>JAFMTC010014745.1:330416-390600 GCA_018845635.1 Nicrophorus orbicollis | reverse complement strand
GACTCCATTTTATCGTCGTTTTCTTCCTGTGGGATTCGGTTCACTGCCACCACGTATTTACCATTCCCCAGATATCGCACATCAGAGTTTCAAAAGAAAAAAAAATCGAGCACAGTTTAATATCCTAAATGAAAAATTTCACTCACACTAATTCCCAGCCTCCTCCCTGTATATACCAGTTTTCTGTTCTCACCACTTTCTACACTAGGATGGTAAAATCAAAAAAAAAGGAAAAGAAAAGAAAGATGATTAAGAATAAAAATAAACATATGCTATAACCACAAGTTTATAAAATATGAATGTTTAGGGCGCGTATAAAGGAACCCGATCTACTAAAATAAACACTTCTCTGTCTCTAGTTTCGTGTCAAATAACATATGTAGTGTGACCCTTGACCCAGCCGCATTTAATAAGTGTATACCACCGAGTGGTCCTCGTAGACCACTCGCATTTAGTCTCTCCAAAAGAAAAACCCTTTGGTCTATATTCATCCCCCTCCGATTCTCCCATGAAGTGTATAGATGTTCTCGTCGTAGGGTGTACAATAGTATGGAATAATCATCGAAGCAGAATACTTACTATTATTATATTGATGTAATTGTTAGTTTTAATGGTAAAAAATAATAATAATAACACCCCCACTTCCCCACTTAGGATTTAATCTAGTTCGGATTTAGGAAACACGCATTTATCAAAGAATATACATTAGAAACAGATTGTTCTCCCATTGAGTAAAAAAAATAATAATAATATGTAATTCCCCTCACAACAGTTTATCCATTAATTGATATTTTTTACTTATATTAATGTGAATGTGGTTATTCATAATAATTATAATAATAATAATAACGATATATCATGTATTTGACATATTTAAAAAGACTTTCGAAATAAAATAAAGAGATACAAATAAAAACAAACGAAATGAAGTTTCATGAGTAATCGATTTCCCCCGCGTTACATTGTTTTTTTCTTTTGTTATTTCCCCCCGTTCGGCGCGTGGAATTTTAATTGAGCATTTCTTGGGGCGCCTCGATATTGTTTCGTGCCTCCAATTAGGGGGCTAATTAAAAAGTTTCGTGCTAATATTGATGGAGAACTTTTCCCGCTTCTTCGGAAACTATGGACGAGGCGCTTCTGTGCTTATTTGCTAACGTGGCACTCCGTAAATACATCCAGTCATATAAAGTTGTGCATTTTATATTGCAAATTGGGGCGGCGGTTGAGTAATGGCCGCCGGGAGGAGAAGGAGGAGGAACAGTGGTAGGTGGGTCTGTGGAGGCAGATTAAATTCTACGAAATTATCAAGTTCATAATCTCATAAGTACACGTTGATAAAGTTATAATTACCAAAGTAACATACAATCCTGTTATAGACTTACTCGGAACCGTATAACGATGTGGTAATGATAAGAAGCACCGGCGCGCCGTCAATTCTTATTATTCAATGGAGCAGGTAAGTGATTACGTAATTACCAAATAACATATAAGTGTGCAAACATTGTACTATAATTCTCAAAAGGTAGTGTACTTAGACCGGTCCATACATCTACATTAGACCATGGAATACCTAATTAATTTTCAACTCTAATATTATGATACCGAAGCCAAATTTGTAATCTAAAATAAACTACTGTAACTATCTATCATATGAGCATCAATATTAATGAAGTCTTCAAAAACATCTCAACTAAATTGATACTTAACATATAGTATATTGAGAGTAATAACTCATTTCTTTAATGTATGATTAAACTAGTGTAAAGAACGTAGATTTCTGATGAAAACTTTTGGAATAATACAATATTTCACTAATACCAATATAATACTAATACCAGATTTATACCAAATTACTAAACTATTACTGAGTAAAGTTTTAAAATATTCTTTTTTAAATATAAGAAGTCCACTAAACTATCTCTACTTAATACTTGATACTTATGATATAAGAGCAATGTTTCCCAACCTTTTTTATACAATGTCCAATATAAGCCTTGTATCCATCCCCCAATATATTATAAACATAATGTTTAATGTAAAAAATAATTATTTTATAAATATGAAGATGGAAACGGTAATAATAGTTTTCTTGTACATTCAGGTTTGTCTCTTAAAACATTACTAGGAGTATCATATAGTTCCATAAATCCTTTAATTTCATTTTAAGAGTTAATTTACTTTAGAATTAAGTGCATTTTGCTATTCACAAAATGCTTGAATAGACGCTCACTTTTAGCATTAGCTTTAATAGACTTTATATCTAAATTTAATTATTAATTTAGAACTGGTAAAACACTTTAAATTACCAAGTTTTCTCTAAGATTAACACAATTTTATCAATTTTAAACAGTCATTTTTCTTCCCCATATTAAGAGTACTATTTACAACATAAGATTTTATATATTTAATTAGTGAATTATTTACATGTCAATTAATTAACCAGTGAAAAAGTTATTTTGCAACTTTCTAATAATTTATAGAATAACATTTCTTCCGTTGGAATACCAAAATATTTACTACAACGAATTCTGTTGTTTTCCGTAAACAAACAATACATAATTAATTGAAACACTCTACTACGCAATAATATAATACGTTTGTTGAATTTCCAACGTTGTTCGTAACCACAGGAACAACCAACAAACAATGTTTTTATTTACGTGCAAATGAATAATAACAATAATAACGAACCGATTCGAAATAATTTGTTAATTGAAACCAGTATTTAGGAAAGTTCATTTTCCGAATTCCCTGCTGTTGTTTGTTTGAAACCGCTGAAATAACTTTGTCGAATGCTGTGGATGCACGTTTGTCCGTTTTTTTTTGCTCTATAAAATACAGCAACAACGCACAGTTTCATTAACTGAATTCAATTAATTGCAAACTCATTATCGGCTGCACCAGTTATTAATTAAACAAAAGTTTAATTACACGCTTTTTACTCCATCGATAGTTTGTTATCTCTTTTGTAAACTGAACACGATGCTATTTGTTCAATATTCATTAACAAATAGAGTTTAACATTAACTGACTATTGATGTTTCATTTAAATTATTTTTTTCTTAAAGATATTTTCGAATTGTTTAAAGAAAAATCCATCATTATAATTATATAAAAAAAAGTGTCTTTAATAACATTTCAAAAATAAAATTAATGAATACTTTCAAAGGCAGTACAAATTACAGAATAAATATTTTAATTTACTGAAAAGTTTAAAACAGTTTTGCAAATAACAATATCAATAAGATTTAACTTTTTTCTTGTAAATACTTAAATAAATTTAGGAACTTGTTGACCTCGATTTAATCCATCAATAGTTTATTATCTCTTTTGTAAATTGAACACGATGCTATTTGTTAATTATTCATTAACAAATAGAGTTTAACATGAACTAATTATTGGTGTTTCATTTCAATTATTTCTTTCTTAAAGATATTTTCGAATTGTGTATAGGAAAATCCATCATTATTTAAACTAATTATCTAAAAAAAGTGTCTTTAATAACATTTCAAAAATAAAATTAATGAATACTTTCAAAGGCAGTAAAAATTACAGAATAAATATTTTAATTTACTGAAAAGTTTAAAATAAATTTGGAAATACCAATATCAATAAGATTTAACATTTTTTTTCTAAATTCTTAAATAAATTTAAGAACTTGTTGACCTCGATTTAATCCATCAATAGTTTATTATCTCTTTTGTAAACTGAACACGATTGTATTTATTAACAAATAGAGTTTAACATGAACTAATTATTGGTGTTTCATTTAAGTTAATTATTTTTTTTAAGATATTTTCAAATTTTGTTAAAGAAAATCCATCATTAACTTATTTAAACTAATTATCAAAAAAAAAATGTTTAAAATTAATGAATACTTTCAAAAGCAGTAAAAATGAAAGAATAAATATATTAATTTATTGAAAAGTTTAAAACAACTTTGGAAATAATAATACTGAAATAAATTTAATTTACTTAAACTTTACTGCAAATGTACCATAACTAAATATGAGTATTAAGTAAAAGTTTCTATTTTTCAAACTCTATTGTAATTTAAGCAATGTTTGCGTCTTCGGTGCACCAATACAATATAATAAGAAGGACACTGACTCTTTTTGCGTCCTTCGTGAGGACCGATTTCAATCCATTAAAGTATTCTTTCGCTTCGAATCGGCATTACATATTTCAACGTTCCGAGAGCCAATATAAACTTATCCAATATTTCGCCGGGGGATGAAATGGTTCCCCGAAAATTTATACATGCATTATTGTGGTTGCAAACAAATCCAGTTACTCGAGTTGCGCAATAAAAATGCAGATTCGAGGCATTCCGATGTACGAAATAAAGATTTACCGTCTCTCGTAAATGCAGAGCTTTTCGTCTTCTTTTACGTTGTAGTTTATTGTATGATTTAGAGGGGACCGACGCTAATTCCGGACGCAATTTAATAATTAGTACCTTCTGCAGTTGGCGCCATTACCATACGAGAACTGGGGAAAACAGTTTCCAGTTGAAATGCGTTAATATAGCAGTATGTTGCTTACATTAGGGCCCCGGCGTTTCACAGGGAATACATAAATTAGAGCGCTGCAAACCGTAATGTTGCCGATATGATTAAAATTTAGGGGATGATGAAGAGGAGATTGGATAGACATCCAATATATGTAAATACTTTGCGGAATGAATAAATTCTGCTGAAAAGATCATCCCTGCCGATCGCGGAACGGGGATGGAAAACTTTCAGCATCCGTCTCTTTCCATCTCACGTGCAATGTATGTGTACATCTCGTCTCGTTGCCTGCAGCAGCGCAAGTCAATTAAAATCCAACACAACGAGGTTTGCTGAACGGATCCCAGCCACTTGCGAATCGAATTTGTAAAGGAGCAATTTCCCAGTTCCCTCTTATTTGAACAATTAGAGTTTCGCGCCTGGAAAATCGATCTCCCTCCTCGTCACAGCACACGCAAATTAATTTTTATTCACTCCGAATGAATACACATATTAGATCCGTTCCACGTGGATTTCATTTGCGAGAATAAAAATCGTGTAAATTGAATTACTTCTAAACATCAAATTTCATATCACTTAACAAAAAAATAGACATTTCATAAATAGAAGTAAGTTTTTTTAGATTTCATCACTATTTTCTACTGTAATTCAAAACTAGCCTTTTATTCTATTTAATTAGCATAAACTCATCATCTTCTTTGAATACATGCTTTTCTTTTATTTAATTATCATAAACTCATCATCTTTGAATACATGTACATTATTCAATTAGCAAAAACTAATCATCTTCATTGCTTGATATATTCGGAAGTTTGTCTGCATTTTCATTATAAATGTACATTTGTTCGGATGAATTTCTCTCATTACTTTTTGTTACTAAGTTTTCAAAAATTTGCTGATATTCACTGCAACAACTCATTAAATTCTGATGAAATTTTAAGGCTCGTTGAATGTTTGGATCAACGTCTGCAATGAAATATTTCAATTTGTTGGCTAACTCAAGAGTTTTACAAAGATTATTAGAATTTATAACATTTCTACATTTATCTTCAAATAAACTCTGACATTTCTTTGTTTTTTATATATTAATATATTTTTATTATTAATGAAAACTTAGAACTACATCTTAACACTATTTAAGGATTATATTTAGCTTTTTTTTCCAAATTTAATAAAGCGTCTGTTTATGAAAAGAATATTTACTATGATAAATTTTTCCGACTTTATGCCATATTTTTCTAGGCCCAAAATGTGTAGCATTTCGTAAATAGTTCTTTTGATCATGAGAGGGCACGAAGATTCATTACTTTAGTTCTCTTGGGCACACCCGTATCAGACTAATTCACAGCAAATGCTTCTTCAGTAACAATTCCCTTTCTGCAGAAAATGTTAACTGAAATTGAATATATGCAAAGCCTATAGGTTGTTTAGTGTAAAGGAAATACTAATCCGATCTATCTATTCCAGACTTGCTGAATTTTCATTTAGCATATCTTTTGTTTTTCCATAACCTACATTAGACACATTACACTCATTACACTCATCATGTTCAGTTGATTACCATAAACTGGTTCCTCATCGTTTTAGGTCCTTTTCAATATTTTCTGCTGTTTCTGATTCTAATGCCTCGTTTTTGGCTAACTTTTCAGCAAATCTGTTCTATCCCTCCGCAATTGCTGAATTTTTCTTCTTCAAGCATCTCCTTGCTCCTAGCGAAAAAGCTAATTATAATCAATAAATATTGTTAAAACTTAGTTATTCTTTAATTTATAATAAAATAAAAGTATGTTAGTATAAAAAAAGACAGGATTTATTTGATATATAACATAATTTATTGGAAAGTTAAAAAACAAAATATAATTCTAAATACAAATGCGAACGTAATAATTAAAATGAGATAATTCAATATAAATCAAACATAATCAATTTTAAATAAACAATATAATAATAATAATAGAAAGGTTGGCCAAAGGCCTATCGATCATTTGTCTTTCCGCCAAATTATTTGATTTTATTAGATTCCTGTACATTAATTTATATCCACAAAGAATATTTTAAGGTAAGTGTATTAATTTTGAATGTATAAATTATACCTTGTTTTCAATAATAGTTTAAAGTACTTATATTTGAAGGAAACCGTTTTTCATTGTATATGTATTAAACTGTACATTTTTGAAATAATAGGAAAATATGTACACATTTGCATTAAGGTAAATTTACAACGTAGAACTAACAAAAATCCACGCAAATTGAAGGATGAGTTTATATAATAAATACATATACAAAACAACACAAAGAAGTGTGCATGTAGCCAGGCGCATCCGCACGGGATTTACTCTTATTTTCTTCCGAAATTATTCTTCGTTTTTTTTTGCTACTCTCCAAGCAAAATACAGTTTGAATTTTAATAACGTTCCGTATATCACGCTCGCATTAAATTCCGTCTGAAAATTGCCGTAATAAATTTTAATATTTATTGTATCATAAATAGGAAATGCGGATCGGCGCACTCTGTGCACGTCGCAATGTATTTTGCAAAATGGCGCGCGTTATCAATAATTGACGATGGTCTGCGCCACTTGAAAAGTGCTGTAATTGGTATACAGTGATTAATATTAATATGTCACTGCTGCTGCTACTCGTCCTTTCATACTCATCGTCATCCGAACTACTTCAGCCCCGTCCGACGCGGATCGTTTCCTCCCATGCATCAACGTGTTTTCAGGTATAAATATTATATGGAGGGTGACTATAATGAGCGTATGGGGTGGTCCCGAGCGTGCACTTTGCGGGGACGTGAAAATTGTATCATAAATTGATGACCCGTGCTTCGGATTAAGCTTTGTCACGCTCGAAATTATCCTTGGCGAAAATATTTCTATGCTGCTATATATAAATAGGATTCTTTATATAGTCGATGTCCCTTTTTGCGAGAGCTTTGTATGTTGAAGATTAAAAATAAATATTACCAACGACAATTTATACTTCAAGCTTTTTCATCATCAAAACAAGTAAGATTTACAGTTTCAATTTTTATTTATTAATATTTGATCTTCATTGAATCTTCATTCATCATAAATTAATTTTCAATAGTTTCTAATATTTCATTTTTACTGTCTTTTCTCATATACGGTGGTACCTCGACATACGAGTTTAATTCGTTCCGTAACCTTGCTCGTATGTCAAATTGCTCGTATCTTAAAGCAATGTACAAAAAGCAAAAAACGCGAACCCAACTTATCAAAAATGCTGCGAAAACGAGGAAACAAGCACACAGACTGAGGTCTAGTCTGAGGTGGGAGAAACTGTTGGTATCTTGTGCAGCGGTGTAGTGTGCGATTCCTCGTATCTCAAATCTTGCTCTTATCTCAAAGCAAAATATCGCTCGCTCAGCGGCTCGTATCTCAAAACACTCGTATATTAGGGCATTCGTACATCGAAGTCTACTGTATTCTCCGTTTTGGTCCAAAATGTTTCGAAAACGAGAGAAACAAGTACACAGACTGAGTTCTAGTCTGATGTAGGAGAAACTGTTGGTGTAGTGTGCGATTCCTCGTATCTCAAATCTTGCTCTTATCTCAAAGCAATATATCGCTCGCTGAGGGGCTCGTATCTCAAAACACTCGTATATTAGGGCATTCGTACATCGAGGTTCTACTGTATTCTCCGTTTTGGTCCAAAATGTTTCGAAAACGAGAGAAACAAGCACACAGACTGAGGTCTAGTCTGATGTGGGAGAAACTGTTGGTGTAGTGTGCGATTCTTCGTATCTCAAATCTTGCTCTCATCTCAAAGCAAAATAACTCGTATCTCAAAAAACTCATATATTGGAGCACTCGTATATCGAGGTACCACTGTAATTTCATTCAAATAGTCTTTCAACCTAATATTCCATAATTGGATCAAATTACGCAAAGAATTCAACTAATTTAAAAAGCATGCCATTTTTTCTTTCATATAATTCTTCAGACGATCTGAGAAAAGCTAAATTTTGGCTACTAATATTTTATATAATTTCAATCAAGCATTCTAAAATACTTGCCCACTGTGTTTTCTTTCCATTTGATACATGTCTTGAGCCAATAATTTTATGAAATATTGCATGTGTATTAACATTTCTATACTTATTATAACCATTTACAAGACTACTCGATTCTGTAGATGCGAGAGAAATTACAATTTCAATTTTTGGAATAAACGTCCCATGTTTTTCGAACGAGTTCCCCGTTTTCCATTTTTCCATTATAATAAATGTATATCCCATTTGTATCTTAGAGATATATAATATTATTATTTTGAACAAGTTCTATTTCAGTTACAATTACTTATAGTTTTTCCATCAATATTTCTTCTAATTATTTGTATTCTAATTTTTGATGATGTTCTTCATGTTGTTCAATAGTGTCATATATGGCAGTAAGCCAGAAATGTTATAATTTAATTTTCAACGAAAACCCTATTTTTTTTTCAATTTTCCTTGTAAAATATAGAAAATCTGTAAAAATAAAATAAAGTAAAGCCTGAATATTTATGTAAAACACTCGATTTTCGTAAAAACATTTTTTCAAGTTTATCAGATTATTACTGGAAATATGTAGTATTTACAGTTTTTGAACATTAGTGAAAAGTTGAGAGAAATAATAAGCAAAATTTACTTAAAACAATAAACGATTATGGATAATTGATATGTAGAGGGCAGAAAGACTGCGGTCAGTAAAGGGCTAGTGGCATATGTAACAGATGAGATTTAGATTTAATTAAATTGTAGTTATCGATACAATTAATTAAATTAATGATGTATATCTCATTTGTTTGTAAATTCAATAAAAACACCAAATCAATATTGAACTAATCAACTAATTGTACAGCATTGCAAATAAACCCTTGCAGTTGATATTTGCATAGAATATATGATTTATTCACGTATACATAAAATACTATGCAATGTATAAATATCAGTATTATTTACTACAAATTGTTCACTTTTTAATATTTTGCTTTAGCAAACAAATAAAAACATTTAAACTAATTGCAGAAAATAAATAACGGGTTAAATATAATGTTAGTACAAATCATGGTAATTGCATTATCTGTAAACAGAAAATTATAACTACATCAAACGAACAAATCGCATTGGTAGAAATGATTATGATGCTGGCCTCTCTCATCACTTAACATTAATGATGGTTTTAGTTCGAACGCAGCGCACTTCGGTAATGAGTAGTGAATATTTTATCGGGGGTGCAGCGGCATTTGTTTATATAAACGGGGATTTGATGGGGGGGCGTTGCAGACTCGAACGAGAAATAATCAGTTGCCCATGTGTTTATCTCCGTTGGTAATCCAATGAGAGTGCAGGTTGTTTGCTATTTCGGTTAGCTCTGCATGACCAAAACGGCCTTACGCTGTGTAGCCGTGCAAACGGCGCCCTCCAAATGCACACTGGATTACAGATGAGAGTTCAGGTGTACTATTAATAATTACCGGTTTGCTGAATAATGCACAGATTTAAATGGGAACGCATTGTTTGCTTGCGGCCACACGGCCCTTCCGCCCTTCCATGTTTATTATTTCTATGTTTTACACGCTGTTCCTATGGAATACAAACAGCAGCGGCTACAAACAACAACGCGTGTCCCATAAACGCAGGATTTAATACAAAATCAATAGAAACTGTATAAATCCGCAGTGCATATCTTTTTTTTTTTGACTGTATTTATCTGCAATATGCACTAATTCGTTGCCGGGTATAAACTTTGCAATAGCGTTATAGCCACCGCATCATAAACATTATTAGATTCATAAACTGAACCCACATAAAGTGCGGCAATTACTCATGTTTCACGTTATTTTCTTAATCTAATTTGAATTTAATGGACATTAAACCATGGGACGGACATCAAATTTCACTATGAAACATTTCAAATGAAAAATGTTTTATAGTTTAGTGTAATGAATAAATAATACAATTTAAATTCGATTTTTTATACAAAAAGTCTTTTATGGTAACCGGATACTCAGAACATTGATACAAGAGAACGGTGAGAAAACGAGACATTAAAAAAAGTTGATCATTTTTACAAAATTGTTTTTCCATCTGCATTTTTTTCCTGTACTGTTATTTTGTCCTTGTTCTGTTCCTTCACTATTCTATTTTTCATTGATATGTTATGATATGTTTTGTTTCACCAAAAAACCAATTATTGTACTTTAAGTTTATGAACTATATATATATTATAGAAACGGGTATTTATAGAAATCGAAGTGTGTCCGAAATGTCAAGAAGTTCATAGTAATGTAAGGCGTCTGTAGCAACTGCAGTGTATAGTCCGTCCATTACAATATAAGCATCCTTAACACCTGCCACTTGATCAATAGCAAACATAACGTATCCTTAGCAACTGGGATATCATTCGTAACAATCAAAAGCATTTAACACACACCTAACCAACAATACCAATTACCATTCGTCCTTGTTAACTTAGTTTTGTTCGTTACATACGTAAACCCATTAACCCTGATAATATTTTTATAATAAAAATGATACTGTTCTATCTAATCATTATTAATATATTCTATAAATAATGTATGGAAAGATATCACACAAAAATGTTCTTACGTAGACCCAAATCACGTGTCTTAGTCGAAACACATTATTATATATAAGAACCAAAGGATTCTCAGATCGATAAACAGTTAGTATTAGGTGTAAACAATCTAATGGATTAGGAACAATGCAGAGTTCTTCATAAATACTTAAAAGTGAAGTACTTTTATAAACATATAATGAATCCCTATGAAAATTCCTAATTTGTACTTTTTTTTCATATAAACAAATGTAAGGATTGAATAAAATTTTATCATCAAATTTATACAAACACACATCCCATGACTAATAATAAATATGTAACTAGAACATGTTTTTAGAATTAACCTTAGATAGGGAAACAACAAATATCAATCTCAGTAACAATTTTAAATGATGAACATAGTCTTCGGTAGGAAACCTTTCAATAGTTTTTTAAATTTAAAAAAAATCTATAGTTCATTTCTTACTGAAAAAATTTCAGCATTTTTAACTACAGTAAATTCTAATTAATTGAAAAGTACATAACAAGCGATTAAGAATAAATTAATTAAATCGTTTCTCTGAAAACTAATAACAAAACAGTGCAGGAAAACAAAACCAAATAATAATAATGCAGGAAAAAAATAATTTTATAACAATACGAAATAAAATAATGCAACAAAAATGTTGCAACAAACTATAAACAGTTAAGTAGTAGAAACATTAAATATAAAATATATTTGTTATGATCGCATTGATTTTGTTTAGTATTTTTCTGTGTTTAAACTTGAAAAAAGTTAATTTCAATCTGTATTCAAATGATTTATATTATAAACAATAATTTTCATAAATCTTTGCACTTAAAGTTTTCAAATATTTAAAATTTTAGCGCCAAGAGTTTGAGTCGATCAAAACGACATCTATTTGTCCTTAACGATGTCTGCGCAGATTGGTGTAATTGAATAATTGAATTATCTCACAATCCAATTGGAATTGCGATTTCAAAAAGGAAGTTCTCATATTATTAATTCAATCATTGTGCAAATATTAATGGCTTGAAAAGCAAGCACTTTGTGTGGATCAGACCATTTCCACGTTGGCAACGCACCGTGTTAGTGACACTGACAACTGGCGTTTGATAACCAAAAAATATTTATTTAAATTTTGCACCAACGAAGATCGTTCGTTCATTTCTGAACTGAATAGGAGAATTGACGAGTTTCGTTCGAAATGAATTCCAAAGATCCAAGCGGTAACAAGAACCCGTGGAACAAGAACACCAAATCGAAAATACCCACCGCTAAGAGCAATAGGAATTCTGAGGATAAATTCAGGGAGGCCCAGCAGAAGCTTCAAGAAGCTGCACAGAAATTTAATAAAGATTATGAATCCTCCTCCGAAGAAGAGGAGTTGGAGTCTGATAATGTCATAGGTACTTTTTTGTTTATAGTATTTTTGGTACTGATGAATTGTTCAAAATGTTGTATTGATTTTGTTAGGAAGAGTCTTAGAAAAGTATGATGTTAATGGGGCTGGAAATGAATTGACGAGAACCAAAGGATTCTTGGAGGAAGCTTTTCAATCCGGAGCTTGTACCTGTCTAATATGTATCTCATCAATTAAAAGAACTGATGCAGTATGTATAGGATTGCAATTATTATTCTGAATAATTTGTAAATATTTCTTTGTAGATTTGGAGTTGTGAGAAATGCTATTGTTTCTTCCACTTGATGTGTATACAAAGGTGGTCGAAGGATACCATTTTCCAGCAGAAACAGGCTCTGGAAGCGCCAGTGCAAGTGCGTCGCATTAAACTGAAATGGTGTTGTCCCAAATGCAGACACGAGTACGAGCCTGAAAAAGTTCCAACCGAGTACCGGTGTTTCTGCAAGAAGAGCACAAATCCAAAGTTCCAATCGCTAATCGTGCCCCATTCTTGCGGCGAAACATGTCGCAAAGATTTGCAGCCGTTCTGCGGTCATCACTGCTTACTGCTATGCCATCCAGGACCGTGTCCACCTTGTCCGGTGATGATCAAAGTCTCCTGCTTCTGCGGACAATCCGCACCGAAAATCCAAAGATGCAGCAACAAAGAGTGGAGCTGCTCGGCTCCGTGCAACAAACTCTTGAGCTGCGGCAAACACAAATGCTCTCAACCTTGCCACAAGGGCGATTGCTCACCCTGCTCCAAGAAGAGCGTGCAGAAATGTATCTGCAAAATCAGTCAGAAGCTCAGGGATTGCTCCACTCCAGTCTGGCAATGCGAGAAGGTTCAGTTATTATCACCTAATTTATCTCTTCTCAAACAAAACTAATGATCCTCTCCTCTGCGTTTGTTCAGGTATGCGGGAACGATTTGAAGTGCGGTTTCCATAAATGCGACGAGATATGTCACACGGGCGTTTGCGGTTCCTGCAAACTTTCTGAAATTAGAACTTGCCCTTGTGGTAAGTCCAATTACCAGCTACCTTGTACTGAGGACACTCCGACCTGCGGCGACACTTGCGGCAAACTTCTGGAGTGCGGTATGCACATTTGTAATAGAAGATGTCATAAAGATAAATGCAGTCAGGTAAATATTATTCAACTACCGGCGCGAATAAATCTCCTTTATTGCATTTACCTTGCATCATTTAATGTTTTCTATAACTTTAATGATTGCAGTGCCTTGAAACAGTTATTAAATCATGTAGATGTGGTTTGCATACAAAAGAGGTCCAATGCAGTAAACCTTACATATGTGAAACCAAATGCAAGCAGTTGAGAGACTGCAGCAAACATCCATGTAATAAAAAGGTAAGAAAACTGACAATAATTATAACTGAATTTGTTTTAAATAACAGTTCATAAAAGATGAATGAAAATTATTAATCAGATAATTATAAATTAATTTAAATTTTGCTAGTGCTGCGATGGCAAAGATTGTCCATCGTGCGAGAAACCTTGCGGGAAAACTTTGACCTGCCGAAAACATGCTTGTGCTTCGGTTTGCCATCGAAGTCCATGCTATCCTTGCAACTTGACGGAAACACTGAAATGCTTCTGTGGAGCAACGACGATTGTAGTACCGTGCGGCAAGAAAAGATCCACGAAGCCACCAAAATGTTCGAAGATATGTAAGAAACCTACAGAATGTCATCACAAGAAGAGTATTCCACACAAGTGCCACTTCGGCGATTGCCCGCAGTGCAAGCAAATTTGCGACAAACCCAGGAAAACTTGTCCCCACAAATGTCCGTCGACTTGTCACTCCTCGGTTTTGATGAAATTCGAAGCTCCCAGAGCGTCAACGCCTTGGGAGCAGGAAGCTGCAACTATAACTAAATGTTCGTTACCATGTCCCAATTGTATCGTCCCAGTTCCTATTACGTGTTTTGGCGGCCACGAAACCACGGATTATCATTGTTACTTGGCAATTCCTTCGAGTTGCTACAAACCTTGTGGAAGACAGTTACCATGTGGAAATCACACTTGCTCAAAAGATTGTCATACAGTTGAAGGAGCAACAAATAGTTTAGAGGTAATATATCTGATGCTATGTATTGATGATACTGATCGTGATTTGTGTTTAGGCTGGTAAGAATTGCGAAGAATGCAACAATGGCTGCACTAAGCCCCGACCAGAAGGTTGCACTCACCAGTGCCCTAAACCTTGCCACCCAGGCTCATGTCCTCCATGTCAGTTGATGGTCAGGATCAAATGCCATTGCAGTTTGAGCCAACCGTACGTTTCCTGCAAAGACTGGACGACGGGTGATCGCGATGCTCTGCAGAGCTGTGGAAATAGATGTCCAAGCAAGGTTTGTTCAATCATTAACCCAGTACTTCCCAAACTTTCGACATGTTTACCCCTTAATAGCGAAAACCCTTTGGTTAGATAAAAAAGATGCACCAAAAAAGCTTCCCGTCCCCTTGATAATACTCGGGAAACATTGCATTAACTAACTGCATTGTTTTATGTTAATTTTAGTATCCGTGCGGACATCAATGCAGAGCGAACTGTCACCAAGGCGTCTGTCCGAACGCCGAAGATTGTAAAAAGAAAATGAAATTGTCCTGTCCCTGCAAAAGGATCAAAAAGGACATCACTTGCGACGTCCACAGAAAGAACGGAGGCGTCGTGGAATGCGACGAGGTTTGCGCCGAGAAAAAGCTGGAGGAGAGAAAGCTGAAAGATTTGGAAAACGAAAAGCGCAAGAAGGAGGAGGAGATAAAGAACCAAAAGGAGTTGGAGAAATACGAGAAAATGATGCAAGGCAAGAAGAAATCCAAAGAGCGAAAAAACGTCGAAGTCGTCGAGCAGAAAAGTTTCATGCAAAAGTATTGGATGTTCATTGTCGGTCTCGTCGTTGTGCTGATCGGTGTTTATCTCAGTCTTTCGTGATAATTCCACTCGGAAGGTTAGACTAAAATGATGGAGCAAGATTTATATGTGTTCGGTGGCAACTTTTCGGAAATACGTTATAAAAATGTAACACCCGTTTATATTTGTTTATATATATTTTTTGTAATCTGTTTCTTTTTGTACTGGACGTGTAGTTTCTAGATTGGTTTGTACGAATTTCTGACATTAAATTACATTGGAAAAATGAACCCAGCTATTTAATTGCCCAATTCGCGTTTGTCTTCGGAGCTGCCGCTACAGCAATTCACGGTTAGTGAATCCAATTCCTCTTTTTACATTTTTACACAATTGCTTTCAGCGTTTTCCAAATGCAACAGATTTAGGTATTTGTGGATAGGAACTCTTCTGCATGGACTAGTTGTGGAATCAATGTCCTATTTAGTACCAGACATTGATAGTTTCTGGCATTCTCAGACTCCTGTTATGTTCTTTGGACATAGACTTCCTTTGCACATAATATTTTTGTGTAAGTATTGCAAGTCATAAAAAGTTCATATAGAATATTTTGGAATTTGATAACCGTAAGATAATTGGTATCAATTTTAAATATAAATTTAGACTCACTCAAATAACAACAGCAAATTCAGTTAATCTTGTCGCAGAAAATCACTTAAAATCTTCGTAAATATTGAAAAGTTTTAACAGAAATCACAAAATTGTTCACAATCACGGCGTTTATTACACTTTCAAAGTAGTAACTAAGCAATATCAACAAATATCCTACAATAGTTTGTTTAATAGGAGTTACAACTTTGATCTTAATATTTAAGAAAAAATGAACATTTAGGTTTCTAAAAATGTATATGTAATTCAATAAGAAACTTGTATATATATTTTATTTCAGTTTTTCAAATTTTTTCTTTTTATATTCGTGCAACAGAACAAAAGCACTGAAACGTAAACAACGTAACAGAAAACCCGATTAAAAAATGTTTATAAATACATGATTAATATTTGTCTTAATTATTATTTCTAATTAAAGCAGTAATTACAAATATAATATTTTTACAGCGCTAAATTGGCTGAAGTATCTATAATATTTCATTGTTCATTTATAAGTTTTCTTCACAATCCGAATAATAGAAAGTAGTTATGGTTGTCAAAACAGATATTGTTAATTGATGTCACCTACTTGATGATCTTGAAATATGCTTTTTTCAGATCCTTGCTTCATTTATCAAGCCTCAGTAGCTGTAGATAAACTGAAACTTCCCAGCTGGGCTGAGCCTTTCGCAGTTGGTCTTTGCACGGTCCTTATAGACATACCATACGATATAATCAGCGTCAACTTCTTGCATTGGACTTGGCATGATACCGATCCCAACATCAAGGATCGCATGTTCTGGGTACCATGGAACTCTTACTACTTCCACGCCTGTTTCGCGGCCAGCTTCACATTCTGGTTCCATTTCATCCACAAAACGATCTGCAAAAGCAAAGATAAACGGGTTTCCAATAGGTAAATCAAATTACATTTTCAACTTGATGAAACCACTACTAATTAATTTACAGTTTTCCCAAAGAATTACTAAGCACGGCTTTGGCCAGCGTATTGGGAACTCCCTTCGGCATCCTTCTGTTCATCCCCATTTACCATCCCTTGCACGATATTTACGGACTGCATAGTTCGATCACTTTCTCCATAATCCTTTTGATTTTCCTTGTTGTAATTGGCTTTGGTTGTAAGAATATCTCGAGGAAGTTTACAAATTTCGCTCGTGCAGATTATTTACTCGTAACGCATCTGGTAATACATTACCTAACATTCCTATTTATACCAATATTTTTCGATCCTACGAAGGAAGTTGCTGTTGGTCTTAAAGAACCGATCGGTCCGTGCGATGAAGTAGTCCCTGTTAAAACAGCGTTCGGAATGGTCTGTTACATAATGAAATTTCACGAGAATTAGCTGATTTCACTTGATGTTTGCAGGTTTTGGAGAAGAAGAAATATTTGTGCGCCAGAGATTTCGATGAAGGGTACTTCAATTGGGATTGTTTGAGTGAAGTCCCGGCGGATGGTTCAATTTGGTATACAGCATGCGGAGCGGGAATGAAAAATCCAATAGGAATGATGTTCACTGTTGTCCTTATGGAAGTTTTAGCACTGATTGTGTTCACGTTTTTGCATTTTAATTCTGTCCATCAAAGGAATAAAAGATCGAAGAAACGTTGATGATAATGTTATACTGCTTTCAGCTAAAACGTGAAATATTAAAGAATTATTTTGAAACTCGCTATTTGTTCTAAGTTTCCATTAATCATCAGATTAATTTCGAATTTTTGATATTTCTCGTTTCCCATGAACCTCATAGTTATACTTGTATAAAAACAATTCCAATAAACATGAAGTCTTCATTTTCTTAACATAAGTAAGAATGTAAAGATTATAACTTGTAACTAAACACTGTTTCTACAAAAGAAAATGTTAATCACTTAAAACTTATTAAAGAAATCCTAATTTTATCCATTAATGAAAATAAGTTAGTAACGGTTATATAAATACTAAAGTATATGCTATATAAATAGAATGAACTTAATTATTTTATTAATGAAATAAAGACTAATCACATGAAAATGTCTTCAAATACAAGTAAAACTAATATCAGTTTTCAATACTCTATTATTACTAATTTCTTAGTAAAATCATTTTTCAGCATTTGTTGTTCGTTTTCAACCTATCATGCTTTGGACTTTATTGAAAAAGAATAGAATTAATGTGAAAATACATAACAGAGAAGAAACAGAACATGATCATGGTTTATCTTCTAAATTTTATTATTGACCATAGATCTTCCCGTAAACATGCCTTTAACTTGTTCAGTAATTACTTATTAGTTTTCAAGTAACTGAATTAATGATCTTTCAAAATTTACGCAGAACGCCGATTGTAAATCACTGGTCTAAATCAACCTTCCTGTGAAACCCTTCTATTTTGCTCTTCAATACGAAATAAAACTTTATTTTCTAAGAAACACGTAAATATAAAACAAATTAGTACACAATCCCGTACGATGCGAAGGAACACTTCAAACAGATTGAAGAACCCTGATGTAAACTATACAAGTGTTAAGCTTAGTTTAGTTAAATTATGGAAGATCTACCTAATACAGAAACCTTATTAAGGGTATTTCAAAATTTAATAAAGAAAAACCTGTAATAAAGTAATTATAAAATAAACTTAAATGTTATTTAGTAATAATTAGTGAACGTAGCAAAAGGAATTTTGGATAAAAAGCAAAGAGTTTCTAATGTAAAAATATTTATTGCAAAATAAGTCTACTTAAACATATTTAAAAGAGAATTGAAAAGTTAATTCTTCCATTTTTTTTCTTTTCTTATAATCCTTTCATAATGCATTGTTTGTTTAAAGTTTTTAAATAAAAAATAAATGTTACGGGGAGGTAATTCCGTGTTCCATTTTAAAGTTGAAGTTTAATATGTATTAAGATTATTATTATTATGTTTTTTTAACGTAAGTTTCTTCCTCAGTTTTAGTTATAGCAAGGTAATCCTTATAATACAAATGTTTATACTTAAATTTACACATATGAGATTAACAATATTTAATATAAATTTTGTTTCGCGTATTTATCTGCCTGTTGTTGTTGTTGATTTGTTGTCTGCTGTTGTTATTGTATGTGTTCATTTTGTGTGTTTATATTGTTGGATAATGTGTGGAGATGGAAACTGGGCGTCGTGTCTGTCTCGTGGCACGTGTTGTTAGTAGTAGCGTCCACCGGTTTGCTGTTGGTAGACTTCGATTGTATCGCCCTCCTCCATCTCTAAGGTAGTTGGTGTATCTGTTTCGTTTATCGGGTTTCCGTCGAATCGAAACCTCACAACGTTTAAACTCAAACCCTAAACGCGAAAAAACGTATTAATTGGAATTGTTTCATTGAATTATTGTGATAATTAATACTCACTGCCCGGTCGCAGTACGCGCTCATTAGTTTCCGAAGAGGCGTGTGCTTTTTAATTTTAAATTGTACAACGGCATTGTCTTGACCTAATACTTTCAGATTGATGTGCTCGGAATCGGAGGCCTGAAAAAGAAGGACATCAGAAACATTACTCCAAGTCGTTTAATAACTTCAGCGAATTACAGAGTCTCTTGACTTGGTCATGATTCACTCATTTATTTTGATGATCACCATCACTTGCAGAAAGCATTCGTGATTTTGCTGTCACCTAGACATTTGAACAACCTGACTAGATTCATAAAACTTTGATATTTTCATCAATTATAAAAAAATAATTAACGTTAATGTAGATATTATTTGCAATAAAGTATTCTATATGTAACTGTGATTATTTTCTACAAAAAAAAACTATCAGTAGAATTGATTGAAAGTTTTTCATTTCATTCTAATTGGATATTGGAGATTGTTTCTTATACATTTTTTGTGCTTCAGAGCAACAAATTCCATTAAAATAACTGTAAATCATATTTTTTTATAAAACACTTGTAATTATTGTTTATATCTACAATTAACTTATATTAACTATAAAGTATAAGTCAATTATACTGTACGATTGCACACATTTTATAAGTTTCATAACAATACTCACAGAAACAGTAAAAATAGCAAAAGATATTCATACACAACTAATACTGGAGAGAAATATGGTAAATACCCTTTTGCAGCAATAGAATTTTATCTATTCTTTTCTTTGTATTTCATTCTTATTGTATTGAGTTTATTTTTTATAATTGTTATCGCAACTAATGTTATTATTAATAATGAAATAACCAAAATCAGTTCTCTGAAAACTTAGAACATGTAATAACAGAACAGCCAAAAAACAGAACAAGTTCACTGTGTTCATAGTTTTCCAATCGCCAAGAAAAACAACTGCTACAGAAGACTATTGACATTAACAATTACGTAATAACAATTGAAAGCATTTCAAGAGGATCATCAATGTCATTTCAGCCAATTCAATTGGTTTAATTGAAATTATGAGCAATCTGTAACATCATTAAAGTGTAATAAAATATGATTTGCATTTGTAATTTTTTTTCAGTGAATGCATACGACAATGTGCTAAAATACTGCAATTGAATACCAATCAAGAAAATAATTAAATTTTATTGAAAAAAGCTGGGTAATATTTGTTTACTTTATGTTTTCAGTGAATGGTGTCGGAAGCAAGCACATTCAGTTCACATTCTGCTGGCATTGTTTAACCATGATTATTGAGTTTTGCATTCTGATTGAGCAATTGCAAATCAGAAACAATGGGGAATGGTCTTATCACCAGGAGCAAAATTGCTGTGATGGTGGGCAAAGGTTTGGATGGTGGTTGAAGGAGGTGGGGGGCCATTCCAGCAAGTGTTTATCCATGCAAATGAACCTCAACTACATCCAACATGGGTTCAGATCCTGGGTTGTACCCAAAACTGGGTTGAATATCAAGATGGTAACGAAATCTGTAAGCAGATGCATAAACAGGAAGGGCGAAGGTGTACAGAGACGATCAAGGGGGGAAAACGTTGCTGGGCGCACGCTAATTTGGATCTCTTTTTTCCACTCTTGGTATACACACACACACATCCATACGCACATACATAGTGTTTTTCCTGTTTGTTTGTTTCTAATTAGACTGCGGCAGCAAGCAATTAAATTAACGATTTTTTACCTTCTTGTCGTCGCTCATTGTAACGGATTTTTGTTCTTTGCAAACTGATGAATCTGCTAAGAGGATTTCTGATTAACGCAATGCCTCGCCTGCTGCTTACGCCAACTCCAACCACAAAATATCAATAACGAACCGGCTTGATGCTACAACGAAGCTCTGGTGGAAAGAAGAGTAACCATAAAATCAATACGAAACACTACCAACGTAACACAGAATCACATCAATTCGTCCTTATTAAACAATTATTTATACAGAAAATAACTGCAAAATCAATGAATAATTACAAATTTTATAATTTATTTAAGTAAAATCAAGAAATTAATCGTCTTAGAAATAATAGATTTAAAAATAATTTAATCTGTATGTGATACCAACATTAATTAAATAAGAAGTTGGCAATAAATGTTGATGATTTTAGTTCCATCGTTAGTTATTCTACATTCCTCAAACGGGAATTTAGGGTTATATTTTGTTGTGCACTCTTCAATTTCGGTTAAAAGTATTTTTTTTTTTAATTATTGTAATCTCTGTTCTTTCTATCATTCACTTTACTTTTAGCATGATTATTCCGGTGAGGTGTTTCACCTGCGGCAAAGTTATTGGTAACAAATGGGAGGCTTACTTGGGACTTCTCCAAGCCGAGTACACTGAAGGTGATGCTCTGGATGCCCTTGGTCTGAAGAGATACTGCTGCAGGAGGATGTTGTTAGGCCATGTGGATCTCATCGAGAAGTTACTCAATTATGCTCCGCTTGAAAAATAATATATCATGTAGTATTTTTTTTTTTGTAAATGTGATATTAAGATTTGTATAAATAATGCATAAAAGATGTTAAATCTTTACTTTGACGATATTATTTGGTTTATTGAATCAAAATCAATTCTATAAACAATACTAAAAGGTAATTTCGAATGACTATCGAAATTATTCTATGTATTTTTAACAACGGTTATATGATAATCATTATGGTCGTAAAGACTGCAGTCAGTACCCCTTTGTGACAGATGTAGCATTTGTTTTGGTTTTGTTACAATATTGTCATAATATGTTTTGTTATTGTTTTAGTCGGAATGTCACAATATATCTTATTATTTTTCATAACTATGTGAACAACTTTTCTATAGTTTCATTAAACTTCTGAAGATAGTTTTTTTATTATAGATGTACGTTATATGCAACAAAGTTTACATATTCAATTAAATATTTCTAAGAGTAAATTAAGTGTACAAATGTGGTAAATAAAGGAGTTATTTGAAAATGCAGAACTAAAGCACAATAAAAAAAAGATAAGAAACATGAACTATTCAAATAAGATAAATGATTAATAAAACAATGAAACTAGTTATTATTTTTTGAATCAATAAATTTTGCGCAAAATATAGTTGGACTTTGACCAACGCAATTTGTATTTAGCATTTATGCGACTAACGTCAGGTCGTTTCAAAGGTGCGAAGTTTCAACTGCAACAAACAGCAAGTAAAGCCCTTTACTCCCTATTCGTGCACCAGTGGGTTCAAATCTTCCTGTTAGTCTAATTGACGGATGCTGATCGACAATTAACGAATTAATTTGATCAACATAACCTCCAATCGACTAATCAAGTAGATGAAAAACCCGGTGTTTTAATAAGCTTTTCGCAATGCAAATACTTTATTAATCAAGCAATTCTATTACGCAATGAAAATTTGTTTAAATTGTAGTAACAAATTATGGATATTTCATGTTTATTATTGTGATGTTGATAGAAAAGACTGCATACTTACATTATCAGATTTAATTAATCAAAAGGCGACGTTAGGTCATTGATTAATAAACTATTAGTTATAAATAATCTATTAAGTTTTCATTCAGGAATGACACTGACAAGAAGTGGTATGCAACCATGCAGTAACATAGGGGAATCCCCTGTTTTAAATTAATAATTGTAGATCAGTGTTTTTTCAAACCTCTCATTAGCACAATTCAATATATACATTTAAATTATGAAAATGTATTATTTTTATTTGAATTTTTGAATAAAATATTTGAATTAATCTTAAATATAAAAATTGTTAATTAAATATAATAGTTTCTTAATAGAAGAGTATACGTTAAATTTTATTATTTAAATTTATTTTAGATACAAATAACCGATGCGTCAATTCCTGTCGCAAATAAAGAAAGTAACAGTAAATCCCGTCAACACATTAAGAAAATACGTCGTGTACAACAGGTAATAGTAGCTTTTAGACTAGACGATTCCAATTACTTAACATTGCACTCATGAAACCGATGACTAATCGTTGTGTCGTAGTCCTTATCGCATTTCACGCACATTCACAAAGTATAAATGAAATGCGACGATTGTGAATCGAGTTAATTGTAAACATTCACAGCACGATGGCAGAGCAAATGCAAAATCCTCAGGACCCGAAGAAGGCCTCCTCCATCCTCGAGTTCAACGCGAAGAACATCAAAGGCGAGGTGGTACCTCTTTCCGATTACAAGGGCCACGTGTGCATCATCGTTAACGTCGCCTCGCAGTGCGGATTAGCTGGAAACAACTACAAGGACCTGGTGGATCTTCACGAAGAGTTCGGCGAGAGCAAGGGCCTGAAGATCCTGGCCTTCCCGTGCAATCAGTTCGGGAATCAGGAGTCTGGAAACACCGACGAGATCTGCACTTTCGTTGCGAAGCGTAACGTCAAGTTCGATATGTTCGAGAAGGTCGATGTGAACGGAAACAACGCTCATCCTCTTTGGCAGTACTTGCAGAACACCGTCAAGGGAACGCTCACCAATAAAATCAAGTGGAACTTCACGAAGTTTATTGTGGACAAGGAGGGAAATCCGGTGGAGAGGCACAGCCCGACCACAAATCCCAAAGATCTGGTCAAATCTCTTCACAAGTATTTCTAAATGTATTTGTATTTACGATTATTTATTGTAGCATTTAATAAAAATTAACGAGTTTCATGTATGCACCACTTTCTGTTACCTATATTCCCTAAATAATCAATCAAAACAAAAATATTACTAATTAAGAATGTTTTCAACAGATTCAATTCAAAACGTAATTGAGAATCCATGACTACCCACTTATTTTACGCTGAAAACATCAATCAAAATATAATCTACTACGATAAGACAATAAGCGTAAAGGTTACAGGCTGTTTTTATTTACATGTTTTGTACAAATCTCAAACTATTTTCTTTTGTAATTACAAATTGTCTCTCCAAATTGCATCATTATTCCAAATGGACTTTGATCTTTGGAACTTTCCTATGGTTTGTCTATACTTAACGTTAATTAGACGTCAAATGATTCATTAGTTCATAAATACCAAATTATTACAAACACATTCATTTAAATTAGATTATATTTTTAACGTTTATCGCATTCATTTTCCATTTTAGTGATTATTTTCCCAAATTTCTTAAGCTATATCAATACTTATTGTTTAAATAATTAGAGATATTTGTAAATGTTAAGATTTGTTTAATTTCAGAATGTTAAACAAATAGAAGTATATAGTGATTATTTTGAAAAGATGAATTATGAAATTTTGTTATATTCAGTACTTATTGATTGTTTTTCAATAATTAGTCTCATTTCTTATAGAAGTAATAAATGAAAAGATTGGCTTCATTTTAGAAGGTAGAAAATAACTTACAAACATCAATCCTTAATTAATGTTTATTAAGTAAATAAACATAATTTTGTGTATGTCGTTTAATTGAGCAAATCTTTAAACTATACATAAACAAACAACTAAAACTACACAGCATAACTAACGAAAAAGTACATTCAATGATTCGTTTAAAGTACAGTAATGATATGTAAAAAAATGTCTTCGATTATTCTTAGCTTACATACATAGTTTTTCTTATTTGGTTTTTGATAAATTTTGTTTATTCATTTAGTTTTTCCTGCTTTCTGCATAAAATACAATTTCCTCCATATATATATATATAGATTTTATTAATGTTTTTGTACTTTATTTCATTGCCGTATATCATGATTTACACTAATATCAATTTGAAATCAAACATTTATTGCAATGAAAAATTTGAACTAAATAAATTTTACCTACACGATGACCTCAATATTAGTGTAAATTATATAGCATGCATAGATAAGCCTCTTAAATATACATATTTCTTAAGATATAGTTAATTGGTGCATTAAGGTATCACGATTATTATTTAGTTTTTTTTTCTCACAAACTTCCATAAACTTTTAAGAATTACAGACAATCTTACAACGAATAACAATTTATAATTATTTCATACGATTTTCAACTTAACAATTCTTTAAAACTTTCATCAAATTTTTATTTAAATAACGATTGTCTATAATCATTCGAAACGATACATTAATAACATGCAGGGATGGGCGAATGCGTTTCATTTAAAGCAACTTTACATTCACAAATACTCATTACTTGAAGAATGTTTGTGTGCTAAATATTCAATGAATCTGATATAAAATTATTGCAGTTCAATCGAAATTATTCAGTGTTTGTTGTTGAAAACTTGATGTAAATGTTAAACTTAAAAATATATTTGCCCAGCCTTGTATACAGCATTTGATTAAAGTTCGGATTTAGACTAGTCGTATTTAAATAGGTGTATCTTTTGAAGTCCAATTCTTGAGCATCAAATACTGTATAATAAGTAAATCTATATCATTTATTGTATATAATATACAGTGTACACTTAAGTTATATATATGTATATACTTATATATATGGATTTACATAGAGGTGAGGTGATGAAGTTATGAAGTAACTAAAGTATTCACGCTCCTATCATCTTCTTGACGGAATATCCGGGGATAGCGTAGACGAAGAGCAGAATGATGATTGCCAATGCGAGTATGATCAAGACCTTCAGGATCTTCCATTTGTAGTTGTGCCAAATTATGTAGCGGATAGATTTCAGAGGATTCAAGAACCACATGAACGATGCGTCAGGTCGACTGAAACAAATCATGTATTACAAATTTCGTAAGTTTCTTTAATTTTAACTAGTTTACACTTATTTACTTAGTTTATAAACTAGAAATGTTTAATTAAAATTGGTTTCTTACTTTGGTTTTTCCAATGCGTCTGGTTCACTTCTACCAAGTCCGACGGGATTCTTCTCGGCTTCCTCCTTGGATAGCAGATGAATCTCAGCTTCAACTTTTCCTGTCAGCTCTAGGTCTTCGTTGTCTTTTTTCACAAAGAAAGGCCACCAGCCTTTGACGCGTTTCTGCTTGAAGATGTTGACCATCGGAACGGATCCGTCAGATTTGAGCATTTCAAGCGTACAGAGTTTGGAGGATTTGGCGCCTCGAGGGAAACGGTTCAAGTCTAGAGTGATTGCACCCAAGAAGTCATCAGCGGAAAAATGGTCGGCGTCCCAGACCTGCAGCTCCAGTCGAGCGGGAATCTTGCATTCGGTTTCGTCCCAGGAGAAGAGAGATTCCTTACGAGAAATGACAATCTTCTGCTCAGCGACCATGTAATCGAACGGATAGACGAAGCGCCAATTGAAGTTGCCCTCTCCTGTTAACGACCTGTAATGGATGTCGGTGCATTGGCAGTCCTCGGGCCCCTTCAGCCACCTGAAATCGATGTTGGGTTTTAATTGAGTTATGTTAAGGCAATTTGCGTGTATCCAGTCTACCCTTTCACGTAGATGTCAGACATCTTTTCGCCCGTGAAAAAGGCGTCGTCCTCCAAGACGACGTCGTCGGTGTTCCAGATGATAATCCTCAGCTCGTAGCTCCTGGGTTTACGTGGGGAGATATCGAGAGGCGGTCCTGGTAACGGCATATCCATTGGGAACATGTCCACCCACATCTCCAGCTTTCCCTGCTCGATCCCCGGTTTATCGGGATTATAGAGCGGTCTCGTTTCTATATGCTCAGGGATGAGCTCGCATCCGATGCGAGGGAATTCCTGCCATCGGTGCAGCACGCTCAGAGCCATATGCTCCTCCACGTCTTTCGTCGTATAGAAATCGTAATCGTCCATCTGCAGATGGAACGAATGTCTCCCTATTTTCACCTCGCCATCCGAGTAAATAGGGACGTCGACTTTCCCGTCCTTGCACAGCTTCGCCAATATCTGCGTCGGCTTCGTCGCATCCCTCCAACTGTTGTAACCGCTCCTGCAAAACCAGCTCACTTGTTATAATAACAAAACCGACAGCTAACGCTCACTCTTCATATTTGAGGGGTAACCCGCATATCGCCCTGTGTCTGCTGTAAAATCGATTCTCCAAATCGATCTTCGTCTCGCCGACCATATCATCAGATCCGACAAGGTCCCAATCGTAAATCTGCACGGTCAACAGCGAGTCCTGAGGGAACGTGGCCTCGATCTCGAAGCACCTTGAACGTATAATCATATCAGTTTTCTTGTTGGGTTGCACGCAAAAGATGCTTACTTTCCGAAGACCGGATTCAATTGCTTCGAGATGTAATTGTCCTTGTCGCTGATGCGTTTCGACCCTAATTGCAACACGACGTACGGATCCGCTTTTCCGTTCAGGTCCATCGGATGAAGGTCGTTCGCTTTTACCACGTAAACCCTAACGAGGACGCGGATCGGATCGTTCGAGGGCAAACCCTGGAAGAATCCGTATTGGGGATCGAAACCCATTATGGTGTGGTCCTCTATATCCCGGGGCAATGGCCATTTGTACACCTTTATCGCACCCTAACAGAGACGTAATTGCATTGCATCAGTGAATATGTACAATGGACGATGAGAGAAACCGAATTTCCGAAGCATATTAACACAAACCCTGAATTACATTACATACAATCAATATATTGATTCACTACGTAGTATTACTCACTGGATTAAGAAGAAACATATACAATTTCTTACGTTAATTATTATATATCAGCTTCAGCCTTAGGAATTCTTGATCCAAATTTGAACTATATTTCTTTTTTCAATAATTCATTAAAAGCTACATTTAGATGCTTGTTGTTCTTTAGAGTAAATTACTCGCAAATAAATGATATTTAATATTCGTGAAAAAATGTAGACGGTTATTACCTTAAACAGTCCAACTATTCTACTGTCATCCTCGGTTTCATCTCCTGTTTTCTTTCCTCTGTACAATTCGAATGATTGCAGCCACTCCTTGAACCCGTTAAACTCGGAACGCTGCTCCAGTTCCGTTGGAAATATCTGCGACAAAGTAATATGAGACGTGACCTAAAACTTAGGAAGAGATCAGCGAACCTTGCAGAGAGCGGTTTTCTTCCTCAACCTCCGCCTCATACTTTTCGGACTGATCCTGGAAACAAATTTAGAGGCGTTCGCCGTCGTCTTGAAGCCGAACCTCCGTTTCGGCTGCTCGTTGGGGCTGATGCTATTAGAAATGTTACCTCCTTGCACCTGCAGATTGGCCTCATCGCTGGAATACACCTCTTGGATAATATGCTTTTTAGCCTCTTTGCTTTCCGTGATCATTTCCTCCACGGATTCGAAATATTTGGTCCACCAGTCTTTGCTTCCCTCCTCGTCATCGAGCTCTTCATCCAAGCTGAATTTTCGCTTCCTTTGATCCATTTTAGTTCGTTTCATTTCCTGAGTGCCGTAATTCACCGCGATCGTGATATCTTTTGGTAGGAGAGGACTTTTCTCGCGAAAATCCGGTTGCCCGAAATGGTTCGGTATAGTTTGCAATTCGCCTCCGTCCAGCGGTTTCAGGTTCATTGATCTCTTCCGCTCCTCCGCCTCTTTTTTAGTTAAAGGCGTGTAGATGTATTTGTGGATGGAGTTGATCATGTGGGTGCCTACTAAGGTGTATCTGCCGAAGCTCCTACAATCTACGGCTCTGATCGTTAAAGGTGGCCTGTAGAGTTCTTGCTCCGGTAAATCTAGCTCCAGGAATTTAACAGGCGTACTGAAATTTGGATTCTTCCTCGCATTCTGTATAATCGATGAATAAAGAATATGCCCGGCGCATTCTATATCCACCCTCGGTTTATCCACGGTTAGCAGATGGATTCTTTTTAGGTCCCTCAATCCCCAAAAGAGAATCTCTATTCTGTAACGAGATAACGTAGGCCTGATTCCTCGTGGGACAGGTAAAATGGGTCCAATCTCTTTCATATCCGTCTCTTTGTACACAGGTCTCTCCTTCGCCGGCGGCAGCTCAGGCAAGCTCCCCTCGCCAGAAGGAAGTTCGAGCAATTCGAACGCAGCCAAAAGTTCTCCGGCATGATCAGTCCCTCTGGTTATATCGAACCATTCCAATTTCGTTGGAAACTTGGGTTTCGTGTACGCCTCTTCCAAGAGTTTAACTTGCGGTTTCGCTATGGCTCTGCCGATAAACTCCGATTTACCCACCTTATCCTGATCGAAGATTTCGATAATCACCGTTGGTGGATCGTTTATGATTTCCGATCCTGAACCGTACACCAGGATCTCCTCGAAGATGAGCAGCTCATCCCAGGTGGGGCTCAAGGTTTCGTCGATTACCTGCGTGATTTTGCTGAACTCTCCGGCGATGACACGAGCAAACGGATCCGAGAGCCCCGAGGCGTCGGAACCAATCAAAGAGCGAGCTTGGTAGATGTTTGCACGCAATTGGAATATCTGCGAAACCAATTAGTTTAGGTAAACAAATTTAAACCGCACAGATTACGGATGTACTTCTAAACAGTTTGAAAGTGAAAACTTCAGTGAAATAAGATTTCATTTTGTTTACAGTGGTATAGGAATTGAAGAAATTTCTTAGCATCTGATTATATAATATGTGTGTGCAACGTTCCATGTAATTCCAAATTTAAGAATATTGGAATGAAGTGTTAATTAAAGTAAGTTTCAACAATTATACATAAGAGTTGATTGAATTAAGAGAATCGAAAGAAATATATTGTTTCTTAAGCAAAACGATAATTTTAGAGTTTTCAGTTTCAAAACTTTTTTAAGGAAGATTTCAATGCTATATTTGCTAAGTAATTTATCAAGAATAGTTATGTATTCTTCATTTGAGAAGTAAAATGTTTGATAAGTGGAATGTTCGAGAAGTGAAATGAATTAATCTTGAATATTACGTGTTTTTCCGTGTAGTGGATGACGCAGGGTGGAAGCGCTCGAGGCCTCTCCGCATTTCGAATCTCCTGAGAAATTTCGTAGCCCTTCGGAATGCCATTAACGAAATACTTCTTGTGCTTTAGCATTCCCATCCAAAGGTAAATCTCGAGTTTGGCCTGGATGGCCCAGCCGCTCGGACCTTGGCCCTTCTTCCCCGGCAACTGCACTCAACCACAAACAGTCAATTAGCATTGCTCGATGATCCTGACGTTCAGACGATTACCCTTAGGAACATGGTCTGCACTTTGCCGCAATCCCTGCCGCTCTCCTCGTCCACGATGGAATAAATGATGTCCCTAGCCGGTATCCTCTGATAGGCCTGTCTCTTGCCTCCGCTTATAATCCACAGGAAGACATCGGGGAGCGCGTGCTGAGGCTGAAAAGAAAATTCGATTACGTTCCGAAGGCCTCGGTAAAATCACAAAACGCCGGCGACGACGACTCACATCCTCGATCAGAAACTTAATTTTCCCCAAGTAACTTTGAGCCGTTTTGTAGCGTTCCTTCGACGAGTTCTTCGTCACGAGAGCCCTCAGATTCCGAGCTGAATTACCAATGTTCTCCTGAAAATCATAAGTAATAACATTAAATTTCAGAAAGCCCTGAAAATTACAAATTCGCAATTAATTACGGTAAAGTAATTGCATTGTGTTTAAGAACTTCATTTCGGAATACTTAAACGGGGGACAAATCAGGGCAAAGTAAGGAACAATAAACGTTGCATCTTCATTGTGTTTCGGCAAACGTCGATCACATAAATCTTTCAGCCGCTTATCTCGAACGTGAGCGACGGACGAACTTTATCGTCCGCTATAAAGCGTTTCATTATTTATTGTTGCGAGATTTCAGCTCGGAAAGAACTTTGCGAATGGCTTTACTACTCTCCCTTTTACGCTTCAATTTGTTTTTGCACTGCCTCCGCACAAGAAGAAAGAAACCGTTCGGTTTCAAAACTTAAGCTTTCGGCAGTAATTGCACAATAACTTGGGCGTTGCATCAAAACAAACGGTATTTTATTTATGGACACGTTTATTACTTTCATCAAGAAAATTCAATTAAAGACTTATGTTTTATGGATTTTCTTGAACATTACGAAACATATTTATTGGTAAAAAGAGAAACAAATTGACAAATTGCAATATATTAATAATCAAAATCTTGAAAATTACCAATTTATTGTTTAATAGAAGAGTCAAAATGACAAATTCTAATAAAATAGAATTAGATTCGAAGGATATTGCTTTGAAAACTAATAAAATAAGGTCGATATTAAACGAAATCTTTCTTAATAATATAGTCACAAATCTTCAACTTATATCCAATCAAGATTTAACGAAGACTTACGATTTCCCTCTGGCAAAGTTTCATGTGTTCCTTGTCGAGTTTGGTCTTGCCTGTGCCGGGTCCTGTCGTGGCCCCCTTCGTTATTGTAACATACTTGTTGCATCCGATTGTCAACTCTTCCAACACTTGTTTCAGATGCAGCTCAGTTTCGGGATCTTCACAATCTAGCATAGAATGTACCTCAACGAGACCTTCCTCCTTCAAAGTAATATAATTAAGCTGCATTAATTACCCAAGTTTTAAGTTTCCCATAAGTTTAGCTTAATCTATTATTCATGTTTGGTTGTCACAAGAAGTTAAATGTTTAGTTAAGAAACTGAAGAAAGATTACCAATTTATCAGCAATTTTAGAGATGATGTTCGAATTGTACATGCGTCTCCTGTAATCCGGCCAAACGGAGCGAATGTGCATGCAAGGTTTGTTGTCCCAATAAGGGAGGAAGTAGTGAAGACGATCGTGGGTCATCGGTTTCGTTGGGGTCGTGGTGCTCTGCCAGGAGGTGCTATCAACGGTGATATTCTCTACAAGATAAGCAACATTTAAAAACAAACTTTCCTCGCATAAAGCTATTACCCAATTCATCACTGTCATCATCATTGAAAGACTCTTTAGCGGACTGATTGTGTCCATCAATTGCATTCCCCGCATTCCCAATGCTGATCTCGAAGTAAACCGGTTTATCCCCTAACCGTTTATCCATCATCGAAGCATCCAGAATCGAAGAGAACAAGAAAAACTCTTCGTTCTTTCCGTACGCTGATTCGTTGACCGGAACCGCCGGTTCTAATTCGACGTCCGTCGGTACGAAGTCGATGGTGTCGGTGATCTCTGTGCGAATGGCTATTAGCAAACGAGCCCTGTAAGAGACACCTTCACCTAAGCCGGAGTTCAGAGAGGAGAGTTCGTCGATCAAGCTGTAGTCTCTGGTCGAGCCGTAGAGATGGACGAAGGCCGGTCCGTAGGTGGGCAGGAATCCTGTAACCGGGTGGATTGCAACGGTACGATCACTCGACGTTCGATTACAGGTATACCTGGATCTCACCCTTTTCTCCATCGTTCGCTATCTGCTTCAGGTCTATGAAATGCGTTCCTATCACGGTCGGCTTCACCGGATCGTTATCCCGCAGCTGTATCTTGATCCTCTGGCAGAGAGGCGGGAACATCTCCGTGAACACCAGTTGCTCGTTCCACACCGGTGCGTAACTGTGCTTCTTCACGCTCGTTTTACCCTTTAATTAATACTTAAATGTTTGATTTTCCTACTAATTTACTCATTTTCAAGTCATTTGAGTATCTTAGGTGAGATTCGTTCTTAAATTTGAAATAAATGGATTATAAAACATGTCTTTACATTATTGCAATTTTCTCTAAAAGTGTAATACATATTATAATGATTCAACATTCACATTAATGAAAAATATATGGAAAATAAAGTAAATAAAACAAAAATATCATATTTGTTACTAGATTCGTGTAATTCAGTAACAATTTACCTAAATCTATAATCAATATAATGATGATTGAAAATGCTTATTGTAAAGGAAAAGCTTTATGTGATTTACATATATCTATACTTATTGTGAAGGACCTACATTATTGATAATATAGTAATACTCATAATAGAATGATCTAATTAAAGTTCATATTAAAAAATCTAATCAAAATTGAATTTCGTTTAAATTAAAATGCGAATTTCGTTTAATTTTCTTTCTAAATTGATTAAATGAATGATTTTAAATTTCGCCCTAAATTACAGTTAATTTTATATTATATAGAATATTAATTTAATAACAAGTTTGCGAAGACCTGCATCCAAATTTATGAGTTATTATGCTAAATTAAAATTAGTAATTAAATCATTATGAAAATACATATTTAATAAACAAAATAATCGTAGTGTAAAGAATGTATAATAATTATTTTCTTCAGAATTGAAACTATTGACTTACCATTAATCCGGCAAAGGAAACTTGCACGTAAGGATCGACCAAATCGTTGACTTCGCCCGTAAAAGCCTTCTTCACGTTTGCCATGATCGAAGAGTTCATCTTGGGAAGTCCGTCCGCTCTGTAGATCTTCACGATGAAACGCGCCCTTTGCCTATCGATGGGAACCCCATCCGGCAACAGCAAATTACTAGAAATCAATAGCTTTTACTACATCGTCCTGCTAATGCAGTTTAAACTAAGTACGCCTCGATGTCGTCTTCGTCCTTTTCGCTCTTCGGAGGAACTTTGACGCTGTCGCCTTTCCCTATGACGCTGATATCGCACTTGAGGTAACCCTTAGGTCCACCGGCAATGTCGTCCGGATCCGTCAGCAGAGCCCATTTGTGGTAGAACTGATGATCTAAGGAAGGCATTTTAATCAGAATTTTCGTATTTCAATTTGAAATAACAGCAACATCGAGAGAATTACGGTCGAAAAGCTCATGCGAGTGCCTCCTCTTTTATAAGCGGCAAAGTGTGTTTTTGAATTTTCTGGATTGGCATGCTACAGCGCATGCAGAAAGAGTCAAGACTATCTGGTCCAGTTCTGGTTGTGGTGCTAGTCATGACGGGAACATCTAAATTGAAACCTATCGAAATGGGGGGTTCAAAACATGGAGTGGAACGACAACAATCATTTCAATCAGATGTGTGAGAGGGTGGATGTGGATGTTTCTCTTAAGTTATTTGGTAGATGTGTTCGATCGTACCTGGTTGCGACCAGACAGTGGCCACATCCAATTTAAAGCTCCCCAATAATTTGTTACCCCTCAGAATGTTCCTAGACTGGAGCACCTAGAGTGGCCAGACAAAAGAAAACAAACAAAAACAACGTAGCACGAGGAAAAAAGGCGACGAACTGAACAGAACAAAATACAGTACAAAGAAAGGGAAAAGTAAAGATAGAAAGAGAACTTGGGGATTATTTCGAACGATCTGCGTGTATTCAATAAGTACAAGAATAATCAAGTCAGCACGATGCATAAGAGGAAGTCAAAGAACTAGTGCAGTTATCATATCTTTACCGGTCAACAGATATTAGACTCAATAAACAGAAATAATATGCAATATTTAAGAATAATAAAAAATAAGAAGTAATTCAGTATAATTTGTTGATTGTTTCGTGTTTGTGATTAGTCTGTAAGAAGTGTATTTTTGTAAAGAAAGAAAAGTTAAGGATTTCATAGGATCAAAGGATTAAATAGTTATCAAAATCAATAACATCAAATATTGATTATTACGAAATACGACAATGTTACATAAAGTTGTAGTTTCATTCTTCACATTACGCACAAATACTTATATAAACTCTTTTAAGAGAACGCGTTAATACTTCTTTTCCAACTTTCCTTCACAACAATGCTTTCCAAAGTTTCACGAAACACGCCAACTATTTTCCATAATAGTTTCGTAATTAATGAAAATGTCGCGCCACCCGTTGCAACACAATTAAAAACTTTTCCCTTAACGCGTTTCCCTCACTCAAACCAGTTTCAATGGATTAACACGAAATATATAAGCGTTTTTTTTTCCTACTCCAAAGTACTATTTTTTAGGTGCTGTTTTTATGGAAACATCAAAGTGTGTATGCCATCAACATATTGTTTGAGCTTTCGAAAAAAGCTTATATATAAACATTTTTATGAGTGACGCTTTTGACTGCTGCATTTTACGCAACGTCTGGTTTCCTCGTCGTCGTAAAGCTACGGAGCATTAGCATAATGGGAAAGTTAATGTGCATATAAAATGGTCGGTGCTTTTGTGTTGCGTCGTAAATGAAATGTACTTCGTGATTTGTTCGCTTCGATTACGCTATTTCTGTGAATCGATATCATTGGGAGCTACGATTTCTTATGCTGCAATAGAATTATTCAATAGTATTCAATAGAATTTTGCAAATATTTCTTGAATTTCATAAGTTTATTATAATTTTCTTAAGCTGCAATACTACATTGCATGCTACGACACTTGTATTCAATAGAATTTTGGAAATATTTCTTGAATTTCATAAGTTTACTATACTTTTCTTAAGCTGCAATATTACATTTCATGCAATGACACTTGTATTCAATGGAATTTAAAAAATATTTCTTGAATTTCATAAGTTTACTATACTTTTCTGAAGCTGCTATATTACATTTCATGCAACGACACTAGTATTCAATGGAATTTTGCAAATATTTCTTGAATTTCATAAGTTTACTATAATTTATTATTCGACTATTTCACAAAAATTTGAATTTAATACAGAAATTGGAAAACTAACTTATTAGTTTCTTCAGAAAAATAAGTGAAGCAAACAAAATGGCACTATTAAAGTAATAAATTATATAATTTTATACATTTTTTTAACTAAAAAGTTCATTTTAAGCTTTAATTTATTCATATTCTTAAAATTAATAATTTGAGAAATGTTTATTACATAAATTTCGAATAACATTTCACTTTCTTATTGAAAGAAGCAATAAAGTACAATTATATGAAATTTTGAATTAAATATAACTAATCATTAAAAACTTAAGCTCTTTTATGTTTAATTATAAAAATTTTCTCTCTTGGAAAAGTTACGAAACTTGTAAAGTAAAATATCACTTTGCTAATGAAAGAAGTAAAGTAATAACACATAATTCTACGAAATTTGGAATTGAATATAAAACGCAAACATTAAAAACCTAGTAGTTTCTTAAGCTATTATTTTTATTTTACATTTAACCAGAAATAATTGCTCTGTAGGAAAAGTTGTGAAACTGGAAATAAAATTTCACTTTGCTAATGAAAGAAACAAAATAAAAAAGGAAACATTTTTTCCTTCGTATTTATAATTCCTGCAGAATTAAAGCGACCCAAGTGTTTTTGCCAAGAGCGTGTAATTACAAAAGTCGCTCACAAAGTTCAGAAAAGCTCCTCTTCTTAAAAGAAACCACATTCTCATTAAAAAAAAAGAACCTCAAACAAGAAACATGAATTAATATCAATAAGAATATATTCTCAAATGTAAATTCTAAGCAACACATTCATAATAATATACAAATAATTGAATTGAAATTTCGTTTGTAATTATTATTTATTATTTTGATTAAAAAAATACCTTTCAGTATAATTAAACTTAATCAAAACTCGTTAAAATAATAGAATAATAAACAAATCTGATTAATTTGAGTAATGTTTCTATTTTTATAATTTATTTTTCGTTTATATATTTTGAAAGATTAAGAAAAAGCTTAATATTAAGAAGTTTAAAACTACTTGTTTTGGCATCTTTTCTATTGATAATTTGAAAACTTAAAAAGTTTATGGACTTTGGAAGGTTAAAACTACATTATTAGTATAATTGTACTTAATTTGTACATACATTTTCATAATTTAAACGTATATTTGCATAACATAAAATTATTCAATTAATCATTAGAAAACTTTAAAAAAACTTCATAAGACAAGTTTAGAAGTATAAAACCATATAATTTGCATTGATTATTACATGTATTTTTATAATGTACATCAATTTAAACGTATTTTTGTATTACAATGTAAAACTATTTTTTGGCTTTATTTCTATTGATTATTAGAAGGTTTATGAACTTTATGAATATAAAATTATATTAATAATATATTTTGCATTGATTTTTATACGTCCATAATTTAGATCAAGTAATATTGCGTAATATTTAGAAGAATACAACTATTTTTGACATTGATTTGTTAGTCATAATTATGAAGAATTAACATTTGAAACATAAAACTATTGTCATTATCTTATTGTATTGCACTTAGAGAGTTGCATTTGTCGAATGAAATACGTGTAATTATTATCAGGGCTGATAATTACAGCAATTTGTTAATAATGCGCACGAAGAGAAGGGCTTTGATTGATTGCTTTTGAAGGAGCACGTTTAATTGGTTTTCGGGCGAAGAGAGTCATTAACATTCTGGAATGGAGCGACTTGTGGGTTAAATGAGGAATTGCGCTTAATTGGAAGGACGAATATATGTATGGAAGGAAGCAAAAAAAAGAGAAATTGTCATCGATTTTCCAAAAAAATGCAGTGTACGTCGTTGTGAAGCGAAGAAGTCTATACTTTCTTCTCAATAAATTCATGACTTCTCCGCTCCAAGAAGTGTTTGAGTGTGAGTATTGTTCGTGTTTTTAGGCAATGTAAGTACCCGGTGCATCATAGACCGTCTTCACGTCTATCTTGAACGCGCCGACCGTCGTTCCAGAGCGTAAAAGCTTTCGAGAATGCAAAACCTAAAAATATAACCAAAATACACCAGTTTCCTGACTCCGAGCTTGGAGAATCCTCAGGCTTTACACACACAAATACACATATTACGTAACAACAGCATTATTCAGCACCAAAAAGATGCTTACTTTCACTGTCAATCCATATTCACATGGATAAAAGAAACGAACGTATAAAAAGCTTCAAAGAGAATTTATGAATATCCAAGGATATTTACATATTTTGTTTGTTTGTATGTAGATTATACTTTAGAAGTAACTATCAAGTTTAATATTTGAAAAAAAATTGATTGAAATCTATATCTTCAAATTATTATAGATTCATTTTGTTATAACACGTGTGGTGTAAATGAATTCGTAGAATAACATATAGATGGCGACAAATCCATATGATTTTTAGGAAATACCAACCTTCAGATGCCCCTGTCAAAATTTCATGTCAATCTGACGTTTAGTTTACAAGTTACAGTGATTTTAGTAACGCTACTTTTGTAATTTTCTGAAGAAAATAAGCCAGTGTTTCAGTTACTACAAAATTGTTAAGTATAGCAATATTAACATTAATTATCCTTTTTCAAAATTTCAATCTTGTCTTTTATTTCATAGTAATAATATTGATCAAATATATAGTCTATTAAATATAAGAAAAGATAACTTTTCTTTATAAACTGCACAGAACAATGTTTACAAAAAGAAACAAATCATATTCTGAAATATTTTTGTGGGTTTATTAAAAGACAAATTTCAATGGAATGAACTCAACTCTCTTGAGTATTGGTTCTGAATACGACGCTTTGTTGTGGGGCCAAATATACCTGTAATATGGGTTTTCTTTGAGCTTTTCAACATCAAAGCGAAAAACGAATTACTAAAGAGTAGAATTTTCGTCTCACAAGTAATGATATTTGATAGAAATCGTTCCCAAACTTTCTTTCCAAGAAAAATGTTTATTTTTTTGACAAATTTAAACACATTTTAATTGACGTTATTGTCTATAAACTATTATAACTTTAAAATTATATTCTACAAATTTTTGTGTAAATAATGATATTTGATGCAAAACCAAACGTATTACAATACGTTTATATTTTGTTGAAAAATTTAAACGGATTTTAACTGATTTGCAGAATCGTAAGTTTGGGTTTTAATACTTTTAATAAGAAATGTAAATTTACAATTTCATTCTAAATAAAAAGATAATTTTTTAACGTATTTAGATTTCAAATTTGTAATCAATTCAGTGGGTGTATCAATTATAGTTCCAGGAAAACTAAGAACAAGTAAATACAGAACTTTAAAAATCAGAGCAATGTTTTCTTTTTGCATTGTTCTCTTTTTACTTTGTTCTATTTTGGATATGTTACTCCTTTTCTTGCGTCTGATATTTCCTATAATATTCTTTTACGCACTGATTAACAAGTCAAATATTTAAAAAATGCTGTTAAACTCTCTATATTAAAACTGATTTATCTAAAAAATTAAACATAAAACTGATTTTTTTTGAAATCGCCGAAAAAATCACTTCATCAAAATACTAAAACTCTCTCTCATTAAGTGCAAAAGTTTAACTATTGTTTAATAAATTGAATGTGCGTGAACTGTAAATGCATACATTTCATAAAGCTGGAAATATTTTACTACGTTCCATCTGACGTTATCGATTTTACACTGAAATGCGGACGCATTTACATTTGCAATTATTTTCGGAAGGGATTTCATACGTATATAAAAATATTATTTATTCAACGATGTGACAAATCGGGAACAAAAAACCGTGAGCATTATCAATACATGTACACCACAATTAATTGAATTATTCAACAGTTTGAAAAAAAAAACATTGAAAATACGAAACATTTTTTGCTCGTTTTATATTTACATACGTTTATTATCAGTTTAATTAAATATTTTTTTATACATCTCATTAATTTAATACTTGTTGTAATTACAAATGCAGTAAAATTCAAGAAGAAAAAAGTATATTTCTGTTATTTCCTCTGATTATTCGTGTTCTGTATTTACTTGATCTCAGTATTCCAATCACCATCAATTATATGTAGTTTTTTTAAAGGTTACGATCCTATTTCTGAACTTTTAGTCACCTATTTTGCTGATCGGTATATGCCGAAAAAATCGGATTCGAACCAGCACCATTTCGCACCAGATTTTGTGATGCAGGGACTTTTAACCACTCGGCTTAGAGTTGCCGTTTATTACAGATAATTTGATCAAATTATTATTTAAATTAACACAAGTTATAAAGATATGCAAAAAAAATCAATATTTAATGTTATAAAATGATTTACATATATAAAAAGTCAAAGAGTTTAACAATTATTTTCATATAAATTTTGATTAAGTTTTTATCAACTAGATTTAGATGCATGTAAACATATTTGAGAGAGTAAATTCAATTGCGAGAGGTAATTTTAATTGCGAAAAAAACTCTAATTTGTATCCAGTTACAAGATTTAACTAAGCTACAACAATTGAATTACGAATAGGATGATTACCATAGCCCACTTGAGGATATTTATTCTTAACGATCTCATTAATGAAGAAAGAACCCAGACAATTTTAATGAATTCTGAGCTACGAATCTAATCAAAAAAATATATATAACAAGAACAACAGCATCAGGAATAAATGACTATTATATTAGCTTTGAGAACGTTTTTGTACTCAGAGAGCGTCTCTCAAGAGAATATTCCATGCGCATACCAAAAAATTTGCAGAAGGGTCATCCATCACGAGGATGTGTTTAACATAACATTTTTTTCCCTTAACAACGAGGTTTTATTAAAAAAGAAATACGTAGCCTCAGGGATTTCGCATCTTTTTTGCAGCCGCATCGTAAAATTTGGATAGGTGTGAACGTGTTACACGACAACAGGTGCTTCAAGGGCTGAATTTACGACGAGGATTCGTTTGCTTTTAACGAGTTTTTTTGTTATACCTGGGAGGAAATATGTAGTCTTTACTAAGAGATATATCAATTCTAACTTATGAAATTGTGAATCTTGTAAAGATAATTTAATTTACAGGAATGATACTTTCTAAGAAATATCATGAAGTGAACGTGAAATTCAATGATACAAAAAAGATAAATTCATCAAACTTTTGTTAAAGTTAATTATTTAAATCGAATAATTTCAAGAAATAGAGTGTTAATTTTCGACAACTATTCTATTATTTTATGTAATTAACACTTTGATAATTAATTGAAATCACCTGAATAAGCAATGATAAAAAAGTTATTGAAAACTTTTGAGATTCAACTAGAAAAATGATAAATTAATAAAACGCTTTAATAATTTTAATCAAAATGTTTAGAAAATATACTATTAAAGTTGATGTTTTTACGAAATACCTATAAACTATGGAAAAACTAGTAATTAGTCACATTAATACCTATACTTAATGACTAAATAATACGTTAATTGTTATGTAAATCATTTAATTAATTAATTAAGTATTTATGTAAGTATTCAAATCCAAAATTACAATAGAAATTTATCTGTTTCTATATTTGTTTTAATTTCACATAAAATTATATTAGATCAATTACTACGAATTCACTATTTTTTAGCACTTAATACATAAATCAACTATATTTAGATATCTGTTATAATTAGACGCTTAAATTTGATAAGAATACTGCAATAAATACATATTTAAAGTAAAACTGTCGTAAAAGCGATTTGTATTGAAAAACAGTTATAGTATTTTACCCAAGTAACATCGGAGCTTAGGGTGTGTCGTAAAAGAAACTTTATTATTTAAATTTGCCGCCATTTTCATCAAATTAAGGTTGCGTCAGATCGCATTTGATTTTGCTGCAAAATGCATCTTCCAATTTGATCTTATTTCACTCAAAGCGCTATCCTTCCTACAAAATCGCAAATATCTTGATAGTCTATAAATCGATTAATCCCTTCTAAAAGCTATTAGCTAAACTAACCAGAAGTCGTATTAAATTACGTATAACGAAACAGGCTTTCAGGGTTCTAGTATCAGCGTAATATTACAAAATATTCCTTCCTTTGGCAACAGTAAAACCACCTCAATTATGATCTATTACCCCCATTGTTACACGTATTGATTTACGATCAATTTTGAGGACCGAACAGAAATCCAATCACAATTACAATAAAAAAGAATATAATTTCGAAACCGAAACAATTAAAACAAAACAAAAAATGAGCGACAAATCAATGGTGAAACGGGCTTTTCGACTGAGAATCGGATATCCTCTGGAATGGAATCAGAATCGTCCAAATACAAAGGGCTGTATCCAGTGCAAACAGGACGGGCTCGAATTCTAAAGGCCTCTTATTTACATGCACATTTCTGCGTCGAAATTGCGTCGAGTTTCATCAGCGTGTCCTTTTTTTCCTTGCTGTTCCCCAGAGGAAACTATTATGAAATGAAATGGGCAAGAAACACGCAAAGAGAGAGATGAAAAAATGTAGAGGGAAATCTCATTTGGGGCTCCGATTTGATTTAATATATGTTTTGGGACTTCTTCTGGTGAAAGGGACTGTTCGTTTGTATCCGTTTCTATTTGAAGGCGCTTAGAAATGTAATTCAGTTTATGAATTGCTAAAAGAAAATCCTTTTGGGATATAGTCAAGGAAATTGCGTGATGGAAATGATTAAAACTAGATGAAAGAATCCAGGGAAATGATGATCTCGAAGCAATTATATGAACTGTTGAAAAATGCGAAAATATACAAGAAAATTTCGTTCTAAATGTATATAAATTAATAAAGAACTTGAATCATTGAAATTGTCACAAAGACACAAGTTTCAATAACAAATTAGTATATAAAAAAACTACAATAAAGTGATGATAACATGTCATAAATGGAGATGTTGTAATTAGTTTAAGTTATCCTATTTTCTTTCTAATTGAATCTTATTCGAATTGAAATAATGTGAAATATGTAACTTAACGTGAATCAAACTGAAATTTTATGTAGATCAACTGCATTTTAAACTGAACTGAAACGTTTCAAACAATGTATATTTACATGAATCGTATTTGAATTGAAATAATGAAATACTACTAACTAATATGACTTCTAACAAGAAATATGCTATGCTATTTGGAAATACAGTTTTTTTTGCGTCGATCAAACTGAAAATTTAAGTAAATCAACTGCATTTGTAACGGATCTGAAACGTTTCAAACAATGTGGGTTACACATTGTATATTTACGTGAATACTACGATATGCATTTCGGTACGTAATTATGTCCGAATGCGTCCAATTCGGAGCGTAATTAATTTACTGAAACGTGTACAAACGGGGAATTTGACTTCCCCTGAAAACCAAACAAATGGAGCGACGGTAATAGTCAGCAAACTTTTGCACGTCCTGTGAAGCATTCAAATTGAATTCATAACAATAAAAAAGGAAAACTGAACATTGTGCACTTTTGACGAATAAATAGTGGCCAGAGGTGTATAAACAAATCGCACGAACGCTGCAAAAACAGAGAGAAAAACTGCATTTCTGAGCGTCGGGAATTTTCCACGCGCGTGAAATTAATGGATAAATTTCCATTTTAATAACAATGCGTACACGTGTGTGAAACATGTACGAAAAAATATTAAATCCCGGCTCTGTTGTCGTCCGTCGTTAAACCATTTCGTGTTTTAGTTTTATTTCCTTTTGTTGCAATCAGTAATGAATTTGAATTTTCCGAATCGATTATGTAAATTTGTAGATTATTTTAACCAAAGAAAAGTGTAGAAATTTATAATTTATTGTTATCATTTATCGTTCAATCTTTTCACATTTTGTGGCTGCAATTGCAATCAATAACAAAGTTTAAATCAGTTAAGTAAGTTTTTGGTATAATTTTACATTTAAACAAAATAAGGGCTCTTTTCTCATTAAAATTCGTTTATGTAATTTGTAAATGTTGTAATTTATGTTTAATTAGTAAGTAATTTGAAATTGTAAATGGATTATGTAAATTTTTGATATTTCTTACATTAAAAAAGAGGGAACTTACTTCAATAAAGTTGTTTTCATTTATCATTAACTTACATAATATTTTATAGTTTAAGTTGATTTTAATTGCAATTGATAGAAAGAGAATAATTTCAAACTAAATTCTTGTATAAAATTAATCTATTTCATACAATTTTTACAACAGTAAGGAATTGAAAATTCCGAATGGAAAAATGTAAATTGTAGATTTGATTTTTCGTTGAAAAAAATTAATGAAAATTAATAAAACATATCAAATTTGTAATTGATAAAGGGTGCTTTCCGTACTCACCGATAGGGTGATGATTTTGTCGAAGAGCATGATTGGCGGCATGTGGAAATCGAACACGAAATACTGAAAAAGATGAGAAAAAAAGCGTTGTGTAAAAGAGTGAACATCGTATGGAAATTTCTCGTGGAGTTCGCTTTGCTACCTTTGGATTCAAATTTGCATCGGAAATGAATGTATGCGCTACATACATTTCCGAATACATTTTTGCCTTGCAGAGAAAACTGGGTCGGAAAATGCTATTTGTGTGCGATCCCTTCGACACCCTTTATATCCTAGAGGATATAATAGATTTATCGGAAACAGGGATTTCGATTTGAAACTGCTTGTATTGTGACTAGTTGAGTATTCTTTGTGATTTACACGACTTATTATTTGCATCATCATTTTATTGAACTATTTGAAAGTAAATTTTGGTATAAAAATAGTAATCATTTATTTTCTTTAAGAATTACATTTATTTATTATTACAATTAGAAATGATGAAATCAATTTCTAATATGATAAATGTCTATGTTTTCTATTACAAAAAGATATTCGTATTTAACTTGTCTTCAAAAACTGAGTGTGAATTCTCATATATAAACTTACTTCATTGTAATACGGACAATTGGTGCTTTCTTTAACGCTGGTGTACTTCTTCTGATCCCCAACTTGAATGCAAACGACTGGATCCATGTTGAGTCCTGCGAGTTGACGGGCTTCGATGATGGTAAGACAGACCTGGAAATCCTGGGCTTTGAGGACGCTCTGAACTCTAGATTTCAGATCCGATTTTAATCTGCGAATGAGAGAATGTAATCCATGCGAAATTAGCAGAATCACACGAGAAAAAAAAGGAAGTTGTATAAAATGATATGTATATATAAAATATGAATACTCTACTTAAAGTCAAATGTTCAGGCTTTAATATGCATGTATTTGTCGATTTGTATCTAGCACCGTTTCCTTGTAATTCGCTCTCAAAGTTGAAAAAATGTTTTTTAAAACTTGAAAAAGCAGCATCTTTACATTTTAGTGTATTACTCGATAACCAATCAAGATAATTAGACATATTTATACCCTAATTAAAGTCAAATGTTCAGGCTTCAATATGCATATAAATGTAGATTTGTAGCTAGCACCGTTTTTTTGTAATTCGCTTTCAAAGTTGAAACAATATATTTTAGCCTCGAAAAAGCAGTGTCTTCACGTTTTAGTGTATTACTCCACAACCAATCAAGATAATTAGACATATGAACGTTCAAATTAAAGTAAAATATTCAGGCTTCAATATGCATATACTTGTAGATTCGTAGCTAGCATCGTTTTCTTGTAATTCGCTTTCAAATTTGAAACAATATTTTTTAAGCGTCGAAAAAGCAGTGTCTTCACGTTTTAGTGTATTACTCCACAACCAATCAAGATAATTAGATATATTTGTACTCTAATTAAAGTCAAATGTTCAGGCTTCAATATGCATATATTTGTAGATTTCTAGCTAGCACCGTTTTCTTGTAATTCGCTCTCAAAGTTGAAAAAAAGTTTTTTTAACGTTCGAAAAAGCAGCATCTTTACATTTTAGTGTATTACTCGACAACCAATCAAGATAATTAGACATATTTATACTCTAATTAAAGTCAAATATTCAGACTTCAATATGCATGTATTTATAGTTTTGTAGTTAACACCGTTTTCTTGTAATTCGCTCTCAAATTTGAAGTTTTTTAACACTTGAAAAAGCATTGTCTTCACGTTTTAGTCTATTACTCGATAACCAATCATGATAAATAGATAATTGGATTTAATGGCTTCATTATTGCAACTACTAAGAATTAGTAAAATAAATTATAATGCAGAAAAATGTGAATAAACAAATACTAATTTCAAATAAAGGTATTATAAAATTAAATCAATAAATTTGGAAAATAAAAATGTTAAGTCTTATAGTAAAATTTTAATAGCAAGATATATTGGTGTATTGAGTTAGGATAATGAATGTTATTAATTCGAATTCGTAGCGGATTATCAATCGACTCTGTTTGAACGAGCGACACTTGTAAAGGGCTCAGCCTAATCTGGAAATATGCCCTTTATGTATGTACTTTGGAAGAAGCTTCCCTAAACTTAATCAGCCCTTTGATTCGACATCAAATATTGACCATGGTAATTGCTTAAAACTTCGAACATTCCCCTCGATCTTAAAGCTAATTTGCATTGCTAATAAGGACTTTCTTTTACTCCTTCCGAATAACGAATTACCATCACACGTCTTAAGCGTAAGAATATTTATTTATTTAGTATTAACGAAATACAAATATTTTGCTTTCAGAATATTACTGGAATTATACGAGTGCTGAAGGTTCAATAAATAATACGTATTACCCGTTCAACTCAAGGAATTTAATAAAAGCTCTAAATACCTTAAATACCAGTACTTTTCGTTCCCAATAATATGAATAAAACAACACTAAATTGCTTTTTCAATGCACAGTACATACATTATTGAAATGCTTTTACTTATAATAATGAAACAAATTATGTAGTTTTCTTCAAGGAAGTTTTATTTAAATTTCAAAGAATTTCAACAATCAATTCAATTTAACTTTGTAAATCTCACGAAATTTAAATTGAGTCTGAAATACAGCAATTGATTATCTAATCAAGCTTTTTTTTTTCAAGGAAGTTTTATTCAAATTTCAAGCAAGTTCAACAATCAATTCAATTATTCAATCAAACTTTGTAAATCTCACGAAATTTCAATTAAGACTTTCTTGTTTATTCAGCGATCAACTAATTAATTTTTAATCTTAATTGTATTTCCCCACCGTTGTTATAACATTTCCTTTTCTACCTGCTCGACTTTACATTGCGGAGATTAAAACAAACAGAAACCCAAATTCCCCAATTTATATTCCACATGAAAGAATGAAAAAGCTGAGCAAATCAGTTCTCTCTATTTCGCTCCCTCCTGTTTCGTCGAAGTCTGAAAAGTTTTTTATGAATAAATTTGAATGGAATTACGTGACGACGGGCGAAGCACGATTTAAGATAAAGACGAGAACATTGCCTTAAAAAAAATCATATAAAAATCTTTGTTCATTTTCGATACATATCATTATCGAAGTTTACGTGAAATGGAAATGCATTCACGTAGTGAATAAGTTTCATTTAAATAAATTTTAATTTAGAATTGACAAGAAATTAGATTATAATAATTTAATCAAATTTTTGGTTTTGTGATCAAATATTTCTTGTATGAATATGAATAAATAATGAAAACTAATGAAAATAACGAAATTTGTTAGTTACAATGAGGCCAAAGGGCTATTCACCTATTAAAACTAATTAAAATGGATTTTGTAAAAAGGTGGATGCGCCGGGTTTATTGAGTTTGAATCAAATAAAATTAATGATTTACTTTAGAAAATATGCAATTATTAAAACTTAATTATAATTTTATAGAAAACTTGCCTCATTTTGGTTTAAATGTAATTACTAAATCAATTTAAAAATAATTACAGAAATAACTTGAAATTACTGAAATAACGTGATCATTAAATGGTGGATGCGCCGGGTTCACGGCGTTTTATCCGTTTAAATCAGCAAAAACATTGAAAAGCGGTCATTTTTTTTCACCAATTTGTTCTAAATTTGCTAAAGAATGAGGTAATTGCATCTATTTTACTTTGGTGTTAATATCTAGAACAGCAAATGCGGCTCAATTAAAATTCTTGATTTCAAGTATGAAAATTTTCTAATAAGTTCCAAACTACAATCGATATCCAATTATAAAACTCACCTAGTGGTTTTCCTTCCTTTTTCTGCGATCGAAACGGAAATCTGGCTGTCCGCATTCGAGCTCAAAGACGTTTGACTGCAGGCCCTGGAAAGAGGAGCGGATTCGCACTCGGATTGCCTCGAACTTCGGCCAGATTCATTAGGAACCAAAGGCGATTCATCTTCCTCTTCCTTCTCCTTCGGAGGCCGTTGCTTCCCTGCAAAGAAAACACACAAAACCAACAAATATGTTAATTTCAAACGTTCATTTCAGAACCTCATTAAGAATCGTTGTTAAAATAAACATTAATCGTTATACGTTTTAACAATTAACATGTTTTCTTTATATAGAATTATGTTACTTTAATTAAGTATTCATGCGAGATGTGCATGATGCAGCATTAATTCGTTTACATTACGAGCGAGCGTCGTGTCTGGATGAGTTCGCAGTTGCACTAATTACAGAAAATCCCGGATTAATTTAATGAAGTTATTTGGGCATCTGGCATTAATTAGAAACGTTCGAAAGCGTAAAATAAACCGTCACGTTTTCATTTACTTTATTGTAGGTCTTCAGAGGAAGTGTTGTTATTGGGTTTTCGGAGCGGTAATGAATGAAGGGATTCCGTGCAAACGCTTACTTAATGTTTCAAAGCTCCAGTTTCCCTACATTAAGTGTCCCATTTCGCACTGACCAATTTCAATCTAAATCACAGAATTAATTCCGTTCGATTTCATTCATGTTTTAACTATTAATTACTTAACTTTAAAGTTTAAATGAATGCAAGTTATTGAAGGAATCATATTAACAATATAATATTCTTTAAATATACAGTATCATTTCCATTAAACTGAACTCACCAATTCTGATTAAATTCCGGACGTTCCTCAACGTCGAGCTGCGTTTCCTTTCCGGAGCCGGCGATTTTTCCTGCTGCTTCCGCGTCGAAGACCCAGATCTGGACCTGGTGCTTTCCTGGTTTGCAGACGACAAAGTCTTCTCCAAATTGGCAATATTCTGTTCAATGTCGATGAGCATTTGCCGTTCGTCGTCGATCCCGAAAATCTGGCTGCTGCTCGCAAAAGAAGCGCTGGTTTCATCAGGTGCAACGTACAGCAGATCGAAGTTAATGCTGACCTGAAAACAGAGTAAAAATATAGGGATCTTTACATGCAAAGCACTTAATTATAAGTGGAAAATTCCCTCGCTTCGAAAATTCATAAACAAGCACCGATTTTCGAAGCAGCCTGTTAATTAAGACAGAGAGCTTCTGCAGGGAACGTGATCCATTTTAATTGGGGGTCTTTGTCATTCGATTTTACCTGCATATTTATGCTTTCCCAAGAATATAAAGTTTTATAATCTTCTGTTTTCCATAACCGATAACCAATCAAGATAATTAGACATATTAATACTATAATTAAAGTCAAATGTTCAGGCTTTAATATGCACCTATTTGCAGATTTGTGGCTAGCACCATTTTCTTGTAATTCGCTCCCAAAGTTGAAAAAGTGTTATTTTATCCCTCGAAAAAGAAGTGAGTTCACGTTTTAGTGTAATACTCCACAACCAATCAATATAATTAGACATATGAATACTCAAATTAAAGTCAAATGTTCAGACTTCAATATGCATATACGTGTAGATTTGTAGCTACCACCGTTTTCCTGTAATTCGATCACAAAGTTAAAAAAATGTTTTTTTAACGTTCGAAACAGCAGTGTCTTTACGTTTTAGTGTATTACTCCACAACCAATCAAGATAATTAGACATATGAACACTCAAATTAAAGTCAAATGTTCAGACTTCAATATGCAGGTAATTATATATTTGTACCTAGCACCGTTTTCTTGTAATTCGCTCTCAAACTTGAAAACATGATTTTTTAGCCCTCGAAAAAGCAGTGTCGTCACGTTTTAGTCAATTACTCCACAACCAATCAAGATAATTAAACATATTAATACTCAAATTAAAGTCAAATATTCAGGCTTCAATATGCATGTATTTGTAGATTAGTAGCTAGCACCGTTTTCTTGTAATTCGCTCTCAAAGTTGAACAAATGTTTTTTTAGCCCTCGAAAAAGCAGTGTCTTCACGTTTTAGTCAATTACTCGACAACCAATCAAGATAATTAGACATATGAATACTCTAATTAAAGTCAAATGTTCAGGCTTCAATATGCATATACTTGCTTGTTAAAGAAGACAGAGGCTTTCTGCACGGAACGTGATACATTTTAATTGGGGGTCTTTGTCATTCGATTTTACCTGCGTATTTATGCTTTTCCCAAGAATATAAAGTTTTATAATCTTCTGTTTTATTAAAGAGAAATGTAATAGAAAATTAATTAAGAATATATTACTATAATAAACAAAATACTAATTAGTAAAAGCGCGGTGACCATTAAGTACTTGAAACTTTAAGAATAACGCTCGATTTTTTCTAATTCTGCGGCGTTTATGTACAAAGTTTCGCACAATGAAATTGAGAAAATTTAGTTTTAGCTACGTGAGTCTAGCCTCGAGGAAAATGCGTAATAGATGCTACAAACTGCTCTTCACGTCCTTGTCAACTTTCAAGGCATCGAATCTACAACTGCAGCCTTTCACATAACAAAAATTTCCACAGAAAACTCCTCCGGCCAATCTCTAAACAGCTTGTTATATGTAACGTAACGTATTCCTGCCATGCTGACGAATATGAATCGCTCCGTTGCGAGCTCCGACATGTATTGCTATCTAAATATGCGCATTTCAGTTTATATCAAGGAATTTGGAACCAATTACGCAGTTTGAAATATTCTAGAATTGACTAAAGAATCCTTTGTGAAATGAATTTCAACTATTTGAAAACAACATATTGTGATTTCAACATGCAATTATTGTATTTACTAAATGTATATCTATAAACAATGGAACAAGTTAATTAGAACATAATATACATTGTTTTCAACGTAATTCTATTTTGTATAAAATTATTAATGAATTTTAGAAGAAAATGTTAATAAATTGTTAATTTACTGTTTTTGCATTGCAATTCGTGTAATGTTCATTGAGTTGCTCCACGCGAAGCGAAAATTTACATGTTATTTATAACTTTATTTTCGTTCCTTTTTTTTTCAACAACGGACTGTGAAAAATTGTTCCGTTCTGCTGGAAACCGCAGGTGCGCGAAGGTCGAGAAAATCCCTTGCGTCATAATTACACCTTCGCTGAGGGCAGAAAAGAATGCTCGATAGAAACGCGTTTGTACATAATTAATGGGCATTGCGAGAGAAGGAATAAAGGAAACGCAACAAAGAGAGGGAAAAGCCGAACTTGTGAATAGTTAAAATGCGGAGCTTTTTGCATCGAAATTGGGGTCCGTTGGGGAAAGAGGAGGGAATTAACTCACCGGCATCGGTTTGTTGTTGGAATCGACGAGGCAATCGTTGATGGACAGTCTTCCATTTTGCACGACTGCTTGGAGGACCACGCCGTAATTGCCGATCAATTTGTCGGCGAAGAGTCTGCTTCTGGAGTACAGCTCGATGATGAGGACTTCGTCCACGTTCACGGGCCTCGCCACCGGCCAGTCGAATTTCTGCAAAAAGAACGAAACAACTGTAATCCAAAAGCTCGTGAATATTAAAACCGAATTAGCCTGCATCTAATCCCAGGCGCGCGTTCCCTCAAAATTTGAAACCAATTACAAACTTGCTGATTAACTCGTAAGTTTTTAATGGAAAACTGCATTATGTGTGAATCATTTTTCATTTTAAACAATCCAAATTTACAATATGGAACAGTAAAATATAACTTTTCTTTATTATATTGCAAAAAAGCAGTGTCTTCACGTTTTAGTGTAATACTCCACAACCAATCAAGCTAATTAGACATATGAATACTCTAATTAAAGTCAAATGTTCAGGCTTCAATATGCATATATTTGTAGCTAGCACCCTTTTCTTGCAATTCGCTCTCAAAGTTGAAAAATATTTTCTTACCGTTCCAAAAAGCAGTGTCTTCACGTTTTAGTCAATTACTAGAAAACTAATCAAGCTAATTAGACATATGAATACTCTAATTAAATTCAAATGTTCAGGTTTCAATATGCATATATTTATAGATTTGTAGCTAGCACCGTTTTCTTGTAATTCGCTCTCAAAGTTGAAAAAATGTTTTTTTACGTACGAAAAAGCAGTGCCTTTACGTTTTTGTCTATTACTCAATAACCAATCATGCTAATTAGACATATGAATACTCTAATTAAACTCAAATGTTCAGGCTTTAATATGCATTTAATTCTACATTTGTAGCTAGCACTGTTTTCCTGTAATTCGCTCTTAAATTTCGAAAAAGCAGTGTCTTTACGTTTTTTATTTTAAACAATTCAAATTTACAATATGAAACAGTAAAATGTAACTTTTCTTTATCATATTTATAACTTGAGTTTTCTTAATGGAAAGCCACATTTCCTCTTAGAACATTTCCAGTTTTAAACAGTGATATTTAAGCTTTTTTTTAAAACAAATTTGTAGTGAAAATACAACATTTCTTAGTGAAAAATTTCAACTTGAAACTATAACTTTTCTTTAAGACAGAATTGAAGTGAATACACAATTATTTCTCTAAAATTTAGTTTAAAAAGGACATAAATTGGACAAAAAATATATACAACACCTGAGTATTTTTAATAGAAAATCCAATTTTATTATTTTTCTAGTGGAAAAATCCATTTGTTTTATATATAATTTCCTTATGAATCATCGAGAATTAAGTAATAATTAATATTTAAATTTGCTTTCAATAAGATAAAACTAAGAAAGTTAAAAGAAATCTTGAACAATTCATAGTTTGGAATAACAATATTTAGGTTTTGAATAGAAAAGAAAGTAGATAATAACTGGAAAAGTTGAAGGAAGTCGAAAGCTTGAGGAACTCAAACACAATTTTCTTCCGCTCTAAAAGCTTCGTGGAATTTTCCGAGAGTCCCAAATTCCTTTTCGCTTCTGATGCTGTTACACTAACATTGGAATTTAACAAGACCCGAACTTTCTCTCATTTCTCCAAAATAACAGTAATATTTGATACGAAATGCATTTCCTAACAACGTTTACAATTCTATCATCGCATTTTTATAAAAATTGATTAATTCTCTTAGTTTTAATAAGTGGATTTAATTAATTAAGACTATAAAAACAAGAAATTTATGAGAGCAAACATTGAATTCTATAAATATTTATATTGTTAACTTACTTGTCAATTATCAAGTAATTAGATATATTTAATCCACATCAAATCTTTACACTTAACACACTTATCAACAAGTACTTCTACAAATGTTATAACAACATAAAAGTCGTGGTTTCTTAATATGTATGTTAATTAACATTAATTCTTAAACGTAATACCAAAGAAATGCAAATTGGTAATGATTGTGTGTGTGTGTATAAGTTTGATTATGTTTTGGATCGGAATTCGGAAATGCTGGGGTTTGAGAAATGAAATAAGTACGGAGAACGATCGAAGAAGTCTTGCGCTGAATATAAACCGTCTATTTAGCATTTTAAATGCAATTTTCGTTCTGTCATGGTGGAAACAGCACAGCAATTTTCCCGTCGCTCTCGGAGCCATTTCCACGCGATGCACAAATACGAATATTGTGAATGATTTAGTTGAAAATGCAACAGGAGACATCACGACACGGTGAAAACAACAGTCGTGTAGAAAATAATAAAAATAAGTACAAAAAAAATAAGTTGTATATTGAACTTATGTTATATCAAGTTAGAAGTATTATGATTGAAGTCATTCTCATGTTATATTTCTAAATCTATTTGCCTACCAAAATTTGAACTCGATAAAATATATTTGACTAAATCCGATTTCACGCCTTGATTTTATGAGATTGAAGTTATTTGCTTGCAAAACTTTCCGAGGGGAGACGTGTTATTTTTTCTCTTTGACCTTTTTCTTATATGAAGATCTGCAAATGTTTTGTTTGTAATACGTTATGTTTACATTCGGAGGTCCTTGAGTATCGATCCGAGTCGTCGGGTCCATTGGGACACAGGAAATGTGGACACATCATGTCAACCGGCTTCATTCCATCTCACAACTTTCTCATTTTGTGTCAACAACATTCTCTTGTAAGTTCTATTTGCCTTTCAACCATTGCGACCCGTACAAGATCACAGATTACGCTGCAAATTTCATTAACTCATTTCCTTTGAAACCGAGCTCGAAGTTATTCCCACTCCCCCATTATTTTCAACGTGTCTGCGCTCATGATACATTTAAAGATCTGGTGGATTAAGGGTAATACAAAGAAGAACTTGTATTTGCGTCGAATCTGCAAGTTAGAACTATAGATAACAAGATAATGTAATTTTGTAAAGTTATATAAACTTCGATAAGTGTCTTTACAGTTTTGCGTATATCTCTAAAAGTATACACGACAGTTTGAGAAACCAAGTTCAATGAGAATATTCAATCTTTAAAACGTATGTATTAATATAGCTATACTATTTATTATTTAGCCTTAATTCACTGTCAAAGTTAAAAACATTTTTATCCCTCGTAAAAGCAGTGTCTTCACGTCTTAGTCTATTACTTGATAACCAACAAAAATAATTGCATATATGAATACTCAAATTAAAGTCAAATGTTCAGGCTTCAATATGCATATACATGTAGATTTGTAGCTAGCATCGTTTTCTTGTAATTAGCTTTCAAAATTGAAACAATATTTTTTAAGCCTCGACAAAGCAGTGTCTTCACGTTTTAGTGTATTACTCCACAACCAATCAATATAATTAGTCATATGAATACTCAAATTATAGTGAAATGTACAGGCTTCAATATGCATATACTTGGAAATTTGTAGCTAGCACCGTTTTGTTGTGATTCGCTCTCAAAGTTAAAAAATATTTTTTTTACGTTCGAAAAAGCAGTGTTTTTACGTTTTAGTGCATTACTCCACAACCAATCAAGATAATTAGATATATGAACAGTCAAATTAAAGTCAAATGTTCAAGCTTCAATATGCGTATAATTGTAGATTTGTAGCTAGCACCGTTTTCTTGTAATTAGCTTTCAAAATTGAAACAATATTTTTTAAGCCTCGAAAAAGCAGTGTCTGCACGTTTTAGTGTATTACTCCACAACCAATCAAGATAGTTAGACATATGAATACTCAAATTATAGTGAAATGTACAGGCTTCAATATGCATATACTTGGAAATTTGTAGCTAGCACCGTTTTCCTGTAATTCGCTTTCAAAGTTGAAAAAATGTTTTTTTATCCCTCGAAAAAGCACTGTCTTCACGTTTTAGTGTATTACTCCACAACCAATCAAGATAATTATACATATTAACACTCAAATTAAAGTCAAATGTTCAGGCTTCAATATGCATGTACTTGTAGATTTGTAGCTAGCACCATTTTCTTGTAATTCGCTTTCAAAATTGAAACAATATATTTTAAGCCTCGAAAAAGCAGTGTCTTCACGTTTTAGTGTATTACTCCACAACCAATCAAGATAATTAGACATATGAATACTCAAATTAAAGTCAAATGTTCAGGCTTCAATACGCATATACTTGTAGATTTGTAACTAGCATCGTTTTCCTGTAATTCGCTTTCAAAGTTGAAAAAATGTTTTTTTATCCCTCGAAAAAGCACTGTCTTCACGTTTTAGTGTATTACTCTACAACCAATCAAGATAATTAGACATATAAATACTCAAATTATAGTGAAATGTTCAGGCTTCAATATGCATATACTTGTAGATTTGTAGCTAGCACCGTTTTCTTGAAATTCGATCACAAAGTTGAAAAAATGTTTTTTAACTTTCGAAAAAGCAGTGTCTTTACGTTTTAGTGTATTACTCTACAACCAATCAAGATAATTATACATATTAACACTCAAATTAAAGTCAAATGTTCAGGCTTCAATATGCATATACTTGTAGATTTGTAGCTAGCACCGTTTTCTTGTAATTCACTCCCAAAGTTGAAAACATGTTTTTTAAGCCTCGAAAAAGCAGTGTCTTCACGTTTTAGTGTATTACTCCACAACCAATCAAGATAATTATCCATATGAACACTCAAATTAAAGTAAAATGTTCAGGCTTCAATATGCATATACTTGTAGATTTGTAGCTAGCACCGTTTTCTTGTAATTCGCTTTAAAAATTAAAACAATATTTTTTAAGCCTCGAAAAAGCAGTGTCTTCACGTTTTAGTGTAATACTCCACAACCAATCAAGATAATTAGACATATGAACATTCAAATTAAAGTCAAATGTTCAGGCTTCAATATGCATATACTTGCAGATTTGTAGCTTTCATCGTTTTCTTGTAATTCGCTTTAAAATTTAAAAAAATGTTTTTTAACGTTCGATACACAGTATGTTCACGTTTTAGCCTATTACTCGACAACCAATTGTTTGTTGAATATTCAACCTTTGAAACTGTACTAGTGTGCTTTTATCGTTTGTCATTTATAAGTAATTCACTGTCAAACTTATACTTTGCAATGTTCAGAAGTTAAAATGATAATATTATCGTCATATAATTTCAGGTACGAGATTAAGCAGCAAAATTTTGCATAATTCCACATTAAAGTTTTAATTAAAGTTCGAAGTTTATCGAATCCATTAATTATTCGCCCTCATTATTAATTCAAACTGCGGTATCCCACATAAAAGTTAATTTAAAAAAAGCGTTCACTTGAATTATAGTACCATATGCAACGTTTTATGAACATCCCTCTTCTCTCCTTTTTTCGGTCGTTCGTTCGTGTAATCTGGAAATTGCGTACAAACTACAAAAACCCAACCGTACAGGGTGGGAATAAATTTCGAGAACTGTGTCGTATGTTAAAAGGGAATTGGGTTGCGGCAATCCCAAAAGAGCAACACGCGTCCGGGGTAATTGCTTGGCACATTCGATCGATACAAAACAAACTCTTGACAAATTGGTGCAGATCTGTTTGCTGTTTAGCAGCCTCTCCAAATTAATTGACAGCATCACTCACATCTACGATGTGATTCAAAGAAGTAGAGGAAGCAGTTAATTGGAAGCTGAAATGTTATGTGAAATTATTATATTGGAAATGTTTTATTCTCGAAGGAGCATCAAACATTTTCAACGAACATTTCTCTATAGCTTGTGTAATTTTTCTCGAAGTAATATAGAATGTATGGAATATTTTACAATGCAATGCATCTAAATTTCTTCCATGAAAAGAATACGTGTTTCATTCTATTTTACTTTATACTCAATTTATTTCAGTCTTACCAAAAGTTACAATTATTCTATTCAATTCCTATTAAATACAAATATTCGAATACTTTGTACAATGAAATATAGAATCACGTTGTTTGAGGCGTTTTACAACTAGTAAAATGAAACTGTCGGTGTTTCAAATTTGATTTATAGCAAGTTTTATCAACAACATTTCTAGTAAATTGCTAATATGCTACAGTCTAATATACCTATTATAAGTATATTCATTTTCCAATTAATTAGACTAAAAAAAAACATTATCATACAATTTTCGACTTTCTTGAAAGAAAGTAAAATACTTGGGAGAAGTTACCTTCTACAAGTGGTTCAATAAACTTAAGAGCTTTTGGAGTTTTATTCTTTCAAAGAAGATACTTTCGCAACCGTTGAAAAATAGTTCGTGAATAGACATTGAAAAGCTCAATTAAATTTATACTTGCATCAAAACATCATTTTAATTGTTAAATTAATTCAGATTTCTTCATTATTAGTTATTAGAAGTGCAGTTTATAAAATTGAAAAGTAAAAGTGTGCGTGGCATTGTAGAACTAATCTGAAGAAGAAAGAAACGAGTGTAGCTTCTTAGAACCAAGAAAGTTTTGATTGCTCGAGTTTATCGTTGCATTCAGCACGGAGTTCGCCGAAAATGCACAATAATGTTATACAGAATCCTTGGTGAAGTTTCCTACGAAGTGAAAGAAATCACATCAATTGAAAACATTTTCCCTTAATACGTTTTTTGTGTTCATTTGATGCAATAATTGTGTTTTCACGTATTTTGGTTTTGGAGTGAGGCGAAACAAAAGGGCATTGTGCAGGGATGATGAATGTTCAGGCATATTATGACTAATGTTGTGAGGCATTCCATCCCGTACATTTCCATTAAGGGACAACCCTCGTGTATTTTATCCAAAATACTTCGGTGAGGTTTTCCACATAAAGCCGTCATCCCCTTTTAGGGATGCAAAACTATGTTTGCTTTCAGCATTTAGGGTTTACAAACAGCTATTTTTTTTTAAATATTGTAATATCTTACGTTATATTTAAAATCTAGCTGTGGAAATCTTTGAAAATCGTATATTGAATGGAGAAAATTTGTAAATGTGACTTACCTCATTGATGACGAACAATTCATCTCCGGTATCATCCAAAAGTTTCGTGTGAGAAACACCTGAAACGAATTTAATGTGGTATTTACTTTCAGGGAACTTGTTTGTTTTTCAGTTTTGCCTACGATTAGATTGTTTCAAAGAGTAATAGGGAAAATGAAATAAAAAAATACAATTGTTATTTGTCAACGTTTATTTATAAATATATAAGAAAAATAAAATACAAAATTTATTATAGTGTGTTAGATAGAATATGAAAATATTAAAATTGCGATCGAATAGCTTTCTTCAGCACATCACGCGTTGTCTCCTTCACGGTTTTGCCCACCTCCACAAATGATTCCTGATTGTCTGTGAATGTCAGACTGACCACACATGGTATTTCTTCCGAAAGCACCTTCATCTCGAACTTTTTATCGATTAGATTCAAAGTATGCTCTAACAAAGATATTTCCACTTCAATCGGTTTCGGCTCCTCAATTATTATATTCTGTACTAGATCCTTCTTAGAATCTTCAATACTATTCTCATCATTTTCAATATTTTCAGTTTTTACACTATTCCTCTCTTCGTTTGCATTATCCTGATTGTGTGCATGTGTCTCTTCCATTGAAATAATCTTTGGTTTTTTTGTATTCCTCTCTTCGTATGTACTATACCTGCGTTTTTTTATATTATTCGTCTGGTTGTTTACAATAATCTCTTCATTTACAATATACTGATTGTTTACAATATTATTTTCATTTACAATATTCTTCTCATCATTTGTAATATTTTGTTCATTTGCAATATTCTGTTCATTCGCAATATTCACCTCACCATTTGCAATATTGAATGCATCTATAACATTCTGAGCATCTGCTATATCCTTTACATCATCTAAAATTACCCGCAACCTGCAAATATTTACAAATTTGTTAAAAACTAGCTCAATGACTATATTAAATAACTACTTACTTGGCAAGCATCAATTTTGCAGCTGACTGTTTTGAGAGCTTCTTACTGTTTCCAGTGCCCGTTGTACTAAATTTCTGCCACTTACAGTCTGTGCAGAACAGACAATTCGCTTCTCCAATATACTTGTAAGTCGGACTTTCCAACCTGAACTTATCAATGTATATTTTCAGCATGGTAATCGAGTTTTGCTTTGTTTCTCCTACTTGCAATGACAATTTGTTTAACATCTCGGTTGCAGCCTTTGCCTTTGCCAATTTTTTTGAATGTGCCTTGCACTCGGCTGAATCTTGACCGCATACTACTCTGCAATAGTGTACTGTATTTATTTGCGTGAATGTGTACTGCGGCAATGCCAATTTAGATTTCATTAAGTGCTCTTGCAGTGTAGCTATGGGATTGAGAGCCATCATGCACTTCAAAATCAAAAAATAATCGAACGAAAAACAAGCACAAACTGCGACTGACACTTGAACAAACTGCTATCGAATAACTAGGGAATTACCTAACTGTATAATTAAAACTAATACAAACTGCGATTGACACTTGAAAAAACAGCTATCGAATAACTGGAGAATTACCTAACCGTATACCACTGTTCACCACCGTATACTGACTAACACTGACTTGTGCTTGTGCTGACAAGGTGGAGTAAAGTTATATGGAGGAAAACATTAGCCATGAAGTTGCCGATCTTTCATTCTGCGCTAACCGTACCAACTGTAAGAAAATAAATTTTTACATTTGTGATATAAAATTTTCAAAATATGTTGGTTTTGGTTGCAATCGGTTGATTACGAAACCAATCGGCAACATATACAAAATTTCGTTGAAAATCAAATAAAACTTTTATGACATTGCGATTATCTTCTATTGTTTTATTCCTTGGTGACGAGCAGGGGGAGTAAAGTTATATGGTGGAAAACATTAGCCATGAAGTTGCCGATCTTTCATTCTGCGCTAACCGTACCAACTGTAAGAAAATAAATGTTTACATTTGGGATATAAAAT
>JAFMTC010014745.1:309393-330353 GCA_018845635.1 Nicrophorus orbicollis | reverse complement strand
GTTATATGGTGGAAAACATTAGCCATGAAGTTGCCGATTTATCATTCTGAGCTAACCGTACCAACTGTAAGAAAATAAATGTTTACATTTGTGATATAAAATTTTCAAAATATGTTAATATTGGTTGCAATCTGTTAAATATGGAACCAATCGGCAACATATTCAACATTTTCTTCATAAAACATTACCTAAGCTGCAAGAATTTTTCAATACCAATCTCCTCATTTACACTTTCGCCAGCCTCATCTAAAGTCAGAATAAGTGATAAAAGTATGTATATTTAGTTGCCTATAACCATGTCGAACATTGATTTCCTTAACTAGTACAAACTTTCTTAATTAAGGGCTCATACTTACAAATTAGAATACATTTTTTGGGAACAATAACAAAAAATGTTATGTACTTTCCGGTTGACGAAAACCAGAAGAGGAAGTTTGGAGAATTCTCTTTTGGGATGATACGTAAGGTGAAATTCGGAAATTGTCCGTCGGACAAAGATATAAATCTCAGAATATTGAATCAAGTACGAGACGAGAGAGACCACGTTTAATATATTTTTCAGTCTAAAGATGGCACCACAGAAGAATGTCCCAAAAACATTGCCGGGACACTGGGACACATAATCGGGACAATCTTGATTAATTGGGACACCTGTCAATTCTAGTATTAAATGTACATTCGTAAGTTTTTCAAATGTAATATTTAAGTTTCCTTCTTAATAATCAAGTTAATGTTAAATTAATCCATGAAGGGTTGTAATTTGACCCGTGTTGGCAAGAAACCCCCTCGGTTATATATCAATGAATAATATCTATTCATCATGTACACTGTCTGAATCTGGTTGGGATTTTGTAGTTGCAGGCTGGACCTGGAAGTTGCGTGCATTATAAACTAGTTCCATGAACATGCCTTCATGAATATTAATCTCTCGCCGAAGTGGAGTGAACTATTTCCAGGAATCTGACTTCATCCCATCAGGCTTGAAACTTTTCGTTGGTCGCGCACTTCAACTTCTCGGCACTTCGCTGAAACAAGGAAGCGAAGAATTCGTCGACGGAAATGGGGGAAAAATGGAAACGCCACGTAATCCCGTTGAAATTGATATTTCTTGAGAAATATTAAATTTCTTTTGACGGGTCTTTGCTCGCAATCTCCGGTCCAATCTGAGATCCTTCAGAGATCACTCATTTATTTTCGAGTAGTTACCAACAGCAACGTTATTTATACCACATAATATAACAAGCTCAATTTCCTTCTTCGTCATTATTTCAATTTTATTGTATCGGATTTCATAGAAACAATTTAATTCAAAACAAATTCCTCTGATGCAAAGTTAAATGGAAATTAGAAATTTCTTGTTTCTACTGGAAATACTAAGAACAAGATAAAACAGGACAACTGAGATAAATAGAATCAGTACAGTGAAAATACAGAACTGTAAAAGACAAAAATGTTGCTGAAAAACATGTTTTACAGAATGGTTAATTCACATTCTGCTTTTTCATTGTTCTGTGTTTTCACTGGTTAAGCTTAGTTTCTCGGACACAATATCATTAAAAAAAAGCCAATACTATGTTTTGGCAAAAATGGTAAATTATGATGTGAAACAAAATCAATAGAAATAACAATGATGAAATGTACAAATATTGTTTTACAATTAAATTCTGAAAAACAATATTCTTCTCGTATTTTTGGTTTTTATATGAAAATTATCGTTCCGAAACGTTGTGAACCGCCAATTACAAATTCTGTAATATGTAATTGCATATTCGAGTACGAAAAGTGATCAAGTTACGAGCGCATTCCATTGTTTCCATTGTCAACGATTTTCATAACACATCGTTTATTTTGTTGCTATTATTTCATTTCCAGCATGAAAATAAATATGAAATCACAATGAAAAGTTTTAGATATTTAAAAAAAACCGTGAGATCAAGTATACAGTTTTATACTTCTAATGGAAAATCTAAAGTGCTGAAAAATCATCGATAAATTCTAAAAATAGATTCATTTATATTCGAGTTGAATGCATTTGATTTGTGAGTGCAGTAAAATGGAGAATTGAGTGGAAAAGGTGGTGGAAATTTGCGGATAATGGATGCGTTTTATGTGCGATTTCCGGCTGAAACGATGTACTTGTGTGTGGCTATCACATCTAGCAACCGAAATGTCTCTCCCAAATTGATCCTCAGAGTGAATTGAAACCTGTTAAAACTCACCTTTCCGTTTCCCATATTGATTTAATCTCGAACCACAGTACAAAGTAGTGTGCAAACAGGATACTAGATTTATATTACTAAACTACTAAATAGGAAGAACAATAGCTACATGATTCATAATACTCTGAATTCATGTTTCAATTATAAGAATGTTGTACTTTATTCAGTAACTAATTTCAAAATAGTGTTTCCAATTAAATAGTTGCATATTACTTTCAACTCAATATTCTAATTAAGAAAAGATTATACATAATACTCTGAATTCATGTTTCAATTATAAGAATATTGTACTTTATTCAGTAATTAATTTCAAACTAGTGTTTCCAATTAAATAGTTGCATATTTCATAATACTTTCAACTCAATATTCTAATTAAGAAAAGATTGTATATAATACTCTGAATTCATGTTTCAATTATAAGAATATTGTACTTTATTTTGCAACTAATTTCAAACTAGTATTTCCAATCAAATAGTTACATATTTCATAATACTTTCAGCTCAATATTCTAATTAAGAAAAGATTGTATATAATACTCTGAATTCATGTTTCAATTATAAGAATATTGTACTTTATTTTGTAACTAATTTCAAACTAGTGTTTCCAATTAAATAGTTACATATTTCATAATACTCCCAACTCAATGTTCTAATTAAGAAAAGATTGTATTTATTTTGACAATCTTTGCATATTTAGTAACTTCAAACTATTGTTTTACAAGTTTGTCAGGTTTTCAATTAATTTAAGCACAATGAAGTCACTTCACGCAATTCTAAGCAAAGTGAGTAATCAAACTTTCTAAACATATCTCAAAGATAATGGCAAAAGTTGAGACTTAATATGAATTAACCCTTCAGATTTAACTTTCTTAGTAAAATATTAAGTAATTTACGAAACATTTGTCTTAAATATAATTAACGTATCTGTAAATAATTGCTTTCAAGATAACTATAAATTCAAACTTAGTTTTATAATTAAGTTCTGGAACTGTATTTTCCTTATTTCATATTTACTTATAATAATAAGTAAATTTACATATCAATTAGAATAAATTAATACAGAATGATTGATCACAAATTTAGTTATAATTTTATGAATAAATTGTTATTAATGAAAAACTTAATGAAAAGATTCCGGATTTTGTATGAATCTATAATATATTACTTCAAAATTCCATAAATTATATCATATTTAACAATGAGTAAATCAATATAGATTATAGTAAGCGTCGTGTAGTATAGCAGTTTAGTTGGGAATCATGAAGTTAATTTCTCAGTAATGTTTTGTGTCGAAACTAGGGATGGAATTCTCTAACAATGGTCCCGTGTTTTCGGGAAATTTAATCCCTCCTCGTTCATTTGTGGCACAGATCCAAACAGATTCTCCATTCCCGGACGCCGGGGCTTTAAGGATTAACTCATCGAGCGGATGCTATTCGCAAAACAGGTATTATTATGATCTGTATTAGCAGACATAGCACAATACTGAGAAAACAAAGCAAATTTGTTTTGATCTAAATGCGTTCGTTTTGTGATTCTTTGCATTTGATGTATTCGTATAATAGGTATTTGATTAATCTCTTCGTTGTTATGTTCAAATATATTTACTATTAATAATTGCTATGTTTATTCAATAGTGCTGAAAACAGCTATTAAAGATTGATTGTTTTTAGAAAGTTCCCATTATATTAAACCTCATTCATGCATAAACTAATTCCTTTGAATCATAAAGCCTATACAGATAAAATGATGTACTTCCTAGAAAATTGTATGGTTTATAACAACGAATAATTTGAGAGCAATAATACACTTTGAGGAAAAAAAAACTGATCTAACCCCTGAATATTCTTTCATCTTTGGTCCGTCCTTCCAGTACATAAGACGACAGTCATACCTTTTAGGCATATTGTAAGTGATCAGTTAAGGAACATACTTCATTTAAAGATAAAGTTCGAATTGTTCGTTAACCGATCCACTTTTCTTAGTTTTCTAAAGAACCATCTCTAAAGTATTCGTAAAGCGAACATGAGTTTGTTGTCCGAAATCTTTCCTATTCTTTGATTCACATACCGAACTGTTAGTTAAATGATATCATCCACTGTACACATTACAGTGATACCTCGATAGTTTCTTTGAGATTCACCAATTGCTTTGAGATACGAGCAATTTGACATACGAGCAAGGTTACTAGATGAATTAAACTCGTATGTCAAGGTACCACTGTACATCCATATTTTAGTCTCATACTTTTAGTACACTTAGAGGAGATTTCGTTGATTGTGTGTTAACGAATGTTGTGTTTGAGATTTAGTCGATTTCTCAGTAAAATAACAGTTTTTAGAAACATTTAAGCTCTGTTAATAGAAGAATGTATTACCTACTTCATGAGATCAAAGCACTGCTCTAGTTGATTTCATAGTAAAAACACTCATTTTAATCAATAAAACTACTTAAATACATAAGTTTAATGTTTAATTTTCATCAGTTTTTAGAAACATTTGAGTTTCAATTAGCAACAAGTTTAATTGAATAAATTATAAGATTGAAAAACAAATTACCGTGCATATTTTCATAATTTATGTAAACAGTATTGAATTTTCGTTTTTTTTTTCTATTACGAAACGTGACGACGCTTTTTTGTTTGTAATTTTATCAAACAAAATCGTGATTCGAATATCGTCACCTGAATTTTTACAAGCCCGACCATAAAACGTGTGTTTTTTTACGGTTATAATTTGGGGGGGGTTGGTTTATGTCGTTATGACCCCCCCATGTTTCTCTCTCTCACTCTCTCTCATTAACTCCTATTGTCTCGATGCGAAAAGAGCAAACAATTGGCGAACAATAGGGGCGTAAACAGGTGCCCTCCCAGCTCTGTATGTGCACAAGGTAGAAATTGGTTGAATAATTAAAGTTCGCGTGCCTCGATTCGTTGTGCGTGACGACGACGATCAATGCACGCACGAATGCCTTTTTTCCATAGCATACAGCACGGCCTTTTCACCGGATCAAATTCCAAAACCTATACGAGGGAAGTACGAAAAAAAAAGGGAGGAAAAGAAAACGGTATTTGCGGAAAGGGAGATGAAGAATGCGCCGTGCAATTAATCAACCCCTTTGTCCGGTGTCATTAATTAACCCGTTCTGTTTATCATCTCCTCCGGGGTTGCGTTACGTCAATTATTCATCTAGTTGCATTTGGAGCGCAGCTCAACAGTTTTCAAATCATGGATGGTGTCGATTTCGATGGCTTTGAACATCATTTATTTGTAAAAAATGGAATCATCAATCAATATTATAATCATATCATTCGAAATCAAAGACTTGACAATACTTTAATGCTCAATAAAGAAATACATAACATAAATTGTTCATTTACGAATATCAAGAAATAAACTATATTTCGATGAATCAAAAAGTAGTCAACATATTTATGACGAAGCTGAGATACTTTATCAGCGTTTTCCATAACTTATTCTCTTGCATGCAGCTCTTACTTCACGAAAGTATAAATAAAAATGAAGAGAGATAGAATTTTATTTTAGTTTCTCCATTGAAGCGGAGAAGTCCGGAGATCGTTTCCAAGGCGAAACGTAAAAATTTACGAGGGCCGAAATTCAAGCAATAACTTTGGACAGTTATGCCCGGAGCAAGAGGAGAAAAAAATGCAGTTTTCTTTATGTGGTAGGTCGAGGACGCCGACGAAAATAGTTTGGGAAAGGTCAAAGTTGATCATTTTTTCGGATACTAAACACTACTAATCAATTGGCACGGTCGTTAATCGAATCGCCGGGATTACAAAACCGAACGCTCGTTACATGGCAATTAGGGCACTTCGTTCGATTTAAATTAATTAACTGTTAAACAGATCATCAACAAAAGGCACAATGTTAGTAATTTTTGCCGTTTAACAGAAAACAAACAACTAATTAAATAAACAATTTTTGCAAAACAATTTTATCAAATTTGCGTAACAACAAGAACTACATTTTAATGTATTAAACTTGTGGTTTTTGTTGCAATAAATGTTAACATTACTAATTGTAATTTTCTTCTATAAATAGCCAAAAAAGCATTGATAATTCATGGTTGAACTAAGCGCCAGCATAATTCAGAAGTTTCAGGTGAAGTTATCATAATCAGTTGGGAATGGTTTGTCGCTAAACCGGAGATCGATGTTGAACTCAACTTTGCAAGTTTCAAAATTAATGCTTGTAAACCGCAACCCCTAAAGATACATAGTTGAAGCTGTAGTTGGAACTTCTCTAAACCATTGAATTGTTATTTTATTATTAATTTTTAGGGTAATGTCGTAATAAACTACGTTTGAAGAATCATGAATTTCGTTCAAAATTAATGGATTTAAGTTAAAACATATTGATATTTTCATATTTGACTTGATTTGTAAATCATTCATAAAATATATCGTTAATACATTGAGATCATGTAATTTAATATTACTTAGTTGAATATAAACATAATCACTTGAAAAGTAATTAATGGAAGATCATTATTTGTTAAGTAATTGATATTTTCTTGTCGTTATTATTTGGACTTTCTAAAGTATAAAAAATCTATTATTTGACTAAAATCGAGTCTAATTAGTTGGTTTGGAAATTGCTAAAATTTAACTTTTGAGAAGAGTTTAAACATTGATGTACTTCTTACAATTGCATAAGCTAATAAATCAATACTAGTAAAAGAAACTAACATTAAATTTAGATTGTGGAACAATGGAAAGTTATTATTAAAACTGTACTTTTATAAATGAGAATGAAATTAATGAATATTCCGAAGCATGCGTATAATTGTTTCACTTTTTTTCCTCCACAAATATTTTTGCATAAACGTTCTATGTTTAAACGGAATTAATTGCGAGAATCAACTGTGACCTATAAACATATTTTATTTAAAGTCGTTTCTACGGTTCAACGTATCAAGATTATAATTTGTATATAACTTTAAACTTACTTTAAAAAACAAATCTTGGATTAAAAACTTAGGTTAACTATTTGCATACAAATAGGGACAACATTCAATATTGCCTGTAAATTATTGGTAATAACAGTTACAAATTGAGTAGATGGATTCAAAAACGTTTTTCTGTACTTAAATCATAAATTGAAATTGTTCAATTCTATTGGGACATTTAGCAAATTAGAAGACTTTACGAACTTTGTAGCAATGTTCCTTAGCTTTTAGTTGAATCTGAAACGAAAACCATAGATTTTATAACGCTTCAAACTTCTTGTTATCTAATCGTTGATCAGAAGATTGAATGCCAACAAGTAGTCATGAGAATCAAGTATGTTTTTCAGTGAAATTTTGGCTTAATTAATCTTGTTATGTCCAACATAATTTCCTAAATTTGATTACTAGTTGTTCGCGTTTTGCCAGGATACAGTCTTTTCAAGTCAATCTTCTATCCAGATGTTTCTCCTTTGAAGATAATGGAACTGCTTTGATGAAGGTGAAGCAAACTTGTACTGATTTTGTCTGGTTTATTTCAATTATCCAATTCCTAAATCATATCTAAATCAGATTAAGCTCTTCTTTAAGAAGTGAGATGTAATTTTAAGGCTTCAATTTGATACCACGACTGTGGTGTCGTCTGCAAATGTTGCTACGTTTGTATTGCCTGCAAATGAATGTCTTTGAGTGGTTCGGAAAGTAATTTCGTTGTTTTTTCGTATAGTTTATTGAATTATGTATTCTCCATTTTGATCCAATACCTTTCTGGATGTACCATAATCAACCCTCATATAACTTCTGTTCTTTACTGTCAAAAAACTGATCAAAGTCATTTTTGTCGTCCTCATTTGAAGTAAAGGTTTTCCGAACTGAAAAAAGTTGTAGAGACCGGAAAAGGTAATAATCCGGAAGTGTCAAATGTGGTACATATGATTCACTTCAAAATATATAATAAAGACGGCTGGAGTTGGATATGTCAAAATACAATTCAATCCACTTTTCGGAAAAAGAGAAATGACTTTCCGAACCACCCAATATATAAATTGTATTCAGTGAGACGCCTGCTTTGATAGGAGTTTGATTTGCGCTTCAATGAACAAACTATCTGTCAATTATTCAAGGCTTCCTAGAAATTATGCGAAATATTCATTTTTACATTGCAAAGCAAACTTATATACCGTACTTTGTCGAAAGTCTAGGAATCTACTTGAAATCATTAAGATTTCAATTCATTATCCAATAGACACATACACTAATGACTCTAATTAGAGGTTGTCTCTATGTTTATAAAAGGTGACATAATTAACAGCGTATTTCACAGTAAATTTTGCCTGGAATGCAGCCAAAGTGAAAAGGCGTTGGCGAAAAAGCCTGAAAGCGAAAGTCTGTTTACAAATCTGTGTACGCGAATGCATGATGCATTCAATTCCTGCTTTTTCCCCCAAAGCGAAAGAGGAAAGCTCTTCCCAAGTGGCCCGTTCATAAGAGGATGAAAGTGTCGTCTGTCTCCTCGCTTTCCGCCGTCGTAAAGAATAAAGCTTCCACATTTCGCACTGAATACATAAATAAATGCGGAATCTCACGTAACATTATTTGAAATCGCGATTATTTGCGACTGTACGAGTACACCTAATGCAGCTAATGTACTTCTAATTTATTAATAGATGCGGACTAATTTCCTATTTTCACACAGGATATTAGCTTAGTGCCGTGGCGGATCGATGATGCCTATCACGGAGGATATAATACCATACTTTTTACGTGCATTTTTAATGCTTTTAGTCCATATTTTTTATATATTTGTATAATGAATCATGTGCAGATCATCATAATAGTGATTAACTTCATGTATTTTGTAAAATATTTCATCAGTTTATAATCTTACGAAAACACGACATTTTAGAACAAATAATTAAAGTATTACATCTCTTCTAACATTATTTTTAACAATTTGTTATAAGATTTTCTATGTAATGTTAAATTTCTTAATTAAGTGTAATTTCAAATATTTCAGATTTCTTCCAATTAAGAAAATCTCAATTACTTTACAAATCTTACTTTACTCAGGCGTTAATTTTAAGAAATTTTTGTACTAATCAATGTTAAATTAGATCATTGAATGCTTCAATTTGTTGATTCAACTGTAATTTCACATATTTTCAAGAAAATATCAATATTTTATAAATTATTAATTTTATTTTCACAAGTTAATTTTAATCATTTCTTGTATTAGTTTCTAAACTAACTTTAATTTTCGTTAAAAATAAAGTAGGCATTGGAAATTGTCAATTATATTTGTTGATAATTTCCAATGCTTACTTTATATTTTTTTTAAATGAAAGAAAAACAATAATATTAACTTTTGTTTTTCTACGCGAAATGGCTTTTCGATCGTGACGTTAAATGCGTGTTACGTCTTCTGCGGGGCGAAAATATGGGTAGAAGTTAGTCATAACAAAAGCCGAATTAGAAAAAGTTGATGTTTTAAGAGTGGAATAACATTCCATTCCTGGATTCAATATTTACACTGCGCTGTTAATTCTATTTTCTGTTTTCCTTTTCATTTTGCTAGTGGAGCAATTAGACTGCTAATTGCGCATATCGTTTTACAATCTGCCGCACTTTTTCCCTTTCGCATTTGCATAAATCGATACGCAGTTTTATTGTGAAGGAAACGAGATGAAACGAACACACGTTCTTTTTGCACTTGCAACCTGCTTCTGTGGAGAAAACGAAATAGGGCAGAACGGAGCCCTTTGTTACATTGTTGCCCATCAATTTCCTTTCCGCGTTTCGCTATCAATTATCAAATGCAACCCCTTTCTTAACAAGCGGGGAGCACGAACGAAGCGACTGAGAAGAGAAAAACAAATTGGGTTGAATACATTTTCCGTGTCTCGCTTTTAATTCATATATTTTTTATTTAAACATCTTTCGTTAAAAGTTACGTGAAATTGTTTCACTAACGAAGGTATTGATTCTGTTTCTAGGAAGCAATTTCCTTTGCGAGTATTTTTTAATCACGTAACTTTGAATATCCATTTTCTTCTAGTTATTATCAAATATAATTCCAGTATTTTTTCCATTAAGTTTAAAATCTTTTGATATGAGAATATCAGGGTTCAGTTGAAGTTGATATTTATCTTTCTTTTCAATATATTTTAACTAATTTCAGCTTTCTTTGCACAAAATATTTGGAGAAATTTCAACGTTTTTACACAAGAAATTTCTAGATTATTCACCTTTTCTTTTCAATATAATTGAAGAAATTTCAGCGTTTATTACACAATACATTTGAAGAAATTTCAACGTTTCTTTTCAATATATTTTAATAAATTTCAATATATCTTTGCAATACAAATTTCAACGTTTCTTACATAATACATTTGGAGAAATTTCAATGTTTTTTACACAAGAAATTTCTAGATTATTCACCGTTTCTTTTCAATATAATTTAAGAAATTTCAGCGTTTATTACACAATACATTTGAAGAAATTTCAATGTTTCTTACACAATAAATTTCTAGAAATTTCAACGTTTATTTATCAACAGATTTCGACAAATTTCTATGTTTCTTTTCAATATATTTAACAAATTTCAATAAATCTTTGCAATACAAATTTCAACGTTTCTTACATAAGAAATTTCTAGATTATTCAACATTTCTTTTTAATATAATTTAACAAATTTCAGCGTTTCATACATAATACATTTGAAGAAATTGAAACGTTTCTTACACAAGAAATTTATCGATTTTTCAACGTTTCTTTTGAATATATTTTAACAAATTTCAATAAATCTTTGCAATACAAATTTCAACGTTTCTTACACAAGAAATTTCTAGATTATTCAACATTTCTTTTCAATATAATTTAACAAATTTCAGCGTTTCATACACAATACATTTGAAGAAATTGAAACGTTTCTAACACAAGAAATTTATCGATTTTTCAACGTTTCTTTTCAATATATTTTAACAAATTTCAATATATCTTTGCAATACAAATTTCAGCGTTTCTTACACAATACATTTGGAGAAATTTCAACGTTTCTTACACAATAAATTTCTAGAAATTTCAACGTTTTATCTCAACAGATTTCGACAAATTTCAATGTTTCTTTTCAATATATTTTAACAAATTTCAATATATCTTTGCAATACAAATTTCAGCGTTTCTTACACAATAAATTTCTAGAAATTTCAACGTTTTTTATCAACAGATTTCGATGAATTTCAACGTTTCTTTTTAATATATTTTAACAAATTTCTATATATCTTTGTAATACAAATTTCAACGTTTCGTACACAATACATTTGGAGAAATTTCAACGTTTCTTACACAATAAATTTCTATAAATTTCAACGTTTTTTATCAACAGATATCGACAAATTTCAATGTTTCTTTTCAATATATTTTAACAAATTTCTATATATCTTTGTAATACAATTTTCAACGTTTCTTACACAATACATTTGGAGAAATTTCAACGTTTCTTACACAATAAATTTCTATAAATTTCAACGTTTTTTATCAACAGATTTCGACGAATTTCAATGTTTCTTTTCAATATATTTTAACAAATTTCAATAAATCTTTGCAATACAAATTTCAACGTTTCTTACACAAGAAATTTCTAGATTTTTCAACGTTTCTTTTCAATATATTTTAATACATTTCAATATATCTTTGTAATACAAATTTCAACATTTCTTATGCAACACATTTGGAGAAATATCAACGTTTCTTACACAATAAATTTCTAGAAATTTCAACGTTTTATATCAACAGATTTTGATGAATTTCAATGTTTATTTTCAATATATTTTAACAAATTTCTATATATCTTTGTAATATAAATTTCAACGTTTCTTACACAATATATTTGGAGAAATTTCAACGTTTCTTAAACAATACATTTCTAGACATTTCATCTTTTTTTTATCAACAGATTTCGACAGATTTCAATGTTTCTTTTCAATATATCTTTGCAATACAAATTTCAAAGTTTTTCAAACAAAACATTTGAGGTATTTTAACGTTTCTTTACAAAACTTTTTCATGAATTTCTTAACGTTGAAATGTAAAAATAAGAATAATAATTATATTTAGACAAATTTCAACGTTCTTTATAAATATATTTCGACAAATTTCTATATTCTTATCAATCCATTTTGAAAATAATCAACTTTTCTACCTTCAATAAATACCGGCCGTAATCAGCATGAGTAAATTTCAAGAAATCAACCATTAATTTCATATTAAAACCAAAAAAATCTTAATAACTTTAATTATATTTCAAGACTCATCACATTGTTTACAGTCAAAACTTTTAAGTTTATTTTTGAGAATTATTTTCTTATCAAACATTGAAATTAATTCTATTCAAATGTAGTTTACAAACATGGGAAAAAAAACTGCGGTCAATAGTCCATTGTATTATGAAAATGCATACATTTATTTTAACGTTTATTTATATGCAAATTAACTAAGAAAAGTATAAAAATAGTTGCATTTTAATCGATTACAAACCCAATAAAGGTTATAAATAATTGCGACAGATCTAATGAAATTTTACAAACAAATACGCAAAACAACGACCATTTTTCCAGTTAAACGAGTGGAATTAGTTGTTGAATGAAAACGCGTTAAATTTCTGCAGGAAAACTGATCGATTTATCAATTGACGCCAATTTCCGTATTAATGTTCATGAATGGCATATCGATAATTCCCCGTGAAACCTGTGCAACGAAACGTTAACAATTCATCATTCCGTTGCAGCAAGTTAATGCGTACTTTAAATCGATGTGCATTCATCAATTTTACCCATTTGATATTGATGAAATTTTAACGTTTAACGTTTTATGCACAAAACTAATCAAAACTGAACTAATGGTACAATATGTATGTTAAATGAGCAACGATTTATAATTACTAGAAGTTTTCAATGCATAATAATTATAACTAAATGTTGTAATATTTAGAAGCAACAATCCAAAGTGTTTAAAGTAAAATTTTAATCTATAAGCTAAAGAAATAATGAATTAAGTGCTATTTCACAAAAATACCTTACTTAATTAAAAAAATATGCGTAGAGGGCGATCTTGGGGTTGGTTGTCTCAAATATTAAACCTTAATATTTCAATAAACTGCGTACTTTCTTATAAAATATCGATTATTCCATTAGAAACACTCGTATTCGGGGCAAAATACGAGTGTTTCTAATGGAATTGACAATATTTTAAAAAAGAAATGTCTTTTGAATAATTTAGGAATATCTTTACCCTAGTTTTAGGGTAGATTTTCACAACGTTTCCACTAAGATACAATAATTAACATCTGTATTCAAATATATGTATTAGGTAATAGAAATAAATTCAAATATTTGAATGCAAATATAAGAAAAATATGAACTATTTAATGAATTCCCTCATTTTTTTTGCATTATTTACAGGGTAAATATTTGCGTGGAAAATAAATAGAAGACCCCTTCAGGAGTTTCTCCGGAGGAATTCGAGGACTCACCGCAGGACTGTATGGATTATCCTGCGGATTTACTCCGACAAACTGGGAATTCTACTCGACGCAATTATTTCACGTACAATTGAACTAAAACCTCATACAACTTTCCTTAGTTTCATTACCAAAAAAGAACTAGGTGTAATTGTATGTGAAGATTAAATGCTTAACTTTATTAAAATGCTAATAACTTAATTTCTGTAAACGATTCAAACTAATACATTGAGTGAGTAATGTGCGAAATTGGAGTTTGTTCAATTCACGAAACTCAATTCATTCTCGTTTAGTTGGGGTTTGCTTCACGTTCAACATGTGAAGCATTTAGGAGTAGTTTATAAGATTTTAATTGATGCAACAAAGGTGTTTTGGCAAATTTCGCGTAGCGCAAATAAATGCAAGGATAATGTATCGTTTTGGCAAACGTTATCCAGCTCATGCATTATGCAATTTCGGTTGTAGCCTCGACGTTTTCAGTGGAAACCACCGAATTGCAGTTTTCATATTATATAAACCGTAACGATTTTCAGTAAAGAATTTGTTCGCGTTTATTTTTATCTAAATAGTATAGTTATTTGATGCTAAAATATTCAATTAACTTTAATATAACATTCGAAAGTTAACTAATGAATGATTAAGGTTTTATAACAAAAGGTGATATTCTGTTAACTGCAATAGAATTGAGATAATCTCAAGGAATAAATTGTGCAATAACTTAATAAACTCCAATACAGTTTTAATTTGGAGTAATAGATAATCTATTTCAATAATTACAACATTATATAAATTAAGATTAAAGTTTGTTAAGAATATGAATTTCATTACAAAATGAAAACTTATAGTATATTAATGGAATTTGATAGTTTTAAGCAACAAATATGTTAGAAAGAATTGAGTAATATAACTAATTAACATGCTTTAATAGCATATTACGTTTGGGAACGTTGGTAATTGGAGCAGAAGGAATGACAAAAGGGCCTTCTGCTTTGATATCTCACTCTATGATTATCGGCCTTACAAATCTGAACGTACGCATTGTTAAACGTTATAATGATTAAGTAATTAAAATTACTTTGAATCTCGTGTAATCTAACAAAATATTCAAGAGAAAGTTAAAATAATTATAAAAATCGTTTAGTTTTAATAACTTTTTGCACTTTTCTGATGAAAATTCGTTAACAATTTCACTGAAAAGTCTTCCTTTTTATTTTGTAATTTCTTTAAAAGCGAGTACCAAGTTTTTTTTTGTTTTGTACACAATCATTCTTAAATTCGTTTTCGTTTAAAATTTTTCAAAGACCGCGTATTTTCCATGAATCATCGTCAATTGTTTTCTTTTGTATTTTTCAATTTCTTAACAGCAAGTCTCGAGTACAATGAAAAGTTAATAATAGAAGCGAACTCGGTTTTGCTGCACAATTCTCAATATTGTTCGTTTCCTGAAGCAACAACCTATTTTCCATTACAATTTTCTACTTTACAATGGAAAAGTTGCAAAGAAACAAACTTACTCTTTTAATTGAACGAATACACAGAAAAAACTGCGGTGGAAATGTGTGTGAGCATTTCCAAATGTTTCTATTATAAATTTCTAAAAGTTTCTGGTACAAACGTCGTAACTCTAACGCTTTACGAGCATTGTTGATAAAATATTTCTGTAGTGATATCATCCACCATCCCCTTGATACTGTAATTATTACGGGTGGGATGGTTTTCCCCGGAGTGTCCGTAATATTTCCACAATCCACCTCACCTCATCTCCACCCCTTCGACAAATCGATACTCGCACGCGTTTTATTTACATGTAACGAACTCTGAACTTAAAATATGTTAACGAAAATAACGAAAATTCTTTAAAGTGCGTGCACATCACTCAATATCAACAACAGGTTAATTACAACGTAATACGGATGAAGTAATAATAATAGTGCAAGTTTGTAGGAGCTTCGTAACGAAAACGCGGCAAATTACTTGTACATACGAAAGTACTTGAATAGAATCATACATACATCAAATACGCTATCGTTACTAAGATTAACAGGGCAGAAATTTCTCTAAGGTGCGTGCACACCACTCAATATTAACAACAGGTTAATTACAACGTAATACGGATGAAGTAATAATAAAAGTACAAGTTTGTAGGAGCTTGATAACGACAACTCGATAAATTACTTGTACATACAAAAGTACTTGAAAAGAATCATGCATACATCAAATACGCTATAGTTACTAAGATAGACTGGGCAGAAATTTCTTTAAGGTGCGTGAACACCACTCAATATCAACAACAAGTTAATTACAACATAATACGGATGAAGTAATAATAATAGTACAAGTTTGTAGGAGCTTCGTAACAACAACTCGACAAATTACTTGTACATACGAAAGTACTTGAATAGAAGCATGCATATATCAAATACGCTATAGTTACTAAGATTAACTGGGCAGAAATTTATTTAAGGTGCGTAAACACCACTCAATATTAACAACAGGTTAATTACAACGTAATACGGATGAAGTAATAATAATAGTGCAAGTTTGTAGGAGCTTGATAACGACAACTCAACAAATTACTTGTACATACGAAAGTACTTGAATGGAATTATGCATACATCAAATACGCTATAGTTACTAAGAAAAACTGGGCAGACATTTCTATAAGGTGCGTGCACACCATTCAATATTAACAACAGGTTAGTTACAACGTAATACGGATAAAGTAATAATAATAGTACAAGTTTGTAAGAGCTTCGTAACGAAAACGCGACAAATTACTTGTACTTACGAAAGTACTTGAATAAAATTATGCATACATCAAATACGCTATAGTTACTAAGATAAACTGGGCAGAAAGACCTATAGTTTACAGCTCTTTGTAGCAATATCATTATATTTCCTTTGCATTTTTCTATTACAATTATATTGAGTTTACATTTTGTGTGGTTATTGTTGCAATAAATGTTATTATCATTTAAGATAATCAGACAAAATTAATAGTCTTTTAGGGAAACTAAAAACTAAACCAATTTGAATGAATTGTCTAAAAACTAAATCAATTTGAATGAATTATCTAGCATAAAAAGCGTATAATAATTATATAAAATAATGAAATTTGTATAACGTAAAGCTTGATGTGGGTGTAGATGGAAATTCCGGAGTTTAAGTACTTCAAAGTCAACACTTTAATTCAGAAGACTCTCAAGTTTCGAGTTTAATTCGAGCGGAATGCGGAAGACGAACGTTTTTTTTTTGTTGTGAAGAGAAGATATTTCAACGTTGGGGCTCAATCCTCAGCTTTAATGTTAAACACACCGAATCAATGTAATTTTCCATGCAACAAACACCGAATTCAATTAATATTCCAGCTCTGTACACACAAACAGCATTCATTATAATTTAACGATCAATAATGAATAACATTATATTATATTGAATACGTATATATTAATGCATAATATAGTATAGTTTATAAATTATAATCATAATTTTAAACTTCAGTTCATCTCAATTACTAAATTACATTAAAATGAATTCATTTATGGAATATAATGAGAAAAATATAACTAATTAAAACATCGAAACAGTTATTATCTTATTATTTCTTTTTCAACTAAAATTTTGGTTAAAATTTAGTTATTAATTAATATTTTAATTAAATGATTCATAATTTGATTATGAAGACAAGAAAACGTTATTTTCTTTAATAAAAATATCTAAGTTCAAACTATCAGCTATAATTTCATTCATATTACTTCTAAGATTTGCATCAATTCAAACTAAGTAGTTAATACAAAATGTATGATTAAGTAACAAAGATTTCTTAAAATTTTCAACTTATTCTTATTTTTAATATGTTATTTTTTCAATAAATTAACAATTTAGATAAAGTTTCTTAATAATGCTTCAGTTAACACAAATAAGCATACGTTTATAGTAAATTACATTGAGGAATGTTTGTAATTAGAGGACATGACAAAGGACTTGCTTTGAGATCGGACTCCAAGATTGTCAGTAATTACAGTAATTGTTACACGTGAAGGTGATAATTACAGATTATAATTGGGATAATTTATCATCATAATAAGCTTTCATAAATTACACTACATTCATACATAATGTAAATCAATGTTATTATGAAAAAGAAATCAAAATAGTCTATGCAATTAACATAATACAATGATATACTTCAGTTTTTCTTAATAATTTGAATAATTTAACAGAAGGAATTGTAACATTTTTTTCAATTTCTCATCATAACAAGTTGTTATATTTTGATATACTTCAGTTTTTAGTACTTTTTTTCTTAATAATTTGAATAACTTAACGAAATTCCAACAATTGTTTGTAAATTACACTATAATATTACAAAATTTGTATGGAAATTAAAAAAAACTAAAAAAACCCTGCAATTCTACGCAAATTATAGATATTTTAGAGAAAATATGAATATTTTTCTTTATAATTTGAATAATTAAAGAGAAGGAATTGCAATATATTGATTAATTGCACTTTAATAAAATATATTGCAAACTGTGAATGAATATTAAAAAACTGAAAATTCATTGCGATTCTACTCATATTTTTATAGAAAAAACTCTAAAGATATTTATTTATAACTTAAATAGAAGGAATTGCAACAAATTCAATAAATTACATTGTAATAATATAAATTACAAAATTTAATAAAACGAATTTGCACAAATTGTAGAATAAAATTTCTTTTTAAATAGTAATAATTAAAGATAATGAATTGTAAACTAGTTCTAAATTATAATACATTGAAATATATTGAAGAAAATGAATGAATATTACAAAAATAACTGAAAATACCCGGCACATCCGCACAAAAATATAAATACAAATCTATAAGATGGCTCTGAAACATCCAAGTCTTTTGCACACATCTATTATTTAAACGTGAGTAGGGTTAAGTCTTCGGTAAAACGATCCCTTTCTGTTAAACTGACATTCCATTTGTCCTGAATTAACAAAGGATCTCAGTCCCATCGGACGGAACTCAATTTCGCACTCAGCTGTACATTGAGGGTTGGACACGGACGTACGTACAAGGTACAACATTCGATGTTTGTCGATTCGTAATAATAACATGGAATTTGCTCATCGTTGAATGTGCTAATTAATTAAAATTTTGCTCCCATTTCTTTTCTTTTACAGCCTTCAAAGTTCATTTAATTAATTACATGTGAAATTTGCCGAAATACGTTGATGAATTAGATAATAAAATACCCATTCGCTTGGTCACAAAAAGTAATGTTGCGAATTTATCTCTTGAGTTAATCCATTACCTTTTCGTTGTTTTGTTAACTTTTACTTAATTATATATAATTAATACATAAAAACTTTATTATTATATATATTCACATATTTATTGGATAAAAAACAGACCAAAAGAGAAGTATTAATATGTTTAGTTATAATTCATTGATTCAAAAAAGTAATACTTCAAATTGAATTTTCAAAATATATTGATCGTTTTGTTCAAAAAAAACTTTTTAACCAAAGTGTCTAAAACATGTCATATTTCTTGATACATCAAGAAGTTAATATGTTTGTAAGGTACATTCTCACAGAGAATATTTTAAGACTATAGCATCCGAACATCGTTGCAAGAGAGTGTTTCCATTTGGTATTCTGAGAGTCAAGATATTTTCTTGAAGAAAATAGCATTGAAACGGAAACACATTGAAATATTAAAATTGTGTTAGCTATTTCACCGGTTTTCAATATCATAAGAGCCGTGTTAATAATTTATTGAAGCAAGTTGCTTTCAAAGGTATAAATGCTTTATTCAATACAAATACCATCATAAAAAATGGATATATTCAGTAGTAATATAAAAAAAGGATCCCAATTCTCAAAATATGTTATATAAATTGATATAATTTTGATCCTAAATGCGTCTATATTGTATTTTACTAAAAGGAAATGCTATTGATTAGACTTTTCATTCAATTGTAATTTTTGTAATTATTATATTATTAAGTATTAATTTGAGGAGGAAACGAAAACTTTCATCAAATCTAGACTGTAAAAACAAAACATATATATAATTACATTTGTAATGTAACTTGTATTTATCGTATTTCAGATCTAAATGAGAAAATTAATGGGAAACAGATTGGATGAAACTTTTCTAAAATAAATGCTATGTCTCGTATCTAAAAGTTTTTGTTACATTTCAACTATATTTATTTATAATTTATAGTTGATAAGTGGTTTGTAGCAATTCATTTTTTGGTGTGTCTTTTTGCAAAGATCTCTAGAATGTATTCATTTGGGTATTCAGTAAATCATAACGTCTTTACAGATACTTATCTTGTAATCATTGTCCATTAACAACTAATTCCTTAAAGAAACTTAATTTTTTGTTTATACATTTAGTTTTATAAATAGTAAAATTTTCGATAATTACGGTATTATTATATGATTTTACATGAAGTTCTATATAATTAAATGAATGTAGTAAAGGAAAATATATTATTTACTTATGGCTTCGTAAAAAAAAGCATGATAACCCGGCGCATCCACCTTTATTTTATTATAGTCATTTTCATAAATTAATATTGATAGAACCTTTATTTTTTGTCTATACATTTAGATTTATAAATATTGAAATTTACAGTAATTACAGCATTATTATATAGTATTACATGTAATTTGTTACAATTAAAACAAATTTGGTATAGTTTTGTAATTAAACCCGGCGCATCCACCTTTTTACACATATCGATAAAAAAGAAATTTACAGTAATTTCAGTATTATTATAGGGAATTACATCTAATTCTTTATATTTAATAAGATGAAGTAAAGAAAAGTATACAATTTTGATATAAGTAGCCTTGTAATCAAGACTTGAAACCCGGCGCATTCACTTTTTTGAACATGTCAATAAAAAAAATAATGAAATTTACAATAATTTCAGTTTTATTATACGGATTTACATGTAATTCTTTATAGTTAATAAGATGTGCTGAAGCAAGATATACAATTTTGTAAATAGCATTGTAATCGAAACATGATAACCCGGCGCATCCACTTTTTTAATCATGCCGATAAAAAAATATTGATATTTACAGTAATTTCAGGATTATTATACGTGAATTACATATAATTCTTTATAGTTAATAAGATGTAGTTATGAAAGATATACAATTTTTTAAATAGCCTTGTAATCAAAACTTGATAACCCGGCGCATCCACTTTTTCCAACATAGCGATAAAAAAAGAAATTT
>JAFMTC010014745.1:286935-302239 GCA_018845635.1 Nicrophorus orbicollis | reverse complement strand
ACGATCACAATTGTAACAACTTAAATTAATTACACACGAGAAATAATATAATAATATAATAATAATTACCAGAGCACCATTCTATTCGTTATTTAGAAAAAAAAACACACAAACAAACAAACGAATGTTAAATGAAAAATTTCGATTGCTTGATCATTCCGCGTTTCATCTTCTCCTTCGCTTTTGTTTTTTTCGTTGTTGATTTCCTTTTACAGTTTTGATTTACTTTTTACACACACAAAAAAAATATTTACACAAAAAAAAATAAAAAACAATAATTTGCTCCACAAAGAACGTAATATTAATCGTCGCAGTAAATTATGTAAATTGTTAAATTAAATGAAAAACTAAACTCTACGCAAAATAATAATTTCTTCGAATCCTTCCTCCTTTTAAAATTCCTTCTAAAATCGCGATTTTTTTGTTTATACTTTACTGTACTGTACACGCGCGCAAAATAAAAATTAAATTAAAAAAAAATAAAAACTAATTAATTAAATACTTGATAGGAAGATGTTTTGCTCTTATAAATAATAATATAATAATAATAATAATAATGATAATTAACTAAATACAGTAGTACAATGTAAATCGATTACAATTAATTATTAGAGAAAATAAAATGCACATTTTTGTTTAACAGCCTATAACTTCCTTCCTTTCGTTATTCCATATTCGCAAATTCCTTTCTTCTCCTTCTCCTTCTGCTTCCTCTCGAAATACATCTTAACGAATCGACGACGCTCTTCTCTCCCAGGTCCGACCGTCTTATCCGTTTCAAAAAACGGTAAGAGGACAACCGCAGCTCTGACTTAAGCCAAACTATCTACTAATGGATTAGTAGATAATGCGAGGTTTACCCTACGAAGACCCTCCTCTCCTTCGAATCATCCGGACGGGTCCCATGTACATATACAATATATATTTATAAAAGAAATCAGTACAAGCAGCTACCTATTACAATACTAAATAATAATAATGTGTTTTTTTTTCCATATCTTTTACGTGAACTTCAGCATGGATCGCCATTTATGATACATGATATATATATTAATATTAGAAAAACATAAAATAAACAAGGACGTCTTTATAAGATCTTAGTTCGAAAGCGGAATGGGAATCTGCACGCGATTCTCCATCTGTTTATCTCGTTTTTAGTGTATAAAATCTTCTTGTCACTGGACTAGGCACGATTTGATATGAACAATTCTTTCGCTCTCTCTCTTTCTCTCACTGGTTTTGCTTTCGATAGGGGTTTTGCTTTCGTTGATATTTTAGGACTCCGCAATGATGAGCGTCTCTTTGAGCGCCACCAGCTGCTCCTCGCCGAGCTTAATCTTGTCCGCTATCTCCTTCGAATCCATGATCAGCTTCGCCTTCATGTTGATGAAGTGATCGTAATCGGCGTACTCCTCCGAATTCAGATACTTGTACAGGATGTTCGAGACGCTCAGACTTCGCTTGTCGATGCTCTCCTTCAGCTTCTTCGCCTCCTCGAGTTGTTCCAGAAGTTTATCCCTCTTGCTCTCCAAGATCCTCTGTAAAAATTAAGAAGAAACAAGTTGTTACTATTGAATTTCCCGTAGTTTTGGATGATCTAACAATGTACTTTAAGTCTTTATATTTTTGATTGTATTTACCAATAAAATGAATCTAATTGCTATTCGTAGTTTTCAAGTAATACAAATTTGAATAAGCTTTGAAAAAGCAATGCCTTCAGATTTACCGAAGTGGATTGCGGGTAATAATTATTGTCGATTTACGTTCCGCAAATACAACAATACTAATTCAGAGGTATGCGTGTATATGCAAATTGAGGCATGTTCTTGTATATTTATGAGGTTTGTAAATCCCTTTGGAAATTGACTTAATGTTAGCTTTCCAATGCCCGGCCCGGCCCGGCCTTCCTCTCCTCGCTTTTATACAAGTGAAATGCGACGGTTTTCTTGTACGAAGACGTTTACGGTCTTATTCGAGAAATGAATTGATGGTAATTTACCCTCTCCGGATGATCTTCTGGCATCGTCATGAGAGCGTTCTCGGCGCGCGCCAAACGCCCGGACAGGCCGAGGAGAAGACTAGTGATTTTGCCGACCTCCTCCACGTGCAGCCGGAATTTGGCAGTCTCGTGAGGTCGCGCCTGTTTGCCCACGTGGTTCTCCACGTTCTCTCCCAGCTCATCGTTGATCCTGCATTCCTCGGAAACGACGAGCTGCTCGCCGCGCAGCACCTCCAACTTCCTATCCAATCGACTAACTAATTCCTCCTGAAAAACAACGTTAAGTTCATTCAAGTCTTCACGAATGTTAACAGTTCACACCTTCTTTTGACTGAGATCTTTGGTATCCTTGACGACATTCAAATGATTCATATCTTGGCTGTACCTAGTTAGGAACCTGGCTTTCGGCTCGGACGTCGTGAAGTAAGGCGATGTGGCCGATAACGGACTCACCGGTTCGATTGTTGGCACTGCAGAAGTTGATTCACTGCAAAACAAAGTTCAATAATTAACATCCACGTCGATTAGATGAAAAGCTTCGCAACGGACGTACCTTTTAATTGTACTTAGGATGTTGCTGGTTGGAGGAGGACTGCTGCTCGGAGTGTTGGCACGACTCCTGGAGAACGGAGAATTCGCATTCCTCGGCCTCGACGTCACCTCCAATCTGAAGAGTCCCGTCACGTAATCCGTGGGCTTCTTATGATCCGGCCCTTGCACTAAACAAACATAACAATATTTAGTACACATTCTCTTCATATATATTACAATTACAATAAAGCAGTTGACAAATATTAACCACAATTACGTAAACGATCAATTCTTGAAGGTTTACATATTGTTGAGAACATTAGATTTATACCAAACAAATTTAAATGAAATTCAAATAAAACTTATTAAATTGTACTGAAATAATCATAACTGAACAATAAGTTAAAAATATCATTGACAGAGAAAATAACTAGCAGGAATTTCCCCGATATAATAAGCACTGTTTCTATTAGTCACATGATGATGCAGTTGGAGTTGAATTACACTTTTATTTTACGTTTGTTTCAGTAAACGATTCTTAATAGAAATTCGTCATTTCGATTCGAAACGAAATTATCTAACAATGTTGATGACAACGAAACACATACACGACTGGAAAACAACGATACTTTGTGATTTGTATTGCTTACATTGATAAATAAAAGTGTTGCATGTGTTTCCTCTTATCTATTAACTGATTTGTTATAAATTTGATTAATTTGTTAATTATAATTTAAATCGTTATCGGTTTAAGATTACATTTAAAAATGTGTACGAATATTGTTATCATGCATCGATGAAACACGAGGATTCGAAAAATTTCGATACTTGAACATAATTTCACAAAGTTCAGTATCAGATGTATTTGTTAACGTTCTGTACATTTGAAGATTATTTGTGTAATAAATCTTTCATTAAGAAATAATGCTTAATGTATATTAAGATTTCTCTGATAAATGCAAACACTAAAATATAAATCATTTTTTTAATGTTCTGTGTATTTGAAGACTATTTTTGTGTTAGAAGTTAATTACATATTCTTACTAATCATTTACTAAATGTTTACCACGTTGAGAAATATTTTCAAGTTGTAATTTGAGAATTTTTCAATAAAGATACAAATATGACGATGTTTATCAATTTAATTTACTAATTGAAGAATGTATATTTTTGTATAAAGATTCATAATATTTACCGAGAATGTCTTTGAGTCTGTCTGCTGTGGGCAGTTGACTCACGAAGTCTTCGGACAACTTCTCGCAGTCGATCTCCTCCTGCAGCTTTTTTCTGGTGGGCAACGGCGTTGGAGGCATTTCTTCCTTTTCCGTTTGCGAGGAAGCATCAGTCGTGCAAGCGTTGACCCGAAGGACGACTTCGGTGCGCTGCATCAACTGCAAACCCTCGATGACCTTCGGATGCTGCTGCTTAGGACTTGCAGGTGGTGAATCCACGGGGCTTCTGACGGGCGAGACTGGTGAGAGTGAGGGTGAGGAAAGCGGGGAAGTCTTCAGAGGAGTGCTGCTCGCAGTTGAGAGCGGTGACGTTCTCCGGGAGGTTTTCGATGTGGGCGAGAGGGACGGCTTTATTTGAGGCGGCTTAGTTTCGGGTGGTTTCGGAACCTCGATTTGTTCAGGAAGTTGCTGATGAAGCAGCTTGTAGGTGTCGGAAAGCCGCAGCTCCGGCGTGAAGGATTTTGGCTCTTCGGGCGACTGGAGTTTAGGAGAAGGTGTTTGCAGTTTAGGTGAAGGTGTTTGCAATTTAGGTGAAGGTGTTTGCAGTTTGGGTGAAGGTGTTTTCAGTTTAGGTGACGATGTATGTAATTTGGGTGAGGGCGTCTGCTGTTTAGGCGAAGGCGTCTTCATATCCGGAGAGATTCTCTTGTGGATTTTAGGAGTTTCGCAGTGGATTTCAGCGATGGGCGGACTTGAAAGGTTCGTGTGTCTCAACGGTGTGAAGGGACTCTTCGGCGGCGAATGCGGAGACTTCTTGAAGTCCTCGCCATGGTGGTCCATAGGCGCCAAGCTCAGATGCGACGGTCTCGAATGGTACCTGGGGTTGATCAACTTCGCGTTGACTGGGAGGACGTCAGGAAGCGCGAGCTGCGGCTTCTTCAGATCCTGCTCCTTCTCGTCGATCTTCAGCGATTTATCGTTCATCGAGGCGCGCCTCAGAATATTCGCATTGTTGTTGTTCTTCAGGATGGTCGTCTCCTTCGGATGCGGCCGATTCAGAGGCCATACCGTCTCCCTGGAGCTGTTGATGCGCGTCTCCGTGTACGACTCGCTGGTGATGACGTGGCCGTTCGGCGAAATCGTCCTCTTGTAACTGCCGGTGTCCGAATCGGGAACGATCCGCTCCCGATCGCGTCGCGACGCTAGGTACGACGCCTTCGACTGACTCCTAGAAAACGGAAGGAAAAAAACAAACATTAGAACATCAATTCGAACGTCCTTGATTTCGGAATATCGCGATGTGTGTCGACGATTATTATTATTAATCGAGAACAGATGTTCCCAATCCCAGATGGTCGTACTTGTAACAGCATCATCATCAAACCGTTTCTTTCTCATTGTTAACAGCTTTCAACAACAAAAAAAACATAAGAAAAGGAAATATGAAATAATAGCATATTCCCGACGCTGTCGCCACTTCGGATGGATTACCGACTTCTTCGGATTCACGGCAAAGACTAATTAGCAGGTAATTTATTAAATTTGCACGCCGTAAAACGGCCGCACGATTCGATGCATCGACACGCCCAAGAGTGGTCCGCATGAGGAGAGGCGAGGCCACCACCAGAGCAGACTGTTTGATGGATGGCCACTTTTTCCTCGCCAAAGGCGAGCTACTGAATTTATTAACTGCGAACGCCCGTTTACCGCAAGAACAACACCAACAACAACAACACTGGTCCGGCCACTTTCTTTGCGTCGCGCGGACTTTAATTTCCCTCGGAATGCGGTCTTTTGATCCCGCGAATTCCCCCCAATTCCACAGTATTTACCAATCAACAATCAGCAGTTAACAATTACAAAACAGAGTAGATAATAACTACAATTACATAACAAACAATGAATCAATTGCTGAACGTTTACAACTAACGTTTCAGTCGTTGATTTCTTAATCTGTTATTAAGCACATTCAATCTAAAGTCAACACATTTAAGAGTTTTGTTTATTGTTAAATTTCAATATCACTGATATTCAAGATTTATCCTTAAATAATCTCAATAGAACAATAAACATTCAATTATATTCCTACATAAATAAACTATCAAATGTAAAATCAAACATTCCTTCAAATGAAGAGAATCAAGAGAGCTATGTATGTTAATGAATCATCTAACAAAGATGATAAACTAATTAACAAAACTGTTGCAAGGCGATGATTGAAATCATCCCCCAAAAATTAATAAATAAATTAAAAAAAAAAAATTAACTGGACTACATTTTTAGTACAAATATGTAGAAATCTAAATTATTCGGAGTAAATCATCCATTAGAATGAAGAGAAACGAGACATGAAGAGTAACGAAATGTCGGACAAAGATGAGTAACGTAAAAACAAAACGAGTTTAACTAAATGCTCCAAGAGCGTTCGGCATTGTCTGCACAGCGAGTCGCGAAACGGGAGCGGATTATATAATCGAGTCGTGACTATCCAAACAATGGGACTGTGCGTGGCCGAGATAGTTTTGCTTTTCCATCAGTTACACACCAAAAAAAAAGAAACGTAGTAATGAAGAAGCAGTCGAAAATTTAAGTTTTTCTTAATCTGAAGGTCTAATTTGGTTATTTAAGAATCTAAGACGTGTACTTTATAAGCATTATATAATAGTTATTAACTAACAATCAACACGAAATATTATATACCGTATAGTCTATAAAATATTAGTTTTCTATTCTTTGTATTTCTTCATTTTTTTGTAGTTGTTGCAAAAAAATTTATAATTATTAATTAACAAGTATTTGTTAATACATAATTGAATGATAAAATCAGTATTTATAATCTGAAAGTAAAGGATATAACAATAACCAAATTATGAAACAATCATTAACGTAGATCATATTTCAACAAATACTAAAATTTGAATAAGTAATGAAAAAGCTATAGTCAACTAACAAAATTTGTTCCTAAAGTTCACAATTCAAAATGTTTAACACACAAATATTAGTATATTCAGCTTATTTATCTCAAATTTTTACAGTAAATTTTGAAACTAATTACAAAAGGTTGTTATCAAAAAAAAATAATACAATTATATCCGCAATAAGCATTAACATTTTCTTCATTGCATAACACATCTAAATAGAAGTCTACAGATGAATACTAAAAAGTTATTACAATCTTGAAGTGTCGAAAGCAAAGAAAAGCAAATCGTTTTGCACCCAATATGGGTTACGGTTACACATGATTTTCGCGTCTTCAGTTCAACAAATATTGATTCTAATCCCGTTGACGCCACTCTCACAACACATCAAGTATAAACATTCAATATAAATAACAACAAATTCAACCCAGTGTTTTTTGTCCTTTTGCAACGATATTTGCAATCTATTATTAAGTGAATTAACAGACAACTTGATTCATGTAAATTCGAAACATGTTTGCATAAAAATCTATTAATTCTTAATTAATTGAATTTTTAAATATTAAATTTATCAGAAATGAACCATTTTTTTTCTGGTCTTTTTGCAACGATATTTGCAATCTATCCAAATAGGACATTCAGCAAATCAGCACGTCGTCGTTCATTTTGATGGCTGCAAATATTTGGAAGTACCAGGATTTGAACCCGGGACCCCAAATTTTGCGGACGACGAATTTATTTCTATTTTTTATTGTAAATCGATTCATCATGTTCCATAAGCAATTTTCTTCCATTGAGATAATCACTTCTTAGGGAAATTGAACAACAGAATTCCAATGGAGAAACAACACACTATTATTGTTTTAATGCATTATTTTCTGTAATTGAATCTCCTTCTTTTCAATCACTTTTTTCCATTATTAGATGCTGTAACTACAACGTAAGAAGTGTTACGTCTTGAAGAATTGATTGAAGCAAATCAATCTTGTCTAATTAATAGTGTTTTTTTTTTCTGTTATTGTATACAAAAATGTGTTTGTTAATTCCACGCTCAATCTTCTTTAAATGTAATGAAGATGCGCTCCTATTGTGCAATGTATGAGCCTAATTATAATTGTCGACTAGCACACGTTTTCTAGTCTGCCCGTTTTATTTATATCAATGAGTTCATATGATATCTGCGGTCGTGGAGCAATATAGCAAAAAGCGAACTCTCTCGTATGATATGTGCGTGTGCGGTTTCGGTTTACATTGAGAAATCTGGGATCGAAGTTGCTGCTGCGATTTGCGGCGGTTTCGACGAGACGAAGAGGTGAATTGTATTTTCTTTAGGTGAAAATTTTCGCCATATGTCATACGTGTACAAGCGCGCGCGTGTGTGTAACACGAGGAGAGGCGGCTCATTGGAACGGCTTCTTCTCTTTCCCTGACCTCTATTTAAGGCCAACTTCTGTCAATCCAATTTGCTGGAAGATCTCTTTACCTTTGCTGCAGCAGCAACGACAACAACAACAACTTTGCACCGTCACGCACGGTTTCTAACTAATACTTTGTAATCTAATTCGATCGCACAAATAACACAGTCTTCTCATTCCTGTTTCGAAGCCTTAGGTCTTCATTTATACTCAAGAAAGGTAACAAACATGCATTGGATTACACACTGATTAACTGTAGACGTTATAGTTAATGTATCTCCATTATTTGAATTTGAAATTCACAAATGTGATCCAATTTATACAAATATTGAGAATACTTTTCTACAGTACAACAAATTTGCATTAGGAAATCTTGCAAATGGAAATCATTACTACAATTTAAATATATTAATAATCTTTTATGTAATCCTGAGAAAATTGTGTTCACGAATACATAAAACAAATCAAATTATTAATGAAAATAAACTTTGTGTTGGAGCTTCAAGCTTCTTCACAGAATTTCTCGTTTCAATTAGAAATACATTTTAGCTTCATTTTTCAACTCAAATTACTTATTACTTTTTTCAAAATTTGATTGTTTGTTTAGTTTATTTACTTTGAAAATACGTTTAATTTATTTATAAAGTAAATAACTGCATTAAATATAGAAAATCAATAAATATAAACTGGTTCAAAATATAGAAATATAAAGAAATTTCGAATTCTGTTCATATTTAACAAAATTGGAAGTTTTCTACATTGAAACTAGACATAAATATGCATTGAACTGTAATGAAACTAGAGAACGAAATTAGAAGTATTGTGAATTGAAACAGATATAAATGCGTATTCAATAGAAAAATTCAATTACTAAAGCAAATTTTCAAGAAAATTTGAAATTTTATGTATTAAAACTCAAATAGAAATGCGTATTAAGTTGAAAAATTCAAATTACAAACGTTAATTATCAATAAAATTAGATCTTCAGTGCGTTGAAACTAGATATAAATATGTATTCAACAGAAAAAGATATTACGAAAGTTATTTTTTTTAACTAAATTGGAAATTTTACAGTATTGAAATTAGAGAACAAAATTAGAAGTTTTGTGAATTGAAACTGATATAAATGCGTATTCAATAGAAAAATTCAATTACTAAAGAAAATTTTCAACAAAATTAGACATTTTATGTATTATAACTCAACTAGAAATGCGTATTAAGTTGAAAAAATCAAATTACAAACGTTAATTATCAACAAAATTAGATGTTCAGTGCATTGAAATTAGATATAAATACGTATTCATCAGAAAAAGATATTAAGAAAGTTATTTTTTTTAATAAATTGGAAATTTTACAGTATTGAAACTAGAGAACAAAATTAGAAGTTTTGTGAATTGAAACAGATATAAATGCGTGTTCAATAGAAAAATTCAATTACTAAAGCAAATTTTCAATAAAATGAGAAATTTTATGTATTAAAACTCAACTAGAAATGCGTATTAAGTTGAAAAAATCAAATTAGAAACGTTAATTATCAACAAAATTAGATGTTCAGTGCATTGAAATTAGATATAAATACGTATTCAACAGAAAAAGATATTACGAAAGTTATTTTTTTTAACTAAATTAGAAATTTTACAGTATTGAAACCAGAGAACAAAATTAGAAGTTTTGTGAATTGAAACAGATATAAATGTGTATTCAATAGAAAAATTCAATTACTAAAGCAAATTTTCAACAAAATTAGAAACTTTATGTATTAAAACTCAACTAGAAATGCGTATTAAGTAGAAAAATTCAAATTACAAACGTTTATTATCAATAATTAGATCTTCAGTGTATTGAAACTAAATATAAACAGAAAAAGATATTACGAAAGTTATTTTTTTAAACTAAATTGGAAATTTTACAGTACTGAAATTAGAGAACAAAATTAGAAGTTTTGTGAATTGAAACTGATATAAATGCGTATTCAATAGAAAAAATCAATTACTAAAGCAAATTTTCAACAAAATGAGAAATTTTATGTATTAAAACTCAACTAGAAATGCATATTAAGTTGAAAAATTCAAATTACAAACGTTAATTACCAACAAAATTAGATCTTCAGTGCATTGAAATTTGATATAAACAGAAAAAGATATTACGAAAGTTATTTTTTTAAATAAATTATAAATTTTACAGTATTGAAATTAGAGAACAAAATTAGTAGTTTTGTCAATTGAAACTTGATATAAACGTGCATGCAACTGATAAATCCAAATTCTTAAAGTAAATATCCAACAAAATTAGAAGTTTTGTATATTGAAACTAGATATAAATAAGCCAATAAACTGCTGAACTGAATCCCAATTTGCTATCGTTTATTGAACATGAATCAATACAAATATTTGAGGCATTTTATCGGAATTTATCGCAGATGTTCGATTTCCAAACAGGAATTCGCCAATTTATTGCATTCGCACAACATTCCTGCAGTCTGTAAACCAAACAAAAAATATAAATTCCATCCTAAATATAAACTTCACTTCGATTCTATTTTACATGAATATTGAATTATTTGTACTTTTGTTGCCGTTAATTTGTTAAATAATTATAGTAAATTTAAGTGCTAATTGCAGATCAATATCAACTTTATATCATTTAGATAATCTATAAAAATATATTGAAAAAAATAACAATTTATAATTTGTTTCATAACTTATTGTAAATCGAATTAGTTCTATTACATTTTGTTAATTATTATTAAAATTTGTAAGTAAATATTAATTAAGTTTTAGAATCCAAACTCATATAATTTTATATAGAAAACCAAGAGAAATAATTCCTATCATACTTGATTCTGAAATGTAATGCAATTCCTTAGAAACTAGTATAAGATATGATGATTGAGATGTAAGAAAATAAAAACTTTTTATACAAGTGAGCTACTTGAGGATGATAGGCCTAATGGCATCGCAGATAACATTCCCGAAGAACTTTCACCGTCGTAAGACTTTACTGAATTTCTCTGCAATGAGACAATATTGAAAATAAATATGTTTCTCCGCATGGCCAGCAAATATTGTCGGTCTCAATTTGAAAAATCCGCAGATAGGAATAGAAATCTCCACTTCAGAACTGTTTCTATTTATAAACACCAAATGCACTTCTCCTCAATCAACTTGTTCTCTATTTATAAGACGATACTTGATGATGAAAAAAACAAAACAAAGGATGATTTTCAGCGATTCGTGAGATAATAATTTGCATAATATAATGAGAAATTTCTAAATTCCTTCATACTTTTACAGTTCCAACAAATCCTAACATAATTTCTTCAAGATTGAAACGTAATTTTACTTTAAATTAAACAAATTTCAATTGAGTTCCTTTTGATAATCGTCCCAACTTTCTACTGAAACGACAAAAGCATTACTTGCATCAAAAAATATATAGATACGTATTCACATTCCAAAGGCAGCACTCTTACTTTGCGTTTGATAAATGCATAAATTTGCATAAAACGCGACTTCGGAGCAGATAAAATACGTACTTACTCACTTTTAAGTACTTTTATGTTCGCCGTGTTTCTTTTCGTGCTATCGCTTTCATTCCACAAACTAGTTTCATCGTATACTTAAATTTCGAACAAATACTACTTCAAAAACGAAAAAGAAACAATAGTAATTCATCAACTAATTAACCTTCAAGAAAATTTCCCAAAAATTAACATCCGTTTATTCGTTGAAAGTGTAAATAGAATGTAAATATTATAGGATCTTCAATAAATTATTAATATTTCGCAACTTGTTGCATTGCATAAGATTCTGTTTGGCACTTTCATCGTGAGATCATTGGAGCTACTTCCTAAAAGAATTAGGCAAAAACCTCCCACAAATCGTCTGTTTGTTGTTAGCTTTACATTCACATGGAAATCATACCTTTTTTTGCAAACTGTTTAATATTCAATAGATTACGCAATTCATTAATTACAAAACTGCAAGTTGTGGGTGACTCATCAACCAGCTTTGCGTTTGTTTATTCCATTTTTATTGATTAAGAAAAAACAACCTTATTTCTGCTTTTTTTAATATACAAAGTTTCATTTAATTAATTCATAATTCATTTGAAAATATACTTGTTTCAACTGTAAATCAGTTGATTTCTTAATTATTAAACAATATTTGCAATTTCAACAATTAAACTAAACTCTTGTTTGTAAGTTAATAGTATATTTTAACATGTAATGTTTTATGAAATAAACTAATTTTAGTTCAATACTTTGAAAATGTACTTTTCTTGTTACAATAATAAATCTGTTACAATAACGTTTATAATAGAATTAAGCTCTTGTTTGCAATTTGAATGGTTGATTATATTGCTCTTCAGCTGCAAATGCAAAATGAATAAAGTAAACTGAATGGAATCAAATGAAGCATTGTTGTCTAATAATTGCGGATAACTTTCATAATTAACACGATTTGCGTTGGTAATTGCGGGTAAAAGCTGATGGAACAAATCGCAGCATGCCACATCCACATCCACCTTCATCAACCATCACCGGATCTGCTGACATGCAATTCGGACGTTGCGTTATGAGTGTGAATTATGCGTGCATCGAAAGTGGGGAAGACATTCAACATTTCGTTTCGGCGCTGCAAAATACTTCCAGTGAAAGTGAAAGACCTCCTCCATCGATGATGGCAATAACAATGATAATAACGGAATTTTCCTTCGTCTTCCACCACCAACGACAACCAAGTTTACGTAACGAAAAGCCGGCCAAGACGGCGTCACTCGGACTCTCGGATCCCCCGGGGCGTTTCATTTGATACGGAACTCCGTCCAGTATTTTACTTGGGACTTTCTTCGACCGTGCAATTCTCAATGTATTTATATACCGGGTGTTTTGTACGAGTCATACACCGCACTAATGGTCTTCAAATTGTATTTCGCATTCCGACAAGTCCGTGCCGTTCCACAAAAATGTGTTCTCCTATCCATATTCAAACGCACTGCAAATTACGGCGAACATGCATTAACGTAAAGAGAAATTGATGTTAATGCTATTCATCAGAACTCTAATAACAGGCAATTTCGTACAAATCTACGTGCAACTATGGAAAAAAATAATAATAGTTTAATATCGAAGTAATGAAATCCATGCAATTTTTCAATATCCATCAAAAAGACAAACATTTTTGTGTGTAACTCGTTTCAAACTTTCCAAATCAACGAATTTGATCATATAATTCAGTAATTCTTGTAACAGCTTTAACTTTAGATCAATCAATTAAACAAGATATAACATTATGTTACAATTCATCAAAATATTACATAATTATACACTTTTTAATAAGTAAATAACAGAATTGTGAGTTTTAATCTCAAAGAGAAATTGATGTTAATACTATTCATCAGAACTCTAATAACAGGCAATTTCGTACAAATCTACGTGCAACTATGGAAAAATAATCCAAATGTTATCTCAATGTTTAGTTTAATATCGAAATAATGAAATCCTTGAAATTTTTCAATATCCTTAAAAAGACAAACATTTTTGTTGGTAACTCGTTTCAAACTTTCCAAAATCAACGAATTTGATCATATCATTCAGTAATTCTTGTAACAGCTTTAACTTTAAGTAGATCAATCAATTAAACAAGATATAACTTTATGTTACAATTCATCAAAATATTACATAATTATACACTTTTTAATAAGTAAATAACAGAATTGTGTGTTTTAATCTCAAAGAGAAATTGATGTTAATGCTCTTCATCAGAACTCTAATAACAGGCAATTTCGTACAAATCTACGTGCAACTATGGGAAAAAATAATCCAAATGTTATCTCAATGTATAGTTTAATATCGAAATAATGAAATCTATTCAATATACATCAAAAAGACAAACATTTTTGTTGGTAACTCGTTTGAAACTTTCCAAATCAACGAATTTGATCACATAATTCAATAATTCTTGTAACAGCTTCAACTTTTTTAACATTGGTTACATTATAGATCAATCAATTAAACAAGATATAACTTTATGTTACAATTCATCAAAAAATTACACAATTATACTCTTTTTACTAAGGAAATAACAGAATTGTGAGTTTTAATCTCAAAGATAAATTGATGTTAATGCTATTCATCAGAACTCTAATATTTCGTATAAATCTACGTGCAACTATGGAAAAAAATAATCCAAATGTTATCTCAATGTTTAGTTTAATATCGAAATAATCAAATCTAATCAATATTCATCAAAAAGACAAAGATTTTTTTGTAACTTGTTTCAAACTTTCCAAATCAATCAACTTTAACTTCTTTAACATTGGTTACATTATAGATCAATCAATTAAACAAGATATAACTTTATGTTACAATTCATCCAAAAGAATCATAATTACACTCTTTTTACTAAGGAAATAACAGAATTGTTAGTTTTAATCTTATTGCAACAATTTTATCATTAAAGTATTGATCATTTTACAGAAAAAATTAAGTCAATAAGACAAAAAAAACTATAAAATTTAGTCTATATTATTTAATACTGATTATACATAAATTTATTATATTCAATATAAACTTAAAATCAACATGAAACTGTTTACTTTAGATGAAATAATTAATTATTACAAATCTGTTAATAATTATAGTATTAATTACTCAAAAATGCCACCAAAGGGCTTTCTGTTAAATTATTTGATTATTTTTCATTTCAAAAGATCCAATTTTTCACTATTTTCATATATTTGTCTTCTCTACATGAAAGTTAAAATATGATTAGTATTTGTATAAAGAATACAATAAATTTTGATTATTATTTTCTATAAATATACAAAATTTGTCCTAAATTTTTCTAAGTTGCTTTTATTTTGTATATACATTATGTAATTAATGTTTAATTAATGAAATATGGAGACAAACTATTCTATTGTGAAATATTTCTAGTTGAAAAACTATATAATTTCATTAATGCATATCGATTATATAATTATATTTCTGTGATGAAAATAATGAAACATTTATTAAACAAATTGTATTTTTTCCAAAAAGTTACTTTTTTTTTAATTATAAGAGTTTTTCGTATAAATGAATTGTTTTGTAATATTATTGTATTTTTATTTATAATGAAAACTATGTTATTTGTTAATCAATTGTTAAAATAATTAACTAAATTTGCTGCGTTTTCATTGGAAATTTGTCTCCTAATTGTTGCGCGTCGCGCATTTCGGGAAGTCACGTAAAAAACGCACAACCTGAAACCTAATGTCACCATT
>JAFMTC010014745.1:267125-286921 GCA_018845635.1 Nicrophorus orbicollis | reverse complement strand
CCCCACACACACACACACTTCGCCGCGTGTAATTGCCAATAGAAAGCGAAATGATCGTGGAAAAGTCCCGGAAACGCGTCAATTAAGAAACAAAACTGCACAAAACGGTCGTATTCAGAGCGAAAAGAAAGTTCGATCCGTACAGCCGGATTCGAAAAATTTATTTCGGGATCGAAGGAAAACCGAACAATGCGCTTTCTTCCTTCACATGAATGCAACATCCATACCATTGTCTTTTTTCTCGTAACAATCCTCGTCCGACTGCAACTACTTCTTGCGTTTAGAATGGGAGCGTTAGGCTTGGGAACAATTCGGGTGGACGACAATAAAGCGATTTTCCTTGTTCCACATTTGGGTAACGCGAAAACCCCAAGGATGTCTATGCTCCTCCCCCCAAACAGATGACCGTAAACTTATCCTTGAAAGGAGAAGACCATTATTTTTGGTTTCAATAGCGTTGCGCAACACACGACACCGTTTAAAGATCTGGTAAAATGAAGAAACCGAAATGGGTTGGTCACGTTTCGCGCAACGACGCTGAGGAACGAACGAACGGTTGGATTTTGCAGAGGAGAGAAAGTGAATTCGTTCCGAAGCCATCGGCCGGATTAAATGGAAATGTTACAGATTTTAAGACTCGTGCACTTTGCTTTTATCCGAGCAATTCATGAATTTATCGAAGCGCAACTTCGCACTTCAAAACGAACGAGTCTTGCTTCCTACTTTGCTTATCATTTGCAATAACAATTTTGATCAAATCTAACAGACAAAGTTACATCTTTTAAGACGTAAGGTCATTAGGCCACGAAACTATTAATAGAAAACCAAGTGGAATACTTTACTTAGATGGAGAATCAATTAGGAATTCATTCCTTTGGAAATTTGAAGAAACCAACCACTTTAGATCTTCTAATGCGTCTCTTTTCTTCATTTTTCTCATTACTTCCACGAACGTCCTCTCAATACATATATATTTTTTGCTGCTGCTGCTGCTGCATGCTTAGAGACGGGAGACGAAGTATTTAATAATTGCTGCAATTACCCGTGAAGTGCGTAATTTCTGCCATCAGCGCAAGAATTTTTCTTTATAAATAAAAACATCAACATTCTGTTACTTCCACTTCGACTATTTACTACTCCCAACAGTACATAAGTTACAATTACATACATTTCCTTCATTCCCAATAACCAAATCGAATTCACTAATTTCGCTCAAAATCACGTTTAATTTGAACGATTCTTGACAATTTGTAATTCATCTATAAAAATTATAAATTTCTATGAAGTTCGTAATGATAATATCAACTTTATAAACAAAAATGTTTAAATATTATGTAATTAATTGAAAATGATGAAAATTTCTGAACTATTTTCATTATAGTGCCAAAAATGATGTATATAAACAAATACTTCACAATAGTAATTGGCTATAGACTAAATTGTATCCCAGAACATTTCCTGAAATAATGTCTGAAAAAGTTTGAATTAAGAAAATATTGTTCCATGAAATATGTTCAAATTATAAACTATATGAAATGCTGCATTATATACATGAAAATTAAACTGAAATCATGAAATATTGTACAATGATATAGTTAAGAAAATGTGATTGTGAAAAATCATAATATTTTCATATAGAAACAATACGAAAAGACGAATAATAAATTATTTGACTAGACAAAACTGTAAATGAAAAAAATTGCTAAAAATGATCGAAAATTTCTTGTTAAGAAAATTATCATTGAAAAAAATCTTTTCACCAACTATTTCCAAATGTAAACAATAAGAAATATGAAACTACATGACTATATAGATTGTATTCAAGACAATCTGAAATGTTTGATGATTTCGCTAAGAAAAATCAATCAATTGTTATTTAGTTTGAATATTTCATACATTTTTCTTTGTAAATGGTACATTCCAAATAGTAAGTAGATGCTAACATTAGAATTATACTAAATATAGGTGGGATAATTGTTGCTTAGAAACGCTTGAGAAAAAGAGGAACGATTACCAATTTTTCCTCTTCGGAATTTCTAAATGCCTATTAAGACTTGTAAACGATCGCGATCGTCGTTTTTTTTTTATTTCGTTCAGAATCTCTTCCAACTCATATGATTCACGTTTCATTCTTTCAGAAGAAGAAGAAAAAACAAAAAGTGTATGAAACGCAGCGATGTGGAATGACGATGATGGAAAGTAGATGCAGGGGGCAATTATTTCAATTAGTGTCCGAAGTATGTAATTTTTTGCAATTTATCCTATTCCAGCCTCTGCAGCAGCAGCAACAACAACAACAACAATCACGGTCATCACACTTTGACCGCACTATGAGAGGAGATCTCTTTCACATACGAATATGCATGCATCCACACACAGCACAGTCAGTCAGTAATTTACGTGAACACGAAACTTGGAAGAAGTGCACATACCTCGACTTCGAGAAAACGGGATTGTTACGTGAACGGAGGGAATTAGATACTCCTGCTTCTTTTATTAGCGTTTTGTTCGTGGTGTGGTGTCGTTTCTTTTCCGCTGCACCACGGTGTAATAACAGTAATAAATTAATGGAACAATTACGACAGTCGAAACTACAGTTCGGACAGCTCTTTCTCTCGTTATTACGTTAAACATCGACGTGCGCGCCTTCGCCTCTTCCTCTTCCTTCGTTTTGTCCCGAGTCATGAGCATGATTTCCGGTAAACAAACTTGTTAAGACCAACAACCAATGGCTTGTTGTAATAGTAATGATGATGGTAGCAGTCAAGTTGTTGCTGTTTATTGATGATGATGATGATAATACCACCCGAAGAACTGCAAGAGCAGTTTTACTTAATCATCGTGCCTTTCGCACGAAACGAAACTATTCATAGCAGCAATATTATTATCTGCTAGGAAATAGTATTTCGGTGCGCGAGAAACCTATTTATATTTGCACCACAAGCTGCATCCTGACCTGCAGCGAAAACAACACACAAAAAGTGCACATAAATAAAAGAAAGTGACGAAAATCTAATAATTTATTAACCGGATTTCTCTAATCAACCAAAAAAAGAAAGAAACCAACAAACGAAACAATCAATTGCAATGTGAAACGATAGCTCAAGGAATTCACACGAGTTTCGAGGAAATTTCAGGAACGTAGGTGTAAATAAATTCGTATTGAAGAAAAAATAACGAAAAAGAAAAAAGGTTAATGACTTCCATTTCCTACGGCGCTTCAATACAAACACATGCATAATTCAAACGGTTTTAAAGCTGCTACGAAGCCAAAAAGTAACGTAGCCTCCACGTTTTTTGACAAAATCAAGTTTATTTTCGACGATCCAATTCTGGACATGCATTATATAAATACGAGTAGACAAATATTTTCATACCACGCGAAGTGGACACAATAAATTATACTATTTTGATAGTTGGCAAATTGTTTACTTTCTATGATTTGTAATGTGTTGACTTCAATGTAAATTTAGATGTTAATTTACAAATTATTACAAGAAAACTTTTAGTTAGATAATTAAGCAATCAAGTGAATAACAAAAGTAATAAATTTTCGGAAATTTCTTCAATAACTAACAGAAAACAAGATTAATAATGAATCCAATAATATATATTACTGTAAATTTTAGATTTTAGATATTAATTTACAAATGATTACAAGAAAACTTTTAGTTAGATAATTAAGCAATCAAGTGAATAGCAAAAGTAATAAATTTTCAGAAATTTCTTCAATAACTAATAGAAAACAAGATTAATAATGAATCCAATAATATATATTACCGTAAATTTAGATTTTATTACTGTAAATTTACAAATGATTACAAGAAAACTTTTAGTTAGATAATTAAGCAATCAAATGAATAGCAAAAGCAATAAATTTTCAGAAATTTCTTCAATAACTAATAGAAAACAAGATTAATAATGAATCAAATAATATATAGTACTGTAAATTTAGATTTTAGATGTTAATTTACAAGTGATTACAAGAAAACTTTTAGTAGATACTTAATCAAACATATATGAATATCAAAGGTAATAAATTTTCGAAAAATTTCTTCAATTAGTATAAGAAAACATGAATAATAATGAATCAAATAATATTATAAATTTCAATTGTAAAATGTTGTTTTACTCATCTCAAAAATTGTGTACTTTTTAAAGTAAGCATGTTACAAAAAGTTCTGAAATCAGTATGATTAGTACTGAATCAAAAACTACTTCAATTAGTATATGATATTATGATTAGTAAAAGTTTATAAAACTTGAATTACAAGCAATTGTGGAGGAAGCAATGATTGCAATTTCTCCTTTACTCCACATACTCTAAATATACGTGCGTTCTTTAAATAGTTCATTACCCAATCACGACGATAAAACGACGTTTATTATTATGGAACCGTACCGTCATCATAATTATTTTTAGTGCTGTTCACACCAAAGAGCCCGTGTCTCGTAGTACTATGCTTTCACCGTATCATCATCATCATCATAATCATCATCACAATATGAGTATACCTCACTTTCTCACTATCATCATTATCATATCGCTGAAAACCATCCGTCTTTCTTCGTCAACTTTTCTCGCAATTTACTTCGTTTCATCAAATACACATAATTCTTCTCCTCGTTTCTTTCCACTTATTTTTCTCTCCTTTGCGCCATTAGAGATCGGATCTAGGTCTCGCAGAACTAGACAAACTAGTATTAGTAGATCACGTCTGCGAGGAGAGGAGGAGATTCGAAGACGGCGACAAGACAACAAAAAAAAATGCAGCACAGAAAAGAAGCGCTTTTCCTAGTGCAAAAGACTGAAGATGAGGATGGAAAAAGTATATGTATGAAGCATGTGAACTATATTTTATAGAAGTGGAAAACGTTTATAAATACCAGAGATTATTTTCTAATCCGGATTTTACATTGTATTCAATTATAATCGAAATTTGTAAAATAGTAACTATCATTATTTAATAACACTACAAATTGTAATGTATATAGTATTATTAAAAATCAATGTATTTTTATGCAATTTTACTTATTTTTTTATATGAACAAATAGTTACACATCAAAACATCAACTTTTGGATAACACTATTCATTTAAAACTGAAATATCGTGAAAACAATTCAATTTTGCAAATGCAAAAGATTATTATGGAAGAATTTTAAAAGTTGAAAAACGTAACTAATCGATGTTTTGGTTTAAATTACAATAAAAAAGTTTATTAAGTATTTTCTCCAAATAATAATTAAGTAGAGTTTTGCACCAATATTTAAAAAAACAACAACTTTGCTTATCAATAGTGTTATTAATAATAAGTTTAGTTGTTTTTGTAAATAGTTTTTTTAATTAATTAAATGTTTAATTAAGTAACCATTTCCAATTGATTTTTTCTTCTACTTTTGTAAAGTGATACATTGAAAACTTTACTCTAACTAATTCAATTTGTTTACAACTAAATTACTTTTGCCAACTGTATTAAGCGCAAAGTCAAATATCTCTAAATGAAGCTTAATGAGATTAAGGGTTTGTACGAATTGAGGATTTATAGCTGTTGTTTTGAATTGATTACCATTCGCAGCAAAACGATCCAAACATGTCGCAGATCCTCGTTGGTCAAAGAATCTGTGTATCATTTCTGTTAATGAGAATTTCGTGGAGCTCGAACGCTCTGTAGGTGGTGTTAAATGCTACTTGCCAACAGCAGAAGAGTTGTAATCGCATCGATCGATTTTCCCGGCGAATTGCAAGTGTCATCCAGAAACTGCGCAGGACTACTACCACCGCTTTCCTGTCCTGTCGACGACTGTTTTGCAGGCTCAAATCCTGCTGCAGCGCCTATGAAGTGTAGGTGGACACTACGCCGTAAGCGTGAGAAAGGGACCCCCCTCGTACACAAAACACGTGATTGCGAAACCGTATTTTCAGAGAGACCAGACGCAATTCTGGTCTCCTCTATAAATAAATGCACGTATTTTGTTGTATAATAAATCGAGAATGAAACGTTTCGAGTTTCGTGCAAGTAAACAGGAGACGGGACCGCGTGCGAATGAATGGACGAGAAGGAAACAGAGTTTCGAGTGTGCACCTGCCCTTGGTTCGGGGCTCGCCCTTTCTCCGTGGTCGCCCTACGTGAACCGGGGGGGCAGAAGGCAGAACGCGCCTGCTTCTTCAGTGCACGTGCGCAACACGTGTCGTTGCAGAGGAACAAGAAAGAGGTGCCCGAAGAAACGCACCTTCCTCTAAGCTGGACATGAACCTCTCTTCAATCCATTAAGACCACTTTCCACCTGCCTGAAAACTTACGACTCGACCAATTTTCCCAATGCCGACCGCGCGCGCGCCTCTTTATATATATAAATTTCAATCGACTTTTAATTGCTTTCTAGATATTATACAAACATATGGGTTACGAGAAAGTTTCCGATTTGGAATTGGCGATTTCACGCATTTTTTCGCCAGCGCACGCCGGAAGGGATATTTCCTCTTCTTTTTCAAACCACCTAACTAATCAATCACGCAGAGATGAATGGATTTGTAATTGGGGTCCGCATCCTTCGAAGGCCATTGTTGCTTCAATCAGCGAAGGAAAACGGCGTCACGAAATCGCAGAAAAGCATCATTAATTACGTGCACACTTTACGGTTTTTCGTTGCGAACGAAAAACGAACCGCTGAGAGATTCCTTCGCGTTTAATTTCTACACAGATTTTCGCAAAACCTCTTCAATAACTGTCTTCAGACTTCATCGCTTCGCTCAATTACGTTTACCATTTCGAGAGATAAATGATCATTTAAACATATACTCAAGAATTATGAATGTGTTTAAATAGAAAACATTAATACAGTATCTACATAGCTCGATAAATTTGGAATCTTCGTTAAGACAAAAATACACAAATTTTGTTACTAACATTACTGTTTAGAATATCGAATTACATTCATTTATTTCTCTTTGGGCAGAAAAACCTCGGTCTATATCTTTATTTAAGATTTTTTTAGCAGAAATAACTTTTTCAGTAACAATCTTATTTTTATGAAAATTTATGAATATTTTGTATACAATTTGGAAAAATAATCAAATTTGTCAATAATTTGATTGGTTTATTAAACAGTTGATTCTTTAATACTTCATAAGTATAATTATTGTGTAAATGTGAGTATAATAAATTACTGTTATAAGTTCATTAGATTTGTTAACTAGTTAAAATTTCTTGCAATAAGACTAAATCATCTAAATTGCATAATTTGTAGGTTGTTTATCGTCCAACGACTAGAAAAAAAAAGAATCAGGAACTTCGTGAAAGGCAAGATCGTAATATTGCATAAGGTCGAGGTATTTTCAACGTTGCATGAAATATTAATTTAATAGTATACATAGCATGCGGCTCGAGACGTTTAAACGTGTCATTAGCAACTGCGTTCCTTTTGGGAGAATTCGTGGAAGACGCAAAGCGCAAAGTTTTAATGTTCCGGAGGAAATTGCAGCGGTGCAAACATCGTTCTGTGGTGGTCGTTAAAAGTGCAAAGAGTAGGAAAGATGAAAAAGCGCTTCATTAAAATCGTGCGCGGCGTATAATTCGCAATCGCAATCGCACTTCCGGTTCCGGTGATCGGCCATTAGAGGAGATGATGATGATGACGCCCGTCGCCCATCAATCTTTGGGCGCATTCCGATCGGAGGAGATGCTAACTGTACCGATGTCCATTACTTGCAGCCAGTTTCCCAGGGACAGCAACAATGTAAAACGAACGGAGAGGAAGAGGAAAATGAAGACATAAAATATATTTAACGGTAGAACGGGAAGGATAATTAAGAAGCACCGGGAGAGTGATCATATCTCGAAACCACAAACGGTCACTTAATCAGTGGACGGGAGGTCGTAACTTCGGTGGCTCAGGATGGCGACAGCGACGATAAAGCTCCGCAGATACGGGGATGCCAGGAATTTGCGTAACGCCTGGGAAGACATAAATAAAGGACGAACGCTGCTGCTGCTGCTGCTGCTTGTGCCTCTGCAGAAGAGAAAAAGAGGATGGAAAATTGCGAGGAGGATGGAAGAAATCCAGAGGTTACCGCTGAGGCAATGAGACGATCTCGTTCGATAAAACCTGAAAGCCTAGGTTTTCGAAAACTGCGGTCACGATTCGATTCCTCCGCTCTTAGGAAGAAAGAAAGAAAGAGAAACGCAAAAAGTAAACCGGAGGATAAATGTCCGTGTGTTGTCAACTGCTGTAGCTGCAAGCGCCAATAACATGCAGCGCCGATAAGGCTTATGGTAAATATGTCAAAATTTACATAAGATTAATTCGGGCCGCTCGGCATAATTAAATAAATCTTATGCAAATTTCGATGAACCCCACGGGTTTAACATACACGTACATATAGACGTACGTACGAGAAAGAGAGCCAAACGAAATAAACACGACTTCGCTCGATAAATGCATATTACTGGGAATGCATCCAAAGATAGACCACTTTAACATCATGTTAATGCCTCCTAATGAATGGGGAATGCCTCCAAAACCGATCGAAATCGCTGTAATCGAAGACTTTCGCAACGCGTTTCAATGAAAACTTACATCACTGAAGTGTAACGAATCGAATAGAACAAAAAAGAGTAATTAGAAATGAAATTCACTATTACTTCTTGATTCATATATAAAAATCTGCATGTATTTTACATTTTCCTTTAACAATAATTTGAATTCAAAGACTTTGTTTCAGTTTTATTCATTATTTCACTGTTTTTTCAATGATTAGTTGTCTTAAATCAATATCCAGAAAATGGAACAAACGGAAAAGTTCATATTTCTATGAGAGATATCAATAGTCAATAACAAAATATTGATATAACAAAGTATATAAATTACATTTGTTACAACTATCAAAAACTGGGAAATGACTAACAATCATGTTTGTACCACGTCAATATCAAACTAACGAAATGCTAATTTTTGATTAAATAAAATTAGTATCAAACAACTTTTAAATTATTTTTTTTTGTACATCAAAACCGTTTTATTCATGAGTATGACTCACTTTATACGAATCTTTTAACGTAATAGTGTATTTTTTTCTAAAATATTATACAACAGTAACTATTAAAAAATTGGAAATAATTTTTTTATCAACTCAATATCAAAACAACGAAATGCCAATTTTTGTAGTTTTTGATTAAATCAAATTAGTGTACTTAGTGTACAATCAAAACTGTTTTATTCATGAATATGACTCATTTAATGCACATTTTTTACCATGATAGGATTTATGCAAATCTATTAAATATACACGTTTTAATAATATCTAAAATTGTAAAAAAAATGAGTGAATTCACATGTCTTCAGAAGACAATTAATGGAATTTGGAAATTAATCAAAAAATTATCAACAAATATTTGAAATGTAATACAATTACTGAGTAAAAGTATCAAATATAAGTGTAAATTATGTGGACGTAATTAAATAATTGTAAAAAAAAAACAGCAAAAAAAGAGTAAATTTAAATAAATCTTCTGAAAGTAAATTGGAAATTAATTAAAAAAAAAAACGTATAAAATTGAGATAAATCCAAATGTGTATACTATTACTGTAAAATGATCAAAACACAAGTGTAAATTGGAATATAAATCATTGTGGAAATAAATAAATAGCAGGAGATTGTACAAACAAATTGATGTAATGCCTCAGAAGCTATAAATAGCAGGCTGCAGGAAGAATGAGAGATACAAGTTGACCGTAATTAAGGAAATGGATCTCCTCTCCGGTTGGAATAAAACGAGTCCATAAAATATGATATGCATATACGTGATATTTCCTTGACTTGTGTAATATTGGAATTTCTGCAATCAATCCTTAATGAAGCAAGAGAGAGATGTGATAGAAATAAGAAGGAGCAAATAAACGGGAGGCAATCAAATCGATCCGTTAGCTGCTCAAATCAATTAGCACAGAAACGTATAAATCCGAATACCGAATGGAAATGCGACAATAACTGTAAAGGCCCGTATCTCTATTTTTAACTGTGACTCAGCAATTAGCGTATTGACCATCAACATCTTCTTCCACTTGCTTTTTTCCTTTACTTCCTCTCTCTCTCTCTCTTCAACTTTACTTTTAGTTTGCAATTACTTTATATATGCACGTAACTCATTTGCATAAGTAAATATTATGATGATCTTTGATGAAATTGTGTTCCCAGTATTACGCGCATCGATTATACAATATTATATTCCATTACAAACCAATTACTATTTCGATAAATTTAATATAGCAAAGCCCACTCGACTGAATGTTGAAGCAAAGAACGGTATGAATCATTCGTGAAATCAAAATTCAAGTTAACATTACTTGTTTTTTATATATATAATAATGTAGGTGTTCTTTACACTTTTTTATTCGTTTGTTCACTTATTTCGTCTTCACTTTTTTTTAGCACACTCGAAAACATAAATAACAATTGCATAATCATATTGAAAAGAAACCGATCGAAACTGTTGCGTAACAAAACCGTATTTTGTCGCAATTAGTTTTAGCAATTTGCATATGCGAATTCATCTATTCGTTTAATAATTTTCATTTGAATATAACGTATAATAATGACACACCTTCAACTCATATTGAATTAATTAATTTTCCTTGATTTAATTATAAATTACATGTAAAAATATAAAAATGTGATATGTTTTTGCTTGAAAGTTGAATTATTTTTTTACATTTTTATATTTAGAAAAAATGAAATTGAATTAATAACTAAATGGAAGTAATTCGTGCAAATTGAATCGAGGTTACACATGATTGTAATTACTTTGTAACAAGTCTTAGACTAATTGAAAATTTCTAATTTGATGTGTTATATCACACAAAATCTACTAGTAATTAAATGGTAATTGCAAAATATAAGATTATTTTGTCAAATTAAGCAAGAAATCAGTATTTAGTAAAATTAATCAAAAAGCGGTGAAAAGCCCTTTTTGTATATGTATTAAGGTTACTTTATTACTAAAATTAAGTATTAAATTAATCAAAAAGCGGTGAAAAACTCTTTTTGTTCATGTATTAAGGTTACTTTATTACTAATAATCATTACGAAAGCACTATAAAGATAAGATTTTAATCTTTATTGCAACAAGAATTAAGTTAATTAGAACACGTTTAATCAATATTTAACAAATATAACAAACTTGTTAAAAAATGAATGATAATATCATTTTTCTTTTAAATAACATTTAGAAGCGAATACTTTATGTCTATTTTTATAATATTCCACAAAAAGTTGTTTAAATGTTATTAAGAAAAATAATTTTTAAATTAACATATTTGTATATATTAAAAATTATGAATCATAACTTCGTGTCAATTATTATAATGTTATGAAGACATAATATTGTATTTTAATGAACTTGAGCTTTAAACTCAGTAAAATCATGTTTGTTATTGCAAATCCCTCAGAAATGTTATGAAGACTTTTTGATCTCAACTTAGTAAATTCATGTTTGTTATTATAATATTCCATAAAAAGTTACTCCTAAGAAATGGATGTTTTTAGTATAAACATCCATTTTTTAGGTAATTAGATTATGTTTTTGTTACAAGAGATTCAAACTCAAATACTTCATTGCATAATATTCTATAAAAAGTTGCTTAAGTTTTCCGCTAAGACATGCATGTTAATATTAACATGTAATTAGATTTTATGTTATTAAATGATTAAATTTTTATACTTAAAAATCTGTCTAAGAAGTTGTTTAAGTGATTAAGATAAACTAAATTAGGATTAACAAATAATGCAGTTTAAAATAACATTGCATTTACAAAGAAAGTAAACTCTGATAATTAATGTTAGTTATTATAATAATATATTAAAAATTACTTGAATTTTACCAAGAAATGTATGTTAAAATTAACATTTTATTCAGATTAAAACAAAATGAGATTCAAATACTTATAATTAATGTCGGTTATTATAATATTCATTAAAAAGTTGCTTAAATGATACCAAGAAATGTGTGTTAATATTAACGTGTAATTAGTTTTTTTATACATTAAATGAGATTCAAACCCAAATACTTCCTGTTATTATATCATATTCTTGAAAAAGTTGTTTAAATGTTACGAAGAATTGCATGTTAATATAAACAAGTAATAATAGTTTATTTGATAAATAAGTTGAAAACAAAACAATTTATTGTGTAATATTTTTTTAAAAACAATTTAGGTTTAAATAACTCACAAAAAATTTAAGCAAATCCACTTTTTAATGAAGTTTTAAAGAAATTAGAGTAACTCATTATGATGTTATTATAAACAAATAATTATTTATACTTTTTTTGGAAACTAAATGTATTCATGTATAATAGTTTTTAAAAACTATTTAAGTTTAAAAAAAATCTAAAAAACGTAAGAAAATCCATTTTTTTTTATTAAGTTTTAAAGAAATTGAAAAAAATTAAGAATTGCAAGTTAATACAATTATTCATTATTTGATAAATAAGTTGGAAATAAAGAATCTTCATGCATTAAGTTTAAAAAATTCACAAAAAATGTAAAATAATCCATTTTTTTTTAATGAAGTTTTAAAGAAATTAGAGAATTGCTTGTTAATATAATTATTCATTATTTTATAAATAAGTTGGAAATAAGGAATATTCTTGAATTAAGTTTCAAAAATCCACAAAAATCCATTTTTTTATTAAGTTTTGAGGAAATTGAAGAAAGTCATTATTACTAAGAATTGCATGTTAATTCGTTATTTGATAAATAAGTTGATAATAAGGAATATTCTTGAATTAAGTTTCAAAAATCCACAAAAAATGTAAGATAATCCATTTTTTTAAATTAAGTTTTAAGGAAATCGAAGAAAGTTCATTATTTGATAAATAAGTTGGAGATAAAGAATCTTCATGCATTAAGTTTAAAAAATTCACAAAAAAAGTAAAATGATCCATTTTTTAATGAAGTTTTAAAGAAATTAGAGAATTGCATGTTAATATAATTATTCATTATTTCATAGATAAGTTGGAAAGAAGGAATATTCTTGAATTAAGTTTCAAAAATCCACAAAAAAGTAAAATAATCCATTTTTTAATGAAGTTTTAAAGAAATTAGAGAATTGCATGTTAATACAATTCTTTATTATTTGATAAATAAGTTGGAAATAAGGAATATTCTTGAATTAAGTTTCAAAAATTTACAAAAAATGTAAGATAATCCATTTTTTTATTAAGTTTTAAGGAAATTGAAGAAAGTCATTATTACTAAGAATTGCATGTTAATACAATTATTCATTATCTGATAAATAAGTTGGAAATAAAGAATATTCTTGAATTAAGTATAAAAAATCCACAAAAAATTTAAGATAATCCATTTTTTAATGAAGTTTTAAAGAAATTCATTATTTCATAAATAAGATGATAATAAGGAATATTCTTGAATTAAGTTTCAAAAATTCACAAAATATCTAAGATAATCCATTTTTCTTTAGTAATATTGTAACTAAATTAGAGTACGTTATCATTATTGCTTGTAAAGTTAGTTTATTTATGAAAAAATTGATAAAATTATATAGGAAATTGAATTTATAGCTTTAAAAGTGATAGAAGAAATTACATTTGACTAATAATTTAATATCGATATAAAACTGTTATTGAATACAAAGTATGAGGAGTATTGCTACAAAATGGACTTGGTGGTAGGTAGGCAGATAACGCGAATATTATGCTAATATTTAATGGTTGCAATATCAATATTATATTGTTAAAAAGCGAAATCCAAATTGCGGATAATACATAAGCATGTGATGCGATGTGATGCAGCAGCAGCATCCTTGGACTATGTTAATATCGAAATCTTGAAGAGAAACACGCGAAAAGTAAAAGAAATAAAACAAAGCCCGTGTATCTGGTTTATAATGAGTAATGATCACAAGGCGCCGGTGATTTATGTTGATGGAAGAGTTACGTAAGGACGCGATTTTGATTGGAAACGTATATAGATGTGTGTGCAGAGATAGATGAAGCGGCGGCATCGGCCTCCAGACAACCAACCAACTCTGCACGTAATTGCGATCCGTTTTTCCATCGGCTGCCGTCGCGAAGACTTTTCCAAATAGTTGCGTAATTTATTCGCAATGGAGAGACGAGTAATTTCCTCCGCTTCTTCTTCAACTACTCCTCTTCTTCTTAATGCACAGCGATGGCCTCTGACGTACTCAACAAACCTCTTCTTCTGACGCTCCGATAGCGTGCATATTTTACTGTATTTACACACACACACACGTCTATGTCATTCACCTCGAACATCGGAAGAGGTGCACTTTATTTTTGCACAAGAAAAACAGTTTCTGAAAGGTATGCAGGTGACGGCAGATTTCCACCGAAATCGCATCTGCGTGGGAACAGCTGAGCGATTCGGGGCAGTTTCAGGTAGACCTGAAACTTTCACCCGCTCCAATCTCCACGTTACAATTACGTAATTCCACCTTGACTCGTTTTTCGTTCTCGTTTGCAATTTAGCAAATCTCGAGAAAGCTCCGGATTAGGATCGCAACGTGTGCACGTACATCGTCTGAAATAATGCAATTCTTCCTGCTGTGACAATTAGGTATAATTGAGAGCAATAGTTTTACGAGCAAACACTGAATTTCAGCGTAATCTGACAATCCTCGATTCAGGCTGTTACCCTCTTCTCATCCATTCACTCTTTACTTCCGACAAACACCAGATAGAACTATTGATACAACGCCGCTTCCAAGAAGAGATTAATCTCTTCCTTATCAAGCGTTACGTGACCAAACCCAAGCGCGACCCAATTAACACCTATTGATATAAATTCATCATAATTCTTAAGAAACTTCGAATCCGATTATACAAAATATCCAGCAATTAAGTAATCTTATAACATAATTGATAACGAAGAACATACAGTAATGTATTAATCAATATCATCATTAAATTCTTCACTTATTACTAAAGTGTTTACTTTTTCAATTCACGTTTAAATTAACCCAAAACTCCTAATTTTTTCGACTCAAATCCATCAAATATCAAAAGACATATTCTAACACTCATAAAAAACCATTCAAAACTGAAATTGACCATTGATGAAAACCGAAATTACGACAAATTGAATGTAAAATAAACCAAAAGAAAACTGAAAAATTTCTTTGTTTATGCTATTAATTAATTTCTTATGTTATTTTTACATAATCTCGATTCTAATTAAACAACACAAGGATACATCAATTAGTTCCTTATGTTATGTTGATCTTCATCGTAATTTGTAAGTAAATTTAATTGAAATTTAAAGAAAGAAAAAAACAAACATCGGTGCATTCCACACATGTTGTTTTTCGATCTTCCTATCTCGATATCGCCTCCCATATGTTTTGTATGATGATGTATGAAGTATTTACGTTGGAAATGCCCGTAGGAACTCTGTTTTCTGCGTGGCTATTTTCGCAAACACTCTTCGCTAAATTTAACCAGGAAAGCGAATCACGATTTAGCCTCAGTCTCAGACTCCTCTCTTTCTGGTACACTTTTTCCTCGCTTTTTCGCATGTTCAAACTGCGAGCAGATGTTTCCGTAAATCGAAACTATTTTTGGAATACCCAAGTTTTCTGCATGTACGAACATTCCGCTTTACTCCAAATGACTCACGCACAGCTCGAAATAAACAAATTGTAACAGATTTACACCGCATTTCAAATGTTATTAATATCTTTTTGTATAAGTAGTAGTATAATAATAATTATTGCAACAACAACCACAAGAAAAATAAACTGAATACAATAATGTAATAGTCCTTACAATAATTTACAGTTAACTTTCAAGAATTGAAATAATTTAGGCTTTTTAGTACTTATACCTAACAAAATATCAATCAGCAGAAATTGGTTGAAGATAGATTGAAAGTACATTTGTATTTCTTAAAAAATTTGTAAATTTCTGTTCAATCATGCAAATGTTATTTTGGCTCTTTAAAGAACATAGTTTATATGAATTTTTAAGCCTTTTAGCACAAAACTCTATCAGCAGGAGTTGATTAAGTATATACTGAAAACGTAGAAAAGTTGATGCCTTTGTATTTCCCTGTACATTTGAAAATTTCTATTCAATCATATGGAAATTACTTTAACTCTTTGAAATGCAGAATGAAAAAGAAAAATTACATTTAGTTGATCAACTGTTTAACGACAAATCAATCAGCAGTAGTTAATTGAAAATATAGAAAAGTGTTGTCTTTGCATTTCTCTATAAATTTGTAAATTTCTGTACAATCAAACGAAAATTGTTTAAATCCTTTGAAGCACAAAGTTTCTATATAAATTTAGGCTTCTTAGCAAATCTTTCTAGTTAAATTTTATCAGGAGAAGATTGATTGAAAATGTGCTGAAAATGTAGAAAAGTTGTAACATTTGTATTTCTGTACAAGTTTCTGTTCAATCATAAGAAAATTAATCTAACTGTTTGAAGTGCAGAATGAAAATGAAAATTTAGATCTAGTTGCACAATTGTCTAACCACAAATCAATCAGCTGTAGCTAATTGAAAATATAGAAAAGACAACAGTATTTGCATTTGTCGATAAATTTGTAAATTTCTGTACAATCAAACGAAAACTGTTATAATTCTTTGAAACACAAAATTTCTATAGAAATTTAGAGTTTTTAGCAAATCTTTCTAGCAAAATTCTATCAGAAGATGATTGATGTATTGAAAATGTTTGCATTTTTCTATAAATTTGTAAATTTCTATTAAATCAAACGAAAATTGTTATAATTATTTGAAGCACAAAATTGATATGGAAATTTAGGCTTCTTAGCGAATCTTTCTAGCAAAATTCTATCAGCAGAAGATGTACTGAAAAAGTTTGCATTTCTTCATAAATTTCTAAATTTCTATACAATCAAACGAAAACTGTTTTAATCCTTTGAAGCACAAAATTTCTATTGAAATTTAGAGATTTTAGCAAATCTTTCAAGCAAAATTCTATCAGAAGATGATTGATGTATTGAAAATGTTTGCATTTCTCTATAAATTTGTAAATTTCTATTAAATCAAACGAAAATTGTTATAATTCTTTGAAGCACAAAATTGCTATAGATATTTAGGCTTTTTAGCGAATCTTTCTAGCAAAATTATATCAGCAGAAGATGTACTGAAAAAGTTTGCATTTCTTCATAAATTTGTAAATTTCTGTACAATCAAACGAAAACTGTTATAATTCTTTGAAACACAAAATTACTATAGATATTTAGGCTTTTTAGCGAATCTTTCTAGCAAAATTCTATCAGGAGATGATTGATGTATTGAAAATGTTTGCATTTCTCTATAAATTTGTACATTTCTGTACAATCAAACGAAAACTGTTATAATTCTTTGAAACACAAAATTTCTATAGAAATTTAGAGTTTTTAGCAAATCTTTCTAGCAAAATTCTATCAGGAGAAGATGTACTGAAAAAGTTTGCATTTCTTTATAAATTTCTATTAAATGATACACAAGTTATTTTGCCTCTTGTACAGAATTGATATGAACATTTTAGCTTTAAATAAGATCAATCTAACCAAAAGTTTATTGAATATACATTGAAAATGTATATAAGTTGCTTTTCTAACAAAAAAATATTATTTTTCTAATTTTTCCACCGTGATGTTAAAAAATAGATGGTATTATAGTGAATTCATAATGCTTCAAAACTCAATTACCAAATAGATTTTCTTAATTAAAGTTTATGTTAAAATCTATAGAAAACAATTAACAATCCACTGAATACATTGTAATAGATAATTAATTACTTTCAGTGACATTACAGTGTATATTTTTACCGATATCAAAGATCACCTCATTTCGAAAGATGAAAGTAACGTTAGATTAAAATCCTTGCACAAAGCGCGTCGTTCGGGCTTCATTGTTGCACTCTGTGCATCTTTTTATCATCTCATTTTGCGCCATCCTTTATTTAAAGCCCATTGTTCGGCTCACGAGTAATTGAAAATCCTCTTAATTATATGCTAATAATTATCTTACAATTTTCATTCAAATAACACACAAACACACAAAAAACAACAACAACAAGGACGAAATAATGTGCTGTCATTGTGCAGTGTGTTTTCCGTTAATTGCAAGCAGATAATAATTATTAATTAAACAAGTTCGTATTTGCTAGGAACAAGCGCAATTTAGCCTTTATGGTTGCAAATGGAAAGAGACACGTTGCATAATAAATAAATATTGTTGCGGCGGATCGAACGGGAATGTCGCTGCATCGGGCATTCGAATCACTGTCATCTGCTTTATTGGTCTTTCGCTGATTGAAATTTATCGCCGCTCCGACAAGGTTTTTTGCGGGGCAATGAAGATATCAATTGTTGTGTTTATTGTTGTTTCTTTTCGCGCCTACAGAACAAGGGAAAGAGAGAGAGAGGGGTCAAAACTGTAATGGATTTATCGTCGAGTCCTCTCGTTCGGCCATGTCCATTAATAGACGCCACTGGACAGCAAATTTATTTATAGATTTACCACCATCGATTCTCGCTTCCTCTCCTTCTCGCACTCGATTTCAGCCGGATTACAGCACCAGATCTGCATATTACTTACTCCTCTCGTTTATTTCTTATTATCCCGATTTGCATGCATCGCGTTTAATTGCAACTGATTTACGGTACGATCCCCATTAATATTAATACGTTTAGCATCCTTAATGGTTATTTTGTCAATTAACGGTTCGTCGGAGTCCATTAAAAAACCATACATTTGCATGGAACGCTGCCTCTTCGACTCTTCCCCAGCATATTGTTGCGACAGATCCAGCAGAATCCGAGGGAAATCGTCTCGGTTTTTTTTTGTTGTTATTCCCGTCTCGTTTTACTTATAAAACCATTCATGAGCAGCGGACGTTTCCTTAACGACTCTGGAATTTATGGCATCTTCCGAACGCTGCAAGAACGAGTTTCTCACCATCGATAATGACTTTACAACAACAACGGCTCCGCAATCTCCGATGTAAATGGATCACAAAAAACGCGAATAATATTTGTATTTTATTATGGTCGAAGAAGGAAATAAAACGAATATCTTCCTAAAACGACATACTCCATACATTCTTCGTTCTTTTTTTTATTGCGGTAACATTAGAGAAACTCTCAGTGTGAAATTAATTAGAGAAAAACAATACTTTGATTCCAAATGAAGCATGAAGTTTTAACTTAAATGTTTAAGTCTTAAAGTCTTTTTTGTATTATATAGGAATCATTAAAGAATTACCGAGTTCATTTCATTTAATACTAGTACAAGAAACAGATTATGAGAAGTAAAGTATAGATTTTAAGGAAGAGTATTAAAGTCACTTTTATATTATACAATGAGTTTAATTCATTTAAAACAAGAAGAAAAAACAGATTTTCAAGTGTAAACTGCGTATTTCAAAGAAGATCAAATAATATACAAATATTTATATAAAACTTTTAGTTAATGGTTTATTAAACTAAATACGAATTAAACTTTCATTCAATTTCCTCAAAATGTATAAAAATGAAATAATCACCCATTCAAATAGAAACATTATAATCATTGGTTTAACTCTTTACAACAGAATAAAGTATGTGTATATTAATTAGTAAACTTATCACGAATTAAACTTTCATTCAATTTACTCCAAGTTCATGAAAAATCACAATCACCCATTCAAAAAGAATTATTGCAATCCATGGTTTAACTTTTTACAACAGAATAAAGTATGTATATATTAATTAGTAAACTTATCACGAATTAAACTTTCATTCAATTTACTCCAAGTT
>JAFMTC010014745.1:219775-267053 GCA_018845635.1 Nicrophorus orbicollis | reverse complement strand
ACTTTTTACAACAGAATAAAGTATGTATATATTAATTAGTAAACTTATCAGGAATTAAACTTTCATTTAATTTATTCCAAGTTAATGAAAAATCACAATCACCCATTCAAAATAAATCATTACAATCAATGGTTTAACTCATTACAATAGAATAAAGTATGTGTATATTAATTAGTAAATTTATCAGGAATTAAACTTTCATTCAATTTACTCCAAATTTATGAAAAATCACAATCACCCATTCCAAATGAATCATTACAATCAATGGTTTAACTCATTACAATAGAATAAAGTATGTGTATATTAATTGGTAAACTTATCAGGAATTAAACTTTCATTCAATTTACTCCAAGTTTATGAAAAATCACAAATCACCCATTCAAAATGAATCATTACAATCCATGGTTTAACTCTTTAGAACAGAATAAAGTATGTGTATAATAATTAGTAAATTTATCAGGAATTAAATTTACTCCAAATTTATGAAATATCACAATCACCCATTCAAAATGAATCATTACAATCCATTGTTTAACTCTTTACAACAGATTAAAGTATGTGTATATTAATTGGTAAACTTATCAGGAATTAAACTTTCATTCAATTTATTCCAAGTTAATGAAAAATCACAATCACCCATTCAAAATGAATAATTGCAATCCATGGTTTAACTCTTTACAACAGAATAAAGTATGTATATATTAATTAGTAAACTGATCAAGAATTACATTCCACTTTCCTTCCATTTACTCCAAGTTTATAAAGAATCACCTATTCAAACAACACTTAGTTTAACTTTTTATATGTGAAAAACAACAAATAATACCCGGCGTATCCACTTGAAAACCTATTAATCTAATTAATACAATACAAGAACACACCTCTATTGAAATAATTACATTTCACACAAATGGACTAAAAAAAGTGCATTTATATTATACATTTCGAGTATTAACGTTTTTCTAAGGACAGATAAGTGCGAAATTATATAACGAACGGCAAACAGAAATTGCGTAATGAAAATCGAAAATTTTCTTTGTTTGTTTATAACTAATGAACGACCAAGGCCATCATTGTCTTCCATCGAATGGTAACGATAATAATATAACGTAAAATTAGTATTCCGATGACACCTCGTCGTTGCGGTTTCCAGGTGAATAATGGTTTTCTTTCGATCGAATCGAAACGTGTTTGCTTAACCTTGTCTTTGTTTTTAGCTGCATGTTGAAAAACGGCGAAACCAGATTACCAACAATCACACAATTAACAATGCGTTTCATTTCCAACTTGCGAATTGAAATTAATCCGTTTCGAATGTTTATATTAGGCTAAATCTGAATCGTAACAATTTCGAAATAGAATTTATTGACGAAGAACGAGAAAATAGCGTTTGATTGATGATGCATTGGTAATAAGTAACATTTGTTGAATCTAACCGATCTTGACTCGTATTTATTCTTGTTACAAAATGGAGCTATTTGCAAATATCTGTTACAGTGATTTACGAAAGCAGTCATTGGCAAATCGCCAACATTTTTTCTTCTCTCTTTTCGTTATGAATAGTTATCTAACAATCAATGCTTTCGTCTGAAGTTTCATTAAGAAAACTTATATAATAGAATATTTAGTATAAATTGATTGAAAACAATAATCATTGGATACAATAAAAAGTATAGATTTTTACTTTACAATCAATTTTCAGTTCTTGAACTTTAGTAACATGTATTTTAGTAAAATCAAAACATAAATTATTGAAATATTTTACTTCACATTTACCATTTAGTTATTTAACATTAATTTGTGTATTGCAGTTATATAATTGTCTTTAAATTATAAAAATCTATAGGCTTTTGCAGCAATATAAATTAGTTTTTGTAATTATTGTTCCTGAACATGTTGTTTACTTTTGTAGGAATGAGATGAAACTGTTTAGATTTAATCTAAATGTGAGTAGATTTATTCAAGTTTAATATATTACATTTTGCGGCAGGTGAATCAGAAGACCATTGTTTGCGCAACAACGAACGGCAAGAGCGAAAAAATGTTTAGTACCTTTACAAATGCTAATTGAATTGTTTCTCTGTGCAGATTAGTTGGAAATAAAAACGGTTTTTCCATCCTTGAGTCGTTTCCCATAGACGCAGGAATCTTTCGCAGCCCATTAATCTAGACCTCAAGTAGGCATTAAAGCAGATATTATTGTTCTCTCCGAGCAACCTTCTCTTCGTGTTCTTTCTGTTGCAGTTGTTTGCAGTTAAACATTGATTTCAGGATGGAAATAATTAAGAGTTCTATGTGTATTTGTTGTAACGAGGTCGTTTGCCCTTCTAACCTTCTAATCCTGAACTTATTCCCGCTCCCGAAGACCATGATGATCGTCGTTAGAATCGTGTATAGGGGCTGGTAATCCTTGGGTGGCTGAAATAGAGTTGGGCACAAGCAAGCACTGATCGGACTGGGGGACAATGGGAGCACACGTGAATGGTTTAGTTGTTGTTGATGATGGTGGTAGTCGAGGTGGTGGTACAACACAACAGCTGAGTGGCATCGCACGCGCAACACACGTTCACATCCAACAATAGCTCAATGAACACTGAAGGTGGAAGAGACAGGCGAGTCTCCGTCGCTTTGCCTCTACTACTGCACTACAGCTCCTACCTACCTAACTGGTGGTACCACTATGTGCTCCCTACCATCGCACCCAGACGATAAACAACCTTACCTCTGCAACGAGCGATAGGGTTCAGGTACCTTTTGTTGCTGCTTGCACCAGGTGAAAGGACACCATCCGGCGCCACCCGACCGAAAACTTGCAACTCGCCGTCCGCGTTTGTTATAACATCCAACCACCTCGATGATTTAAGATCGCCCATTAAATTCGAGACCGTAACATTCAAATTAAAACGTGCCATAAACACCGAAAACTCTGCATCTGTACCACTTTCTTCCTGCTGGATTCGCACCACGCAACAGCAATTCGCAATCTTTATATAAGACTAAAATTTAATTATTTGAACATTAATTACAAGAATTACACTTTCATTCAACTTACTCCAAGTTTCTTTTAAGTGAAAAACATCAAATAGTCAACAAATAATACCCGTAAATTATATAATAATTTAGCAACAATCTTAAGACAAAATTAACTTAACTATAATATATAAATCAAACTAGAAAGACCCATGTTTATTCAATCAATAACCCTTTTCAAAACAATAATTTTGTTTCATTTTCATTGTAATAAGTTTATTTTTTGTAATTGTTGTTATTATTATTTATTCTATACGACAAATACTCAAGAACATTTCATTTTATTGCTTCTTTTTTCCCCAAAACTGTTCTCTACTTTCTTCAAACGAAAAATATGCATATAAAAAAAAGTCTTCAATAAAACATAATTTTCAAACGAGTATCGAACTTTCAAATTGTACTTTTAAATCAAAAGTATTCTATAAATATTCAATATACAAAATCGTATAAAATTGAAGATTTTGAGAAGAATGAAATTATTAGAAATCCTTTTTGAATGAAAGTCCGTCACTCAAGATTATTTTAATTTTTTTATACTTTTTTATTGAAATACCATTTTAACGTTTTATTAATTGCAATAAATAAGTAATTAAGCAATTTTTATTTGTTTGTCGAAATACAAGTAATTTTGATTTAGTTTTATTTTATTGTAATTTATTTAGAAATTTCGGAATTTTCAAATGAAATAATCTATATAAATTGAAAGATATTGCTTTTTCTTAAATTTTACAAATTATTGTTTAAAATCACTTAAAAATATCTTAGTATCAGTTAAAGTTACTTAAGAAATGTTCAAATTATACTTTTCAACTGTAAACTTCTTTCAAAGTTAATAATTTGAGAATGAAACAGGTTCAACTATTTGCAAACATACGAATTTACACTATTTGAATACATCGTTCCATAATTTGGGAAGTCGATTTCACAATTGATTTTATATATCGTGTTTGATAATATTTTTGTAGATTATTTAATAACCATTAATATTAGTATTATATTAATATGAATATGAGTACACAAAAATTCAATAAAAAGACTTTTGGCCAAGAGGTTAAAAGTCCTTGCATCACAAAATCTGGTGCGAAATGGTGCTAGTTCGAATCCCATCACTGACCGATTTATCCGGCATTTTCCGGTTAGCAAAATAACGACAATGAAAAAAAAAACGAATAAAGTTGTTAAAAATGATGACTTTATGCGGATTCATGAGAAACCCATTAAAATTCATTTCCAATTATTAATTACATCATTAGCCGGCTGCAATTAGACGAGATCAATAACATATACGAACGCCGTGCTCCATTTACATGCGCAATTATACACACTCTTACACGTAATGAACTTCCAGTGCGCATTTCCCACACGGCTTTAGTTTTGCGTTCCTGTTTCTCCAATAAATCAACGTACTCACAAAAGGCATAATAACACCGAAGCTAAGCACAGCAGAAGTAGTAGTAGATTACGTTGTTAAACGCTCCTCTCTATTTACGTTCAACACTAATAACCTGCATTTGATTTTATTTGCAGAAGAACTTGAAGAAACATCGACTTCCTTCGTTAAATCGCATAGTTTCGCATCTATTTTCTTTCTCCACGATGCAAATTCCAACCGCGTCTTAATTGAATTCCACCTGTGCACAGGATATAACGTGCTTTGATACAATTTTCTTCTATTTGCTATTTATTCAAATTTTCTTAAATAGACTGAAACCATTCAAATTCAATCATTATTATGAAATGTAATATATACTTTACATTATTCATTTATTAATCAATTCCCTTTATTCTTTATGTAACAGTAAATCTTTCTACAAATATATAATCATTATTAAGCATCTTTTGTAGTCACAAAGTTTTTCTACCCAAATCATTAGTATTTCATTGGAAATATGATCTAAAGCAATTCTTTATATTTCATTCAATCACAAATTAACTACAATTGAATTATTTAGTATGCAAAATACATTAAAAAGTTATTGTTTCCAAATTTTTATAATTTATTTCAAAATTTGTATCTTACAACTTATTAATAGATTCGGTATGTCTACAAATTGCTTAAGATAGCTGTGGAAGCATTACGTAATTATAATAAGCATGTATAATATTCATTGAATCTCTTAAGATTGAGATTCTTGAAGTATTCGCGCAAATGATACACTTCAATCGACAAGAAATGCATGTCATAACAATCTCAAATTATCAATTTACAAATCGCACGATCCATTTGATCGATTTGAATGTGGAGCGAAGGAATGCCGAGAATCCAATAATTCAACCTCCCACCCACGATTTATCAATAGATTGGCCCACATCCGAAGTTATTAAACTGATTTAATTACGAACGCATTTTTTTAGCTGCCGCTGTTGTTGTTGGTCCATTCTCTATTTGGAACAATTTCGTGACCGGCGCATTTTCGCTTCGATTACGCAATTCCGCGAACGAGATTTGTTGATGTTGTCGTTGCGCAACGTGAGAGACGTTCGCCCACAAAGTTGTGCCTTTTTTTCCTCTCCTTTAAGAACGTCAATATTTCAAACTCGGATCCAGAAAATTGGTGCTTCTGTAGCAGCCGGACAACCTATTCCTCACCATCAATTACCGCACTAAAGACCAGATTTCTCTCCGGTTACATACACTTTTTTACGCTCTTTTAATTACACGTAAAATTCGCGATTGCGAAACGAACAGTTTTTTTTTGTACCTCTCGTATTCAGCTACATCAGAAGTGCAAATATGCAAAAATAAGAAAGTTTTCGTTAGCAAAATCTCCACGATAAATATGTTTGATACAATCTTAACTTAAGTTCGAAAATTTAGTTAATTAAAATGGAATTGCTGTAAGAATGAGATAAAAGCATAGCAGTGGGCCTTATACACATATTGTCAACTTTCCTTCAAACCGAAACAAATTATCACGGATTGAAAGGAATTATGTTCCTGATCCAATTTCTTCCAACTTATCCCGTATTGTTTCAATGCTTCATCTCCTATAGATTCAATGAGAGGAGAGCACTTGGAGTCCTTCATTAACCGCTTCATTTCTATTATTAAAAAGTTAATACTTTTCAAATAGTTACATAAAAAGCAAATTGTTAAAATTGAACCCGAAAGACAATAGTTAACAACCCAATATGAATAAATATGTATAATAAAGTTATAATTAAATCAAAATCAATTAATTTCAATAATGATCAGAAATCGGATATAACTTAATATTGCATGAATCATTATTTTCCTTCGTTCTAACTGAATACAATTTTCGATTCGAAGTCAGTATTGTTTATATTTAGTAAAAAAATATGAATGAACTTAATTTCCAAAACTATCTGTAATTCAATTTTGTATATTAATTCGATTCGACAATGCAAATCAAGAAAATGTAATTAATATTCAATCAAAAAGTGTTTTCAGTTATCATTTTTCATCGTTAATATTTCAATATTTTGATGATTCTACAGTAGATTTTTTTTTATCAAAATCAATTAGTAATTAACTGTTTCATATTTGCTTAGTTTTTTGTTAGTTTTTTTGTTGTATAATACTTCAAAAAATAAAGAAAATTTCATATAATTCAGGTTTAATCCAATTTCTTAACATTAATATTTAAATATGATTGAATTTAATTTCCAAAACTATCTGTAATTCAATTTTGTATATTAATTCGATTCTATAATGCAAATCAAGAAAATGTAATTAATATTCAATCAAAAAAGAGTTTTCAGTTATCATTTTTCATCGTTAATATTTCAATATTTTGATGATTCTACAGTAGATTTTTTTATCAAATTTAATTAGTAATTAACTATTTCATATTTGCTTAGTTTTCTGTTAGTTTTTTTTGTATAATACTTCAAAAAATAAAGAAAATTTCATATAATTCAGGTTTAATCCAATTTCTTACCATTAATATATCAAATTTTAGATTTGAAGGATTTATATGCACATTACTACAAAAATCTAATGCACTATTTATGTCTGTTCTTTCTAATTTATGAGACTAACTATCCATTTTGTATATATAAAAAGTTACTTATTTTATTTAGTTAATAATTTCTTTAAACTCGAAACAAATATATCTTAAAATACAACAAAATCGGCAACTTTTAATTTAAAGAGGAATCGATTACATATACTTAAAAAAACTATCCAAAAGATCTCTCCATGCCTTTTAGAAAAAACTAGTTTTCATTCTCCACTGCTTCTCTTCCTCCTGCCTTATCCGACGCAATAATTAAATCAAATAAATCAATTGAAAATTACAAACGTAATTAACGATCATTGTGCGCTTTCCTGCCGTACGTCTCTTTCTTTTCTCGTATATTCACCATCATTTCATTCCGCTGTCAGCGCAAAGTCCGAAATTGGCTTTAACCACTTTCATTTCGAGCCACGACGACGAAGATTACGCAACAGCACACACGCACAAAGCGCTAATTGCATCGTACAGATCCGAACGCTCGTAATCTAATTACGCGTTCCGCTGAATCACATTGAAAATCGATCGGAGCCTCTCGCATTCGCATTGAGATTAATTAATTTCTTGTTGGGATTCCAATTTATTGACCGGTCCGTGCATAATTTATCAAAGAGAAAAGCGCCGATCGATCGCGAAATCAATTTCAAACGCATAGAAAGTCAATAAGGAATAATAATAATCGGTTAAGGTCAAATCCATAAAAATCCAATTCATCTACTACTACTTCTACTGTTTGGAGTTTTCGCATCCGTATACACAAAAAACAACACGTATTTCCACAGTTCGTTTACATAAAATGTAACAGTAAGAATAGTGTAATAACTAATTAAAGAATTAAATGTAATAAGTAAGTATCGGATATTACAGAGTTAGACATCAAATCCATACAAATCCAATTCATTTATTTGAAGTTTTTATATACTAAAACAGAAAATGTATCACAGTTCGTCTACACAAAACTTAACAGAAAGTGCATCCTTATACAAAAACACGTATCTCCTCATTTCGTTTACATAAAACTTTATAATAAGAATAGTGTAACAACTACTTAATGCTATAGTCGGAATAAGCACTGTTTCAGAACTAGGCGTAAAATTCATAAAAATCCAATTCTTCTACTACAACTATTTGGAGTTTTTGCATCCGAATACACAAAAACCATGTATTTCCACAGTTCGTTTACATAAAACGTAACAGTAAGAATAGTGTAATAACTAATTAAAGAATTAAATGTAATAAGCAAGTATCGGATATTACAGAGTTAGACATGAAATACATACAAATCCAATTCATTTATTTGAAGTTTTTACATCTTAAGATAGAAAATGTATCACAGTTCGTCTCCACAAAACTTAACAGAAAGTGCATCCTTATACATAAAACACGTATCTCCTCATTTCGTTTACATAAAACTTTATAATAAGAATAGTGCAACAACTACTTAATTCTATAGTCGTAATAAGCACTATTTCAGAATTAGGCGTAAAATCCATAAAAATCTAATTCATCTACTACTACTATTTGGAGTTTTTGCATCCGAATACACAAAAACCATGTATTTCCACAGTTCGTTTACATAAAACGTAACAGTAAGAATAGTGTAATAACTAATTAGAGTATTAAATGTAATAAGCACTTATTGAATATTACAGAGTTAGACCTCAAATCCATAAAAACCAATTTATCTACTACTACTACTATTTGGAGTTTTTGCACACTTATTTCCACATTTCGTTTACATAAAACGTAACAGTAAGAATAGTGTAATAACTAATTAGAGTATTCAATTAATATTACAGAGTTAAACATCAAATCCAATTCATATATTTGAAGTTTTTACTTGTTAAAATCACAGTTCGTTTACACAAAACTTTACAGTAAGAATAGTGCATACTTATACATAAAACACGTATCTCCTCATTTCGTTTACATAAAACTTTACAATAAGAATAGTGTAACAACTATTTAATGTTATAGCACTATTACATAATTAGGCGTAAAATTCATAACAATCCAATCTACTACTACTATTTGAAGTTTTTGCAACCGAAAACACAATATTTCCATAATTAATTTATATAAAACTTAACAGTAAGAATAGTGCAACAACTAATGAAAGTAATAAACGGAGTAAGCATCATGCAAATCCAATTCATCAACTACTGTTTTGAGTTTTTGCAGCGTCTCACAGTTCGTTTACATAAAACTTAGCAGTAAGAATAGTGCAACAACTGCTTAATGCAATACTCAGAACAAGCACGTATCGGATATTACAGAATTAGGCTGTGTCCTCAAGGACGAACGTTTCCATTTCTTGCAATTAAAATGCAGCATTTTCTAGGCGAAAATATCGCGTTCGAATGATTAATCCGTAATCTATATAATAAGGAAATTACATATACGACCTTAACCCGCATCTGCTTGATTAATTCATACTGCACTTACTAGCAATTGTAATTATTCGAATACTCGAAAACGCGTACCGAAAACCCGAGACTAGATGAGTTTTCCAATCAATTGAAACCTACATTTGGTTTAAACTATGATTTGTCTACATTTCCATTTGCGCATCAAAATTCAATAAGCATTAGACTCAAAATTTTCCGATTCTAAAAATAATTTATCAATATGTTTATTGTAGACAGAATGACTGATTTCTTGACATGAAATGATTGAACCAATCATTGAGACAATACTATTAACTAAATCAAGTAAATATACTACATATTAACATAAACGTTCCATTTTCCATTAGTTTTCTCTGAAAATATTGAGATTTTTCATGAATATTATAAAAGTTCAAAAAGACCTATCAACAATAACCTTTTCCAGCAATAGATTCTTTTTGTATTGTTAATTTTTGTTATAATTATTGTAATATTTACTCTAATTTTCATCAATTTAAACATATTTATTGACCACTTTTGTTCAACTTCAACTAATTTTAATCAATTTCAACTGAATTATCTCCACTTAGTGAGAAATTGCCTTTTAAACCAATAAATTAATTATATTTATTTAAATTTTATTTATCATAAAAGACAAATTTTACATATCTTTTTAAATAAAAAAATAATAATAAGTTAAGCTGCAATAAATTAGTTACAATTTATGTGTTAAATAAAGGAAAAGTGACCGTTTTCGTTTGAAATTTATTAAAACACAATATTTATGCAAATTTAATTCGAAACAGAAATAAAATAAGTGAAAACGAATTCACTCTTCACACCTGTCTCAAAACCTGTATTCTAAACGCGTTGGTTGGAAAACTAGGGGGGAAGAGAGAGAGAGAGAGAAAAGAATAAACTGGGTGTTTACCTATAAGTTTATTACTATTATTAAAATGGAGAGCACTGCAATTACAAATTGCATTTCAGTTTATTCATTCACTTTTGCGTTCACGTATAGAAATCTTCTATGATTAAATATAATTGCAGGCTGTCCCATCGCAGTTTAGATGATTTCTAAGTTATAAATGGGGTGTCATAAAAGAAGCGTTACTATTTCCCATTAACCGACACTTCATTTCTGTTGAAGCTATGTTAATAATTATTTGATTTTTTTAGTGTAATTGTAGCCTGTCTTACAAAACACTTAAGATTACGTGCAATTATTAATCACAAAAGAAGTGGTGCTGTTTCCTATTGCTGACATTTTTAATACGTTGAGTTTAATTTAATAATTATTTGATTTTCACAATTATATAGCCTTTCTCATAACAGTTTAGATTATATGAGATTTATAAGTTATAAATGAAGTGTTACTAATTGAAATGGATAATACTTTTTAGTTTGTTGAAGTTGTGTCAATAATCATTCGATTTTTCGTATATAATTGCAGCCTTTTCCATAACAAAAACAGTTTTGATTATTTGAGATTTCTAAGTTATCAATTAAATATGAAAAGTGTCACTATTTGGAATGCATAACACTTTTTGGTTTGTTGAAGTTACGTCGATAATCATTCAATTTTTCATGTATAATTACAGCTTTTTCCATAACAATAACAGTTTAGATTATTTGAAATTTCTAAGTTATAACTAATATAGAAGAATTGTTACTACTTGGAATGGATAACTCTTTTTGCTTTGTTGAAATTATGTCAATAATCATTCGAATTTTCGTATAGAATTGCAGCCTTTCCCATAACAATAACAGTTTATATTATTTGAGATTTCTAAGTTATTTCTAAGTTAATGAAATATAAGAAGTGTCATTATTTGTAATGGATAACACTTTTTAGTTTGTTGAAGTTATGTCAATAATTATTCGATTTTTCGTATAGAATTGCAGTCTTTCCCATAACAATAACAGTTTTGATTACTTGAGATTTCTAAGTTATGAATGACATACAAGAAGTGTCACTATTTGGAATGGATAACACTTTTTAGTTTGTTGAAGTTATGTCAATAATAATTCGTTTTTTCGTATAGAATTGCAGCCTTTCCCATAACAATAACAGTTTATATTATTTGAGATTTCTAAGTTATCAATGAAATATAAGAAGTGTCATTATTTGTAATGGATAACACTTTTTAGTTTGTTGAAGTTATGTCAAAAATCATTCGATTTTTCGTATATAATTGTAGCTTTTCTCATAACAGTAACAGTTTTGATTATTTGAGATTTCTAAGTTATAAACGACATACAAGAAGTGTTAATATTTGGAATAGATAACATTTTTTAGTTTGTTGAAGTTATGCTAGTTTCTTAACGTAAATGTTATGAAAGAAAAGTTACAAATTCGAATGGCTGTTATTTTTAGGGTTTATGACATTAATTATTTCATAATTTCGTTTTGAAGACTTTCGATTATTGAAGCTTCTTTTCGTGGAGGAAATATTTCTTTAAAAAAAGTGTATTGATTTGTTGTATGATGAGGCGAGTTACGAAATCGATTAGTGTCGTGTAATAATGGGGGGAATTAATCTAGCGGAATCCGAAGATCACGTTGTTTCTTGAGGAAGAAGGATAAAGAAAACTCATTATCCGTAATAATTGAAATGTTGTTCGAAAATCCTTTCGCGCAATAATAACAAAGTCTCGGCCGTTGAGAAAACAAACAAGAGGAAGAGGAGGCATTACATGCAACATTAATATCGGCTCTGGAAAAGATCGCAATTGATACGGACTGCAGAAGTCGACCGTAATTATTACTCTGGAAAATGAAAGAGAACGAACAACAACAACAGCAGCAGCAGCAAATAGATGAGCGGAAAAATGAAGCGGAGTCTAACGCGCGAAGAAAGAAGAAAATGCGAGCGAGACGAAGAAGATGGATCCAGAGGATTTATTCTAATCTGTGCCGGCTTCTGCAATTATGATCGGGCGTCTTAAACTCGCGCGCCTCGTACGTGCTTATTAAAAGCGCTCCAGATGGTATGGGCAGATTAGGGCCGTTTCTGCAGATCTGCAACGATTTACCGTGAAGGCAGGGGGATGGCAATGCAGCAACTCTCGGCCCTCGGGGTTGGATGAGCCGATTACATCCCGAGAATTGCTGGACGCCGCCGCGTGCAGCTCGCATTATGCAATTCCAGACATTTTCCGAGCCATTAAAAACGGAGATAGAAAGGCTCTATCGCAATTCTGATCCGAAAATTCTTATAACCGAGCAGAGAACATGCAACAATCAACTGGTATCTACTACCATGAAAACAAACACATTCTACGTTTGATACAACAATCATCTAAATCTTCGAACAGCTTCCAAAATCTTAGACATTTTTACTATTCGACAATATCAAGTTCGAAATAGGTCATAAAACAATAAATTCGAAGAAAAACTATATACGAAAAGTATATACAATGAAAATTCTGAACATTATTTAAAATTGATCCAATAATCATGTAAATTTTCAAAATCTTTCTAAATTACCATTATTTTTACTATATGATATTTCTAAATTAGAAATGAGTTAAGGTACTAAATTTAAAGAAAAACTATATTAATTGATGTACAAATCAACTGTTATCTACTACTATGAAAACAAACACAAACACAACAATCATCTAAATCTTCGACAAACTTCCAAAATCTTAGACATTTTTACTATTCGACAATATCAAGTACGAAATAGGTCATAAAACAATAAATTTGAAGAAAAACTATATACGAAAAGTATAAACAATGAGAATTCTGAACATGATTCAAAATTGATACAATAATAATGTACATTTTCGAAACCTTTCCAAATTATCATTAGTTTTACTATATGATATTTCTAAATTCTAAATGATTTACAAAACAATTCAGTTACTAAATTTAAAGAAAAACTGTATTAATTGATATACAAAAAAATATGGTATATAAATCCAGAATTCGCTACACATTTTACATTTGATCCAACAATCATCTAAATCTTCAACTTCTGATCCAACAATCATCAACAGCTTCGAAAATCTTAAGGCATTCGATAATTCCAAATTCTAAATAATTCATAATATAATTCAATTAGAAGAAAAACTTAAAGAAAGTTATAAAAATTGAGAATTCTAAACTCATTTTATATTTGTTCCAACATTAATCTTCATCTTTAAACAGTTTCCAAAATATTAGTCATTTTTACTAATCCAAATTCGAAAAAAGTTAGTAAATTTGCATAAAAAATAGATCAATTAAGATACAAAAAAAATATAGTATTTAAATTGAGAATTGAAAATTGTTTGAGTGCAATGCAATTAGATATAAGTATCTTGTATATACAAGAAAACCAAAAAATCTAATTGGAGAAATGCTTTGTTACAAAACTATACTTCTACTTCACAAGTTTCTTCTATAAATAAGTATAAACGGATTGGAAAAACGACAAATACCACTACGTTTATTATGTAAAATTGTGATAGGAAATCAATCGGGTTTTCACCGAAGAGGAATTGGGTGGACATTTGAATGCAGCTCGCAATTCTTCGCGCATTCCATCTTGTTGTCGATGTGCGAGTCCAAAAAAAAAAAACAAACAAACACATTCCATTCCGCACGTATCCTAGAAAGCCAATCTATCCGCAACGAATCTGTTTTGCAACTTTTACACACTTTCAAACCAATTACATCGCCAATTTACTAAACAACTTCATTATCGCCTCACACATTATTTATTGTTTCACCTTCCTCGAACCACTTACTTTTTCAGTCCAATTACTACAAGAGCTTCTGTATTAACAATATATGCCAATCAATCAACAGTAAAATCATTATACAAGTAATTTAAGGGTAACTTGTTAAAAGTCCCCGCATCGCAACAATCTGCTGCGAAATGGTGCTGGTTCGAATCCCATCGTTGATCGATTTTTCCGGCATTTGCCGGTCAGCAAAATAAGGTAATGATAAATACTAAAAATTCTGAAATAAGGCCACAATCATAAAGTTATGGAATATTTTAATTATTCGTCTATAGCCCTTTGCAGTAATACCACTGCATTATATTTCAATGTCTATTGTGTTGAGTCTATATTTTTTGTAATTCTAGTTGAAGTAAATGTTTTACTTAATAATACAGTAAAAATCTTGAGAATTTTCCAGTTATTATTACTTTTTATATAACAGTAATATAGAATTTAATGAGAAATCATTTATAAATTTAATGTACTTACGTTATTTGCTTTACAGGATATTAAACGAATTAAATTATTAATACAATTTCTTACAAGAATTATACAATAAATAAAGCATAAATTATTATATTTTTTACGAGAAATTATATAAACTACTCCAACGTAAAATTTGAGTGCAATATAAATAAGCAGATGGAATTTTAAGATACGAATTTCTCTTTAAAAGCAGGTAAAGAACGGAGTTAATTTGAAGCACTTCCAACATAAAAATGAGTGAAAATAGGTTTGATATTAACACCTGCCCCTCAAACCTGTATTCTAAATTGGGGGGGAAATAAAGATATTTTATACATTTCAATAGATTATAATAATTATAGTTGCTATTAATTTAGATTTTGTTGAAAAAAAAAGGTGATTAATGTAATTAGTATACTTGTTTATTTGAGATTGTTGTAATTTCTCAAGTAAATGCATCTCGAATCGTGAAAGTTAATAGAAAATGAGGAATAAAATCTCATTGAAAATAAAAAGTGCGCTTAATGAAGAGTACTCGAAATCGAAAGTGAGTAAGGAATTTCGTAAAGCTTGACCTTTTTCTCGGAATCCGAGCATCTCGAAATTGCAAATATTTATGTATATATATATATATATAAATTCGTTGCGTTTTGCATCTGCCAATAATTGAAATGTTGCGTTGGTGGCCTTCTTTGAGAGAACGAAAAATATATAATTGTAATTTAAGAGGATTATTGTTGCACTTTGCGGCATCGAGGAACGGGGGACGAGCATGTGCGTCGGCATTCAAAGAGGGCACAAAAGAGGGGAGAAAAACAGCAATCTAAAACGTAAAAAAGGGGTCCTTCGGCAGCCGGCAGATGCCTCCCCTCGTGCTTGTATGTTTGAATAACAAACAACAAATGTGCGAGTGGAATGAAAAGAGTAGTGCATCGACATCTGCTCGGCAAATAATAGGAAAATCCTTCTGAAGCGCGGTGCAACGAGCGTTTCGTCCTTGGCTCGTTACGCGACGACAGCAAGTTATAATTAATACCAAACTAATAACAGTAAAAAATTACTGTAATAGTGAAAGATAAGGAGGCAAAAGTAACGTGCATATCAAACGCACGACAATGTCCCACACTATTATGCTGGATAATAGCAAAAATATGGGTTTCAAAGCGACCTTCGCAATTTCAAACGTATCGTTTTCATCGAATCCAACAATCATTTAAACGTTTGAGAACTTGTCAAAATTGAGCAACTCTTCAAGCTGTAATAAATCTGATGAACATAATCTCTTCAAACACAACAACGGCCTAAAGAGCAAAAGATCAGAAACGGCTTTAAAATTAAGCAAACTCTGTAACAAATAATTGAATAAATATATCTTTCATACTGAACTCTTCAAACATATTTACAAATTAAAAACTCGGAAATTTCAACCTTTCCAAATGTGACGCCAAAAGTATATACAATTCTTAGTTAATTCAAATGAAAAAAGAAATACCAAAGTATAACATGCACCAGATATATAGGTGTGTGCTGCTGCACAACATTTTTGCTCATTAGCATCGTGCAGCAGTATTATTTAGGTCTCCAATTTGCACTGTAAGAGGATTAACGTTTTCGCTCACAAAAGATCCTTTAATCCCTTCACAAAATGTGTGTGAAATTACGCAGTTTCCACCAAAGCGAACATCATTAACGCGTATAAGTCTGTAACGCTTCACAAACCTGAATTAATCAAGAAAGCTTCGAAAGTTCCTTTACAAATCTAACTGAAAAAAAACTGTATAAATCTAAATCCGACTTTGATTTACACTTGATCGAAATTGTCATAAACAAAATGCATTTCAAAGGGCAATAGTTCCATGATTGGACTATGGAAATTAGAATTTGCGCAATGTGATTTATATACAAAGCTTATGCAATTACGTACAGTTAATTGTTAACAATTATCCAAATTAATTACATACGGACTTTTTTTTCTTATTAAATAATTTATATCCATTAACCTGCGTTTAATTTTCATATGAGAATGCTATTTTTAGGTGTGTCTACGTGAAACAAGTTACATAATTAATTATTACATAATTATTATATTTATTTATTTGCATATTTTGAACAAAAATGATATTTTTTCTCACCAATCTTTTATTTTTTTCATCTTTCAATTAAGTATGCAAAGTTTCGTAAGTTATATTAGCAAACTTTAGTCAGTTTTAATCCCAAATATTTAAACCAAATTATTTTGATTTCGTTTTAATTAAAGCAAATTAATTCAATTGATCAATCAATAAATCTATGTCAAATTAAGACATTCGTTTACTTTTTGTTCATTAATTTATATAAATCTATATTGCTTAGTATACTTTGCCAAAATTAGTATCCAAATTAAGTAAAAACCGATTATTATGCAATAAAATAACATATTTAGTATGTAAATTAAATAAAATCTTTATATATGACTTCCGTTTTAGAATTTTAACGATTTTTGCGAAATATCATTATATTTTATTTTTCATTCATCATTATCATGTTGTTGCAATATTTGTTTTTAACTTGATTCAAAATTGATGAATTTCAAAAAATGCTTTTGAAAAAAATTAATAAGTGTAATTGCAATCAATACATTTCTAAATATGTAAGAAATTAGAATTAAATCTTAATTAAAACTATGCGTTTTATCATAGAAAAAATTGTTTAATTTAAGGACTTGAGATTATTTTTTAGTCTGGTTTTGATTTCTATTTGCAAATTTTCCTTTTACTTTATTGCAAAGATTATCTACAAATATCACTCATTTCAACTAAAATTAGAGTAAATCATAAAAAGAAAACACGTGAAACAACGAGATTCGTGGAAACACGACGTCAATCACGTACAAATCTATAAATACACAGTTTAAACTTTTCATTTCTTTTTGTTTTCTATTCTTGTTCACTTGCAAAGCTATTTTTATACAATCATAATTTATTAAATTTAGTAATGTTGATGTGTTAAATAACTTACATTTTTATCTTATATCTCGAAAAGTATGAGCGACAAATTATTTTTTGAACAACCAAATTAAAGCTAAATAACCACTCTTTAAAATGTATTTACTAATATAGTTGTATCTGTTGTTATTTGGATGTAATTCATTGTCAAATTTGAAGAAAAATTTTTGTTAAGCTTCGACAATGCAGTATCATTACATTTTTGCTTATGTCTCGACAATTATGACCGACAAATTATTTCTTGAACAACTAAATTAAAGCTAAATAATCAGTTTTTAAAACGTATGTATTAATATAATAGTATCTATTATCATTTGAATGTAGTTCATGGCCAAATTTGAAGACAAGTTTATGTTAAGCTTCGACAATGCAGTATCATTACATTTTTGCTTATATCTCGACAAGTATGAGCGACATATTATTTTTTGAACAACCAAATTAAAGCTAAATAATCACTCTTTAAAATGTGTGCATTGATATAGTTGTATCTGTTGTTATTTGATTATAATTCATTGTCAAATTTGAAGAAAAATGTTTGTAAAGCTTCGACAATGCAGTATCATTACATTTTTGCTTATATCTCGACAAGTATGACCGACAAATTATTTATTGAACAACTAAATTAAAGCTAAATAATCAGTCTTTAAAACGTATATATTAGTATAATAGTATCTATTATCATTTGGATGTAGTTCATGGCCAAATTTGAAGAAAAGTTTTTGTTAAGCTTTGACAATGCAGTATCATTACATTTTTGCTTATATCTCGACAAGTATGAGCGACTTATTATTTGTTGAATAACCAAATTAAAGCTAAATAATCACTATTTAAATAGTATTTACTAACATAGCTGTATCTGTTGTTATTTGGATGTAATTCATTTTCAAATTTGAAGAAAAATGTTTGTTAAGCTTCGACAATGCAGTATATTTACAGTTTTGCTTATATCTCGAAAAGTATGAGCGACAAATTATTTCTTGAATAACCAAATTAGAGTTAAATAATCACTCTATAAAACGTATCTACTGGTATAATTGTATCTCTTGTCATTTACACGTAATTCACCATCAAACTTGAAGAAAATTGTATAAAATAATACTTGAAGCTTGATTGAGTACTCGTACGAAATATCCGTAAAACCAAATAAGGCCCAACTAAACTAGTTTAGTTAATTAAACGACTCGCAACGTTCAAGTTGTTTCCAAATGGAGGAAAAGTAAAAAGTAAATTAACTAATCGGGGTCAAACACGGATAATCCCGAATAATTGAATCAGAACGTTGCATAACGACATCATTCACACACAAACAAGCATCTGGTACAATCGACAACAATAACGCAGTTTTGCTAAATACCAAATGTCTACACCGAACACACACAATTTCAATGATTTATCTTAAAAGAAACAATATAATTTCTTCCTTATTTGCATATTACGTGTAAACAAATCAAATTCCGACGATTTATGTAACCGTTGCGCAATGGAGATTATCCAATCTTGGCGCATCGCGATGCGACAATAATTACGCAACGAGCACTGCTTCCCGATTCCTGATTACTGCACATTACAGCATCTCTTAATTAGCACTTTTCGCATCGGACGGAAACCTGCGTCCGCATCTGCCGAGGGAATCATCTCGATTTCGTGAGGTTCAGACGAAGCACGAGCTTAAAGCATTCCTTCGGATGGAAAATGTTTAAATTATGCGGATTTCCCCCTTCGGACTGAGTAGCGTTTTGAGCCTCGTGAAATTACCCGACTTCATGGGTACGTAATTTAGAAGAAAATCCATAACATCCCCCACAGGCTCTTCTTGGACGCATTCCTCAACGTCACGCTATGCACGAAGAGTTGCATCATTCAAAAGATTTGTAAATAAGGATTAAGCTGCGTTTCTTCAGGTTCAATAATCCAATTAAAGTTTTCTCATAAACCAATTTCATCTTAACACAATTTTCTATAATTATACATATTTTATCTACTAAGTCTTCAAATACGTTTTTAATTAAGAAATGTGATCAAATAATAGAATTAGTCTACAATGAAAAGAAAGAAACTACTGGAGGTAAAACTGTATACTGTTTTTTTTTACCAGAACACCCATACCTCGCTTTACGGGCTAGATACGTTCCACGAAACTTGGCCGCAAAGCGAAAAGTTGTATAAGGAATCAATTATTGCGCTTGCGCAAGATTGGCAACATGTGCCGTTATAGCAAAACATTTTAGGCCGTAAATCGAAAACGTGCCTTAATTGAAGAGGGCCGTTATAGCGAGGTATGGGTGTATTTGTCAAAAACTGGAATTTTAATAGAAAATCAACTTTAACGAAATTTTCAATCTATTAATATTTCTTTTATTAAATTGGATTATTCCATACGTTTTATTTGATATAATTTCCATGAATCATCAAAACAGATATCATCAATATTGAATTGCTCTGAATTCGTGTGTACACTTCGTTTTCTATTAGATTCGATTAGTGGAACGGTTTTTCCTCTGTTTTCTTTGGGAATCTTTGAGGAAACGACAACAGTTACGTCGTCACACCGACACAATTTACCATTATTTGATCCAATTATCCCAAGGTTATGGTCACGGCTCGTTTCGATCGATCGTAATTATGTTACCGTGACATCGGATTCGCTCATCGCCATTAGACGCTGCAGCAAATTAGAGAGAAATCAGCCACGTTTTCTCAGCAATCAATCATCGAAACAAAGCTCACTTCCTTCAATCGATTGATTAAAGTAACAATCTTTGAATAAATATTGAATCCAATATACATTATGTATACATACGCAAGTTTATCAAACCTCGTGTTATTTAACAAACAAAAATATCACCTGATAACAAGCAAATTCGATCCACTAAAATCGACTTTGAAACTGCCATAAATCCTTAATTCCGTGAGAAATACTCTCCATTTTATTGACACAGATTCCAATCAATTATTGACTTGTACTCTCTTAATTTTTATAAGTTATAATTAAATTTTAGTAAGACAATTTCCGCTGAAACCGGCGCCAAATAACACGAAATTAATTATTCCAGTAGCAGTCTCACAGATCCACAAAAAAAACAACACCAATAAAAATAAACACTTTCTAATTTCGTTTTGAAATTCGTGGAGAAGAGAAGCATGCATTTTTCGAGATAATGAGAAAACGAGATCCAAGATGTTTTTTTTTTGCTTTGATTACGAATTAATTGATGCTGGAAATGTGGAGGATGAATACGTCAAAAAACTTAATTTAATTTGAGTTGCGCCGCAAATGGATTTCGCTTCGCGGAACGACTTAATGAATTTTACGATTTTTAACGCATGAAAAATCGAGTTTTGTAATCATATTAATTTGATGATGAGATCGTATGTTGTTGTTTAATTGAACGGTATTTTTGGATTGAAATAATAGGTTTAATTTAATAACAAAATCAAAAAATTTGTAAAGAAACTTTGTAGATCAAAGAATTATTATAAAAACAGTGGGTTGACTAACAGTTTAGATAAATCGTACAAAGAACAAGGAAGATTTGTGTGTCCGGACAACAAACACATGTTCGAATAACGAACATTGATTGATCTTTTAAGAACTGTGGATTCGGTTAACGAACAAACTCTTTGAGTGGATAACCGATAACCCAGTGTGTGCAAGATGGTAATGGTGAGGTTGCTCACCGTTTTGGATGGACTCCTTCGAACGGAGAGACATCGGACGGTTCTGGTACGTGTGTTTCCATCAAATTTTAACTGTATAAACGCATCAGTTTTAGCAGGTAATTGCATGGCGGAAATCGTTTGGAAGCTCAAACGAAACGTGTCCTCCGCAACGGTAAATAATACAAATAACAAACAAAACTTGGGAGGATCGAGCACAAAAGACGACCCGATGCGTCGGATAGTTTACATTTGAAGCAGGTGCCTGCATGAAATTAACAATTATCCTTATCCTTTTTCTGTAATGTTCTTACTGCTTTGTTTTGTGAGCATGTGCGTTTGCATCGACGATAAATTATTGATATTCATTGAAAAGACAAAGAACAATGCGGATTCGTAACAATCGCTACGGGATTATTTATTGCTATAAACATGCTCTTTGGTTCATATTCGTGCGGACGTTATTAACATAAGCTTATTCACTTTCGAGAATACAAATTTCCAATACAAATCCACACAAAGATTACCTGAATATTAATATACGATTCGTCCTTAAGTTTATACGATATTAAGAAAGTGAATGAAATCTCCCACGAAACACACCATTTTATTTCTTTTAGTTTAAAATATTTACTATTTGAATAAAGCAACTATACTTATAAATAATTTGTTGTTTAATTAGTATTTTTCAATACTTTCATCCGATTTTTGCTTAAGAAATTGATTGAAAAGCTATGAGTCAGAAATTTATAAATTTTTGTAATGGTTTTTATACGAAAATATTATTATAATCAATACTTTATTGTTTATTCATAACTTTATTAAACATTAAGAAAGTGAATGAAATCTCCCACTAAAATTTCTCTTTTAATATCAAATATTTACAATGTAAATTTACATTGAATAAAGCAAACTTATTTATAAATAATTTATACTTAAAATAGAATTTATCATTACTTTTATTAAATGTTTGTTTAAGAAACGTTTTCTAAGGAAAAATATATAAATCTTATTCAAAAAATACACTCAATGATATATATTAATATACAGTTTGAAACTGTTACCAAAAAATGATTAAAATTCCATTAAAAAAATGTCGAGTTTAGAAAAGTGCGTTGAAAATGTAGGAGAAGATAACTTACAGTATGTGAGTCATAGGCATGTGAATTATGTAATTGAAAGTCTAAATGTATTAAATAATTTCAGTCAGGTTTCGGTGGCAATGTTCTTGTAACGTGTGTAAACAGATTGAGAATTTCCCAGAGAATCGATGAATAAATATTTTCGAATGGTTATGAATAATGCAAGGCAAAAGCGAATCATTGTTACACATTTGTCGGACCGTGCAGAATTCCCATTATACACAAATTAATTCTGCACAATAAATTAATCATTCACATGAACATTTTTTAGAAATTAAATTCTTCAAATTTTTTTAAAGAAAATCAAGAATATTGTTAAATTTGATTATAGATTAGAAAAATGTAAATATAGACAAAATTATATACAGAAAATTTGAAGAATTTCAGAATAATAATCTACATTGCATTGATTCTCTTAATTTCAATAATTTTCGCAATTTTTTACAAAATACTTTTTGTTGTTCTCGTTAATTTCATGTATGTTGGTAAAATATACATATTTTCATAGAAATTTGTCTGTATTTGCATTATTTATGTTATTGCAATCGCATATTTTTCTTACAAAATTAATGATTTAATGTTTGATTGTTGATATCCTTTTTCTTGTTGTTTCACCTACATTCTACGTTTGGTAAAATATAAGGATTTTCTGTATTCGTATTTCTTTTCTATAATTTTAATTGATTTCTGAATATGTTTTTCTTAGATGAATGATAAATTATAGTTGCACGTTCGCTTTTCAATATCCTTTTGTTGTTGTTCTTGAAAATTTCGTGTACATTCTATGTGGTATTGTGAATGATTTAGTTTGTAGTCTTTGTTAAACGGAATGACCTGCCCGAGGTGAAACTGGACAGAAGAAATAAAGGTAAAGTATTTGTGAGTGACTGGCTCGAATATCGTGATCCAAGCAGAACCGAGAACAAATCTTGAGCAACTTAATTACTATTGTTACGCAGCTAATATATCTGTCGGAAACAAGGACAAGACAAGAACGCATTCCCATTCGGAAAAACGCCCCCGACACACACACACACACACAGATCGCAATCCGATAAAAGCGGCTCGAATTCGTCTGTACGCAATTTGATCGATCGATATAACCCACATAATAAAATCGAAGGTTCCATTTGTCCTCTGGTTGCAAAAGATCCGATCCGAAGAGGAAGGTTTCAGGCCAAAACCAGAAGAAAAGAAATGACTGTGCGGACGATGCGATCTGTAAATATTTATCACGTCCGAGGCAACGGACCACGTCCATCTGCATCGATGATCTACCTATCTTTTCGCCCACAATTATTATTATTTTTTTGTAAGTCAGTTTGATGCACAACAATAACGCTCTTCCTTCCTCTCGATCTCCCCATTGTTTCCGATCGAGTGGAAACGCGTACATCTCGAATTTTCCGCAGATTATTATTTGAAAAAATATCAAGAGAAACGATACGATCTTCTAATTAGTTGTTAAATTTGGTAATTTCATCAGAGGCCGTTGCTTGGACTAGAAACGACATTCGATACGCATTGTGCAAAGAGAACCACCGATACTTTCTTACCCTAATTACCAAACGAATGCCACACCGTTTCGTTTTGTAATGATAGATTTTGAACTAACTGTTTTAATACTCGCATTGTCTCCTGCTGCCGTTGCTGTTACTCATTCTCTTCCAATTGTAATTTTTTGCTTTGCGTGTTGCCATAATTTCCTTTTTGCATATCCGTGAATTTGTTATCTTTCGCCGGAGAGCCGTTTCGGCTCAGGTGTTCCACATCCGGTGCTCAAAAACCGGAACACCTTTTATAGAATTGCTCCGCGTTTGTTCCTCTTCGTTCATTCTTTTTATTTGCTCTGCATTCGTTATGTATTCCCCTCAGACGTGTATAATTATGAACAGAAAGAACTCGGGTTTATCGCTCCCGATGGCCTGCAGCAAGCGGCCCGAGACAACGACGTTTCGGACCTTACGTACGTTTTTTTGTGAACGGTTCATTTTCGATTTACCGCTTTTGTATTAAAAAAAAGATACAAACGCATTGTTTACAATATGGTGGTCATTGTCTCTGAAGACCAGTCTCAATAAAATCCATCAAGGATTACCAATTGAAAATGGTAATTTCGTTTTTTTACAATTAATATTTATATTTAAATATATTCATAAGATGTTTCCAATTCAATACAAGTCTTAAGATTCGACCTTCAATCGCATTATAATTAAATTAGTAATTAAATGAAAATACACATCATATGAAAGATGAATGCTATTGTGTAAAAAACGTACTTGCTACGCTAAACGCAATTATTAAAAATAATATGAAATATTGTGTACAAATACATATGTTTTCCAGAATTACTAAAATCTCTTCTAATGTAACTAAAGGGAAACAACAATCATTTAAAACTTAATATGCAATGACTAAGAATACTATAACATAATTATTCTTGAACATTTTGAATGTTCGTTTTTGTAATTGAATTATTATTAAGTTTTGCTATTAACAATTGCTATTAAAATATTAATTTATATTTAGCAGTAAGGATAATTACATTTTCAAATACAAATGTATTAAGATTTGAAAGTTGATGTAGGCAACCAAATATACTTACGGGTTTATATAGGCCACCGATATTTGAATTATTTGTTTTAAACTAATCAATTAGGCCATTGGCCACTTAAAATTTATATTATATTTTTATATTAATAATTATTGGAACGATTGCGGCCTTTATATTAAGGATATTTTGGTTATTATTGCGTTGTATGTATGTAATAAATTAATTTAATAATGTTAGCACTTACATGGAATATCCTAAGGCTACTTTGGAGTCCTTCAGTTTATCATCTTTTGGAGGAGACATCCTTAAAGCTATACCAGCAGGTCTGTTTTCGGAGATCCTAGCTCTCATGCTCTGATTGATCCTCATCTGTCTGGGTTGTAATGGTGGTGGAGCCTCTCTGATCGTTCCTTCGGCAATTGAAGATCTTTGAGGATTTCTCGTGATTTCAGCTGGCAAAGACCTCCTCGCAGTCTCCTTGTGCAAGGGTTGGGCCCTCAAAGGTTCTGCCCTATACTGATCCGACACCTTTTGGCTCACAGCCACGTTTCCGTTCAAAGTTAGACGATTTCCGGAAGGATATCGAGTGCTAGAGTACGCTTTCGAAGGACTAGGAAGCCCGACGGTTTGCTTCAGTTCATCCGTGCTTTTACTAAGACGATCGTGGAACTCCTGTTGCCAATCGGAGGTTTCCAGTTCGGTGGGAGGAGGTGGCAGCGGATCGTCGTTATGGAAGACTTCGTCTTCTAAGACTGTAGGAGGCGAGGGTGGTGGTAGATCTGGACTTGGCACCCTTCGGTCTTGGAACAAATCTGGATAGGCGGTTCTGAGATGCGGATTCTTCGGGGGCCGATCCGGAGGCTTCTCTGGTACCCAATCGTCGACGGATATCGAAGGTCCGACGATGACCGGTCCCAGCAGATCTGTGGATAAGCTTCCGCAGGAATTGCTGTGCTGGTGTCGCGGCATTTGCTTCTGGTTGTGCTCGGTACTCTTGGAAATCGATGCGACGCTGCTCCGTTTCGAGTTGTTGTTGGAGGCGTAATCGGAAGCAGAGGAAGCTCTCCGAGATGGTAGTTGCACTTTGAATCTCGGAGGAGGCTGAGGAACTGGTTGAAGATTTTGAGCGAGCTGCGGCTCGGAGCGCCAGCTGTTTTTGCTGGAAGTCTGATGGCGCTCGTAGAACGAAAGAAGCGCTTTCTTTTGTATAGCTTTCAGTGTCGGATCTGGAATCTTGTGCTTCTTCTCCGGATCCAAATAAGAGAACTTTTGTTGCTTCTCCAACTCGCTTATCCTGTCCGCAACTGATAACGAGTTCGTGGTCGGCCTGCTAAAGTAAATTGTTTTATTTGCACGATCATCAATTAAAGGTGAATTCAATGTTACCTGATCGTGGGGCTCTGCTGCTCTGGAACTGTGTATGTATTTACGGGGAATAGTTTCAATTTGTTGGTGTTGTTGTTTCTGGATTCCCTGTCTTTCCAACCCTCTTGCGGTTCGCCTCCCATGTAGAGGACGCTCTCGGAGTGGTGTCTTTGAGGCGTCTGCACCCTGGCGCTGTGAGCGATCAGTTGCTTGTTGGAGGCGAGATGTGTGCATGAGGAACTGGCCACGGACACGTCGCTCATGGAGCCGTGCCATTTGAGGGTTTCGCTGGAGGAAGCGCTTCCGGAACTTGTCGTCACGACGCTGTCTCTTCCTTCCCTCCGGCTATTATCCGTATCGTCCTCCCAGGTGGAGGAGTTGTGTCGGGTGGCTTCGCTGTCCCTCCTGAGTCTATCCAGGAACGGAGTGGAAGTGGAATCAGTGCTGGACACGTAGCTGTGATAGCCTTCGCTCTGTGCATAGGACAGCTGCTTCTGGTGCATATGCATGAGCATCGTCTCCTCGCTTTTCTGCGGATAGAGCGAAGCCTCGTAGTTTCTTGCGTACTTGATGAACTCCTCCAGCCCGGTGGATTCCGGCAGGTGAGTCTTATCCTGGATGGACGGGTCCTGGTAGGACCTGGCGTACTCCTCCAAATCGGCCTGCGTGAGCTGCGGTTTGCAGGTGTCCCTCTCCGGGGGCGATGGCACCATGTAATCCATGTCTCCGAGCTGCTTTCCGTCGCGGTCCACGTGCGGCAGGTATAGTCTGCCCTCGTACCGAGACTCGTACACCTCTGGCGGAATCTTCTCGCATTTCTCCAATACAGTTTTGAGTTTCTGCAAAAAGGTGGTTTTGAAGTAGTCGAAGAAGAAGATGAGGCGAAGCGAGGCGAGGCTTTAATAATTGATAAGTTACCTGTTGAGCATGCGAGGAATGTTGTCGCTTCATGTAGGGTCGGGTGTAGGTCACGACCTTCTCTTTAGGATAATTTGTGTGGTCAGTCCAAGACTTGGAGCGGTGCGAGCCGCCGCTCGGCGGGACTCGTAGGGCCTGGGGCGTCTCGGCGGCCGACGGCACCGGCCACGATGGGAACTTCTCGTGACCGGGTCCATACTTGACGCTGCGGAGGCTCGAGGAATCGCGGACCGGAGGCGCTGGAGGTGGTGAATCCTCGTCCCTCGTCGTCGTTGCTTCGTAGTAGAACTTGCCGCTTCTCTCCTGGGCCGTCGTCTGCAGATTCGGCGTCGACCGGGAGGGCATCATCATTGTGTCTTTGACCTGGTGCTCGGAGCCATTAGTCCGAGTTCTACAAAACAAACAACAACCAGTCATTAACAAACCATACTAAACAAAAAACATTCACAATATCATTAAATACATCAGGTTTCAATTGATTTGAAGTTACGTGTTTATGCTTTTGCTGTTTGCACGACTCAAATCATATAGATGAAAAAAGGAAGATATGTTTTATTACAATATTTCAGTATACTTTATACGCGATTTATTAAATTTATGTGTTTTAAACAACATTACAAAGGGATTTATAAAAACAAACTTGATTGATAAACAACAAGATACAAATTCTATATTAGAGAAATGATCTATTTTTAGTTCAAGTGATTGTTGTTTCCAAAGTCTTCTAATAAAATACAATTAATTCCAATGAATGTATTAAAAGTAATTTATTTATTTGTGCACAAGTACATGCAATAACAGCATAATTACCTATGTTTATGTCAACTTCTAATGCATTGTAAATTCATAGTAATCAATCTCTGTAAACTTAGAAAAACGCCTTACGTAAAGTTTTATCCAATTAACCTTGAATCTACAAATTAACTTATTGAATTTTCTAACATATTACAAAAAAATCCTCTTAGAGCATAGCAATATAAAATTAATTATATAATTACTATAATTTGAATGTTTATTTGTGTAACAAATTGTCTTAGTATTACACTTTACATTCATGAAATATATAAATTATCAATTCTTTTATAAAATTGTACTTTATGAATAATAACATTAATAATTATATAATTAATAAATTAAATCATATAAATTCTAACACTTTAATATCTTTTGTAAATTTTACAAAAACTCTTACAGTTGAATCTAGTTCAAGTAATTATCAATTTTCTTAACTATTCAGATATGTTTAAGTTAGTTTCTTTATATATAACTAGTTGTATAATTAAAAAATGATCTGTTTTTATATAAAACTTCGTACATGTTGAATTAAATAAAAAGTCTTACTTTTAAAGACCTGTAATTCGACCAATTATCAATCTCTTTTAAGCTTTTCAAACATGTTTCAATACATTTCAATGTAACAAATCAATGCGTTTTTGTGTAATAACAACATCTCATAACTTTTGGTATGTTGCAATAAATTGAAAGTCGTCAATATCTTTGTGCAGTTTACAAGTCGTCTTGGGGTTAACATTCAACGACCATGAATTCCAGAAATTATCTCTCCTATCCTGACACTGTGTACGCCGTACGTGTTTCAATAAAGTCTCGCAATTTTCGTAATTGATGATTTTAGTGAAATGGTCGCCTTTAGAAGAAGTTTCACTGTATATTGCACACCTACGATGCATCGGCCAACGCGAGGCCGAAGAACCCCGCGAAGCACCACCCGCGAGGTCAACAACACCAATATCGCAATATTCTGCACACACACACACACACACATACCATTTCAATTTATAAATTCTCTCAGAGGTCGTGTTTAATATAGGTTTTCGCTCATTTCATGTTTGCACATAATGCATATATCTATGGGCAACATCTCAGTCACTCCAACAACAGCAACAACAACAAAACGCCAACCATCTCCGTTGGCTCTTGAGGTGCCCGACTCGGAGAGTAGAACCATTTCAAAATCATAATGTCCCTTTCAAAACCCGACACCCATGCAACAGCAATAGCAGCAGCAGACCTCGAGCACTCCGCTCCATAAGCAAACAACCTATAATTATAAGAAAGCAACAGTACGAAACCGCATTTCTCAATTTATTTATCATCGAAACGATGATCCCATATCAATTTCGGATCACCGCTCTCGCTGCATCCCATTACTTCGTATATTCGGATCTACGCACACACATCGAGAACACCCATTACCCGTGTGATTCATCTGAAGGATAACCGTTCCTCAATCGTTATTGCATTACGCATAGAAATTCTTTGAATTATCGAAACTGCATTATGCACGGTTATTATTGCTTTCGATAATTTACAGTTAAATTGTTCAGATAAAACTAAGAGTAAATACGTTTCCGTTCAACGAGATGGGAATGTTCGGCTCGAATGCACGAAATTTCCGTTGGAGAACAAGTTTCTTTCGCAGACAGGTGTGTGTGTGCTGTTCCGTTTTCGTCAGGGTCGAACGGAAACGGCACAATGCAGAAAATAAATAAATGAAAATAACACGAAATGCATTGTGATGTGCCGCAAAGATGCACACACGACGATAAACGAGGAAAACAAGTATGAAATCACACCCCAAATCTGCTGACACAGAGCGAAGAAAATTTATTACGTGGAAGCCATAAACATCTTTTCTTCCTTTCGCCAAAAAGGACGATGACGTGCACGAACATATAGTGACTTGGACCATTTTCCTAATAAGTATGCAGGGAATTCATCCCTTATAATTGTACATGGAGAGAACAACGAGGAGATGATAACGATCTTCGAAATGCTCTGACTGCAGCAACCCTTGCAGTTAGCTTTATGTTTTCAGCCTTGAACATTTAGGTAAAGTTACCTTCCTTTTATCTCCACACAGATTTTGAAAGATATACAATTTTTATCTGATATTATGCTCCTTAAATATTAACACTGTCCAAAAAAGATTGCATTACTATTTAAAGTATAAATATCTGTTAATGTTTAATAATTGTAACAGTTGTTTCTAAGATTTGTTTAGTTATTATTCATCTTTTGTTTAGTTTTTGGTCTGTGATTGTTTCAATAATAATAACATTTGTTGTTATTGACTACTACAAAAAATGTTTAAAAAAATATTAGAGAAATACAAAGAAAGGCTCAATAATATAGTTGCAATGGGCTATGAAGAACATAGGTCTTTCTGCACAATAAATATTACTATTTGGGCAGAAAGACCTTTGAATAAAGATGTTTAAATAAACATTATTATGTAAAATAACACTATACACAACTTGATATTTAAATATCTAGTAAGTTATCCATGATTTATGGTAATTACTTATGTTTATAATACAAATTACTTATCAAATATCGACGAAAATCCATGATCGTTGCATTTCCGTTAATACTTACTACATAAAAGGTATTTCCATTAAAATAAATTATTTATTAAGAAATGTATTGGATGTACGTTATTTCGCAAGTATTTATACTTGCCAAGTATAAATACTTGTAAATATATAATTAATCAAAGTAATTACCATGTCATTTCAATACTAAGTAAATGATGGGGTAATTTGTTATTAACAATATTTTCGATACACAAAATTCCGTTAAATACAATTATTTATTGTCTACTATTTTTAAAATACCGGATGAAAAACACATGAATCAATGAATTTATTCAATTGAATTCAAACTTTATACTGAAAACCAATTTCACAATAAATTTTGTTGATGCTACTGCGATTTTTGTATTATGTAACGAAATAATCCAATTTAGAACAATAACTAACTTAAATTATTTTGAATAAATCATATTTAAAAAAAATACATTAATCTGTAATTAAAGACATAATATAGATAATAAACTGGACTATCTTGAGTAATAGATGAAAATGATTGAATAAACAAAATCTTATAATCAATTTTGTCTATTTCATTGAGATTTTCACTAAATGTGAATCATTTCTTTACAAAATTATTTGTTTGTTTCTTTATATTTCTCCATGTTTATTTATTGAATTCATTGTTTTGTAATTGTTGTTACAATAAATGTTATTATTAATTTTATAATTGTTTTTATTGCATAATGTTATTTAAATTATCGACTTGAATAAAGTATAATAATATATGAAACAATCTAATTAAATCATTGAAAATTTCAATTAAAAAAGCAAAAATGAATTAAAATCAATGTTTATGAAACGTTGCATCAGAAGCAAATGTATTATGAAAGCATTTGGATCGATGCAAATTCGACACGCTTCGAACCGATAATTAAATGTTCGATGAAAAGCGAAGAATTAATGCTGCGATTTAGAATAATTACAAATGTAAATCGACCGATCGAGAAAAAGGAGAAAAGAAACCGAAACCGAACCTACGTCAACCGTAAAACATGACATTTGAAAAGGAATTACAAAGTTTCATAACTTTGCCAATAAATAATTGATTATAATATAACAGCATTGACAGCAGGAATGTTCAGAATCATGGTTTATTTTTCTTGTTGTTGTTGAATTAGTAAATATACGTTTGGGAAAGGTTAATAGCAATATTGAGATGATAGAGTTCTCTTTGGATTGAATTATAACGTGGCGGAATTTTAAACGCTGCAGCTAATTGAATTTAGATTAGGAATGTGTTTCTTGTGTGTGTGTGTCGAGAGAATATGAGAAAAAAGGCAGTAATAATAATATCAAGGTGTGTTGCATAATAAATGCTGAATTAATAACGAGTCCGCACTAGATGTATGCACGTCGTCCACCTATATGTAATACATAATAATAACGATATTAAATAGTGAATTTCACCACACCTTAGCGCTTAAAAATCCCATGCTTCACTCTTTTCGTATTCCGGACTGTTTCCAGATATTATTGTACCACTTTATTGCCACACACTCACATACACTCATCAACAATAACATGAGACCACAAAAAAAAATGGATCCAATCGCACGACCACTCTGTCCTGAGGCTTTTGGAGCACGAGCTGCTTCTCTTCGGTCCCTCGGTGCGTTTCTTGCACAGGGCTCGTTTTCTCTCCTCCTTTTTCCTCTCTTCAAACCATCAAAGCGCGCGCGGTTTAAAGGGCCCCCAACGACTGGCTTTTGGTACCTGACGTTTATGGCGCTTTGGGAGATTACGCAGGTGTTCTGGAGATTGTCACCCGACGTCTACCCTATCTTCGAACCTTCAAATTAATAAATTACGGCTTATCTCGAATGGGATGCCCTTCTTCGAGGAGCGACAGCATTCCGCGCGAAAGAGTTGAGCAAATGCTCGAACACGATATTTACCTCATCCTCAAACAACTTCTTTGGTGGCTCCCACAGTCCGTCCGAGTGTGAGAGAGTTTCCTTGAGGTGGAAAAGGATCCGAGCAAACAATAACAGAACGGATCCAAATAGATTTTTCTCTGTTTGCACTCGAAACTACTCAATATTTGTTCCACCTTGACTTTTCACACACATGAACGGAGATTTACTTGCACCGCGCGTTTAGCACTTCGGAAGAAGTTAAAAAAAACAAGATTTCAAGAAAACACATTTCTTTTTACTTCTACCTTCGAACTGGTTATTCAAATTCCGTGTGCAAGTAGTTCAGAGACAATGAGCCTTTCGAATAAACCGTTACGAACTATCTCGTATTATATAATTATTATTAGTTTCTTTTTAAACTTAATTACGCTTAATGCACGAAGATGTGCATGATTTGTACCGAAATGAATAATGAAATTGTCGTCGGGTTTTCGTTTCATTCACGCGGATCTCTTCGGGTTTTTGGTATGCAGGAGGAGCGAAAAGCGCGACAGCTGCGAAGAATTCGTAATCAGGGGTCACGTTTCTACGAACCGAAATCGCCGAGCCAAAAAATAGCACAATAAAAGATTCTTGGATGTATGCGTGTACAGGATGGATCAGGATGATGAACCTATCCTTACATGGATTCGCACACCTTCCTTGGATTTTAAACAATCAACACCTTATTAGAACATAGATAAAAGACAATAATTACAACTAATTCCACGTCTATTGAAAAGCGAATTAAAAGACAAATCAAATACAAAATGATGGATTGATGTGCAAATAAACAGAATAGCCAATGTGGAGTAAGGAAAAAAAAGAAAACAACCAATTACAATGAAAATAGGATCATAAAATTCTTATTTGCGTCTATAGAAATATTCGTAAACAAAAAATGCATAATGCCACCTCTCCTAAGGAAGAATAAGCAATAAAACTGAACACATATGAAAAAGGACGAATCCCATGCTGGGAATTAGACAAATTGTAACAAAAAAATAGGACAACCAATGCGGTTGGAGATAAACAAACAGCCAATAAAATATAACCAATAGTCTTTGAGTAAACTGTGATTGGTTGAAAATGTTTGTTACAATATAGGAGTTCTAATAGATCCTTTAATATCTTTGAACTCTTGAATATTTTACATCATTTATTTTTTTTCCAAATTATTAAATGAGATTTACAACATCATAAAACTATTGTTGTTTATAACATAAACTATCATTTGTTTTGTCGATAGACATTTAGAAGAGAAAACTCCTATGTAATAACGAATATCAATAAATTATAAAAACAATTGTTGTCGAATTTCAAAATATTTACGATAATGGATTAATTATTTCAAAGTTAATAAATTGAAAATAACGGTTGTTTTTTAGATTTGTTTTTATCGTTTGTTGCAATAAATGTTATTATTTTTATTAAATTGCAAATTAAAATGCAAATTGTAAATATTTCTAACAGTTTTTATTGATTCAGAACATTGGTTCATACATATTTGGAAAAGAAAACTTCTAACTAACAACAATTATTAATAATAAATTACGAAATTTTCAAAAAAAACAATATATATTTCTAAAATTACTCTCTTTTAATTGTTATAAATTTGCTTTCGAAATTGAAAGGTCAAAGAATTAGTCCATTATTGAAATAAGTTGCAACAAAATTTATTAAATTCAGAAGTTGTTTATGTTTTTTTTAGTCAATAAATTGCAAATTACATTACGAACTAATTTTGTGAAAATTCTAAGCAATAAATTGTAAATTGTAACGTTTATGCAGAAACTATGTATGGAAATTTAAGACAATAAACGACAACTTTTATTTATAAGTGAAAGTCTTCAAAATCTAATGTTAATACATTTTTATAGTATTTTTGATTTACGAAACTTTGATTTATGTGTGAAATTTTATAAAAATAATCATGATGACTCAAATATACTGCTTATTACACGTTTCTATTCTATTTTCTGTGAAATATTCATAGATTACAAATTGTAATATAATGTTAAAAACATGAATTGAAATGCTTTAATTGTTATTAGATAAACCATGAAATTGTGGTTTACTTTATCAATAGGATAGAAGCTAATTATAGTAGCACTTTTGTAGCAGAAAATGGGATCGATTTCAACAAATCTCGAGCGAAACCGGAAGCAGGTAGAATCGGAGTTTAGCGGATCAATGTCTGATCAGATAATGCGAACAAAGGAAATAGTTCTCCATTGAGGAGAGCAGTGTAATTGGAGGACTGGAAAGTATAAATTAATCCCTTTTGTGCCGGAAACCTTAAGCCTCTTTCGACTGACCTTTGTAAGAGTGTTCCTTTCCCGAACACCGGATGAATTATTATTATCTACGGACTAAATGAAACTGGTATCAATTCGATTTACAACGAGGATTTTATTTCGGATAAAAATATATGGGTGTTATTCTAGTTTTCAGTAACGTTTAGCATTACGGTTAAAAACGCTCAACTTAATGTCAAGTGCATCAATATTTATCGTTCAAGTGATAATAAAATGAAAATGTTATTTTCATTGAAAATTTATGGCCATAATTTTGTTTTTATTCAAACATTTTTATTGGTCTAAATTGGATCTTTCTGTTCTCGTATTTTTTTCTTAAATTTAGTTCACAACAGGCTATATTACGCTAATTATAATACAAGGGATTTATGGAGAGTTGCGGCACTAGAATTTGATTATATTTTATATTTTCTTTATAATTATTAATTTTGATTGCGTTTTTCTTGTAATAAAAGTTATTGTAAAACAAAAATTGGTGTTAAAATTTAATGTGTTTAAACTTATATTTTCATTTGGGGTGTTTGTATAAGATTATCCGTTCAGGTATGCTTAACTTTCTTAAGCTGACCATCATTATGTACCTGATGGGTATAAACAGGTGTTTACCTAGGTATAATTTATGATTGCTGTAAACAAATCATTAAGTATAAAAAGTGCACATTCCTTAACTGTACTTTGGTTTCAATAAAGAGTTGCTTACTTTCAAAGAGGTGAGAATCGTTTAGAATCCAATATTGTCATGTAATTATGATTTGTTATATTTATTTTAATGTAAATTTGTACGGAATTAATAGAATTGCATTGGAAAATACAAAAATGGAGGAACAGCGGGGAACGAGTCAGGTGGTATTAGCTTGAGATATAAATGTATGCAGAACGTAATAAAGCGAATCACAGTGATTGTTATTCAAATCGAATCGAATCGAACTTTCGCCTGCTAAATAATTTATATCGCATTAATAATAATAATAATAACAACAACAATGAAGACATTGAAACCAGAATGGATGGAATCAGATGACGCGTTTCACTTAGCGAAACTTACGTAACGAACCGCACTAATGCACACTAGACGGCAATCCGATCTACGGGACGAAGGCAAACGAACTGACGAAGGTGGCTGAGAGGAGACAAAGAAATCAATCGTGTTAACACGTTCTTTTGTCTCCTCCGAGAGCGATGCAAAAGGAGTCCGAGGAACGAGAACCAAACAAAACGAAATAGCTCTTGATTATTCGTACGTGAGGAATGGAAATTGAATGAGTTATAATGGCCTAATGACAACTAATGATAATGATAAGGATGAGAATAAATGGCGGATGCCGATGGACTTCCGTGACGGGAAAAGATTAATTGAATTGCGACGAAGTGGTAATTTGGGCCAATTGAAAATCAACCTCTTCACGAGGAATATTGTGTATTTGTTGTATCGATGATCGAGGAACGGTCATAACTCAGCGCGTTACGAAATTGCGTGTGCGTTGCGTGCCCTCATCATCATCGAAAACGGTACAGTCCATCCATCCGAAAGGTCAAGAATGGTGGAGATGAATGATGGACCATTAGCCTGTAAAAGTCCATTACGGAAACCTAAATTCTACGAGCGAGTGCAGCGGTAAGAGGAACGAGGAGACGGCAACGTTAAGCGAGGCCTACTTCTCGAGTCTCGTGCGGAAAGGTGGAGAAGAAAGAAGTGCGCTTCTTTTATTTGTACCTCGTGTGACGATTGGCGATGGTCGTCGTCGATATGCCAGATATCATCTCGCAGCCCTTTTGTTCGAGCTGGAAACAATGGGGAGACGTACCTAGTACCGAGAAGAGAAAGAATTTCGCGTTTTCCTCACTTTAAGGATTCGTGCCTTAAGGATCCGAGGAGTCCGGAAATGGTGATTTCTCTGGGTCAAAGGTCCTAGGTTCGTCGCACCTAATGTGGTGCTATTATGGCTTCTTGCCACACTTCGTGGCACCAGCAACGACCGACCGACGACGCCCAACGTCCGTAAAAATGATCAAACGAAATGTCACAGTGGGCGTCCGTTGTATAACAAAAGCATAGACCTAACAGTAGATACGATTTCTTCACCACTCTTTTATTTCTCTCTCTCTGTCCCACAAATATCGAATCCGACACATTTCACTAAAGTCTTATCTAACCAATTTCACCAATAAATCACATTACTTCCTTAAAGCCATCAACATAGAACGGAAAGTCCCGAAAACTAAAACCAAACTTTTCTTATCGATTGTTGATTTCCAGAATTTCAATAATTTATAGAACTGAATTAATTTCCAAAAAAACTAAATTGGAAAATAAAATAAGTTAAATTTGGAAATTGAAAAAAGAAATAAAAAGATCTAAATTGAAAAAAAGAGACAAGTTCAAATTATAAAGTATATTGATTAAGAATTGAACAAAAGTAATAATTTAGTAGATGTATATATTAGTACAAATAATTAGTACAAATCATCAAGTGCTTTTAACTAAATAAGAAACAAGTTCAATTTACAAATTATAATCAAAAGCAACTAAGATTTTAGCTTAATTAATAGTTAAATAGATATACATTTTGATACGTTTAAGATTTAAGTAATTATTGAGAATTTTTACTATTTCCTTAATTTTTTTTTAACTAACTTAACAAAAAATCACCAGTATAGTATAATTGAAGTAAATTGGATGCAAATCATGTTCAATTTAGATATTACATTGTGAAGCAAATATGATTTTAATTAAACTTTTTTAAGAAAAAACATCATTTTATTGAATTCAAATATTGTATTCTAATTCGTAATTTACTTTATTATAGATAGATGTAATTAATAATTGAAGTTATTAAGAAGTAATTATTAAATTTCAAGTAAATTTCGCTAAAACTGTAAAAAAAAACCTTTTAAGAATTGCAATCGAATGTTCTTTCTAATAGATTTGTTTCATTATTATTATTTTTATATAAATATCTTTAGCTTTTGACTGTTTGTAACTGCTGAAATAAATATTATTAATAATAACAACATTTATTGCAACAACTACTATAAGAAAATATATAAACTCAATACAATCAGAATTACAATCAAATATAATGCAATTGCTGCAAAGGGCTATACACTATAGGTCTTTCTGTCCTTAATATACTATTATACTTCAAATTAAGGTTAACGCATTTTGGGAAACGTTAAATTAATTGAAATGTAACGTAATTCAATGTTTTTTTTTTCGTCTTTTCTAAACCAATATTTACAAAATTGCATAAACATCGCAGATTTCTCATTGAATCCATTGTGAGCGAAGTCAGAGCCGTATAAGGTCTGAATCATTAATTGAAATGTTTGATACACCCAATGGAAGCATTGTGCAAGTGGAGGTGAAAAGAAAAGCGGCTTTTCAATTAATTTTCATTGTTGCGCAACGTGTTCCAATATGGAGAGACACACATTGTCCGCAATTGTTTTACAACAAAATGAAGTAATGCAAGCAAGAGAAGACGAGGAAAAAGGAACGTCGCCGATTTGAGAGTTCATAATTGTACGAAGGTGATTGTGCACGTTTCGTCCATCGTTCGAACAAACGCATTTTAATTTTCGCCACGCGAATACATCTCGAGATTAGATCGGACAAAGGAAGTTAATTTAGCAATGCCTTCCTTCTTTCATTCGTTTTTCAGCAATTACCCACCACAATGCACGTTTCTTTAGATAAATTAATTAGGAACCCGCAATTGTGACGACGGTCGCAGATTGAATTTCCCGCATTTCCAAAGCCGGAATCCGAGCGGAAAACGATCAATCGATTTGTTTGATTCGCTTTCGTGCCGTTCTTTTGTTCCCTCGGTTGCGCAACGCAACGTGTGTAGGCCCAAAGGTTAGGAACGGCTTTCACTTAAAATATATCGGCAAACGCATTTTGCAAGTGAAATTTATTGAAAATGATTCGGTGGAAAATTGGAGTTCTCGGAAGAGGCGTTTCCTGAAGTCGTGCGTTGCACGAGTTGCCGCAATACGCACAGCGCCGATGTTCTTTTCGGACTAACGAGATCTCCTTTTTCTTTTGACTCTCGTTTCACCATTCCGATTTTTCCCATTTGCGCAAGAGGTGAGGCCCAATTTAGTATCCTAATGGCGAACGCGGTTTCCAATTGACATTTTGCCACGCACAATGCTCTGCTGACCCAGTCCAATACAACAACAACTCTTAATCCCTCCGACGAAGGAGCGACGAAAAGCAAAGAAGTCAAAGTTGTTTGTTGTTGTTTTTCTGTTGCGCAACGCACTTTCACACCAATAACAATCGCAATAAAACCGTAATAAGGAGCCGTCAGAAAAGTTCAAACGCTAATTCGATTTCAGCATTAAGGATCAGCCCCGTAATACATCATTGGAGTAATCAAATTGCCGAGGATTTGCATATTCGAACACGCAACTATAAATCATTGCCTTCCTCGAACGATTCATATCCAGATCTTCTAAACATTTTGATCCACTTTTCCAATTACGAATAACTCACTCAGCATTCATCTCAGGATTATTTCTCTAATGACAACTCCGTTAATATCATACAACATTATAATTATGTCATTAATGTAAACATCTTTATTGCTCCAAATTAGGCCAAATCTCAATTGACTGAGGTCTTTCTGGTTATTATAATGACTATGAAATACATTATAATTATCATATTACACAAAAAAGAGTTATACAAGTTTCTTGCTTTGACAGAAGATGTGTGCACCTCTAGAATTGCATAGTAAATTATGTTATCGTAAGTTAATCAGAACATGAGTTTTAATAATGGTTTATGCAACTTATTCAAAGCAGGGTTGTCACAAAATTCCTAAATTGTTCGAAACAGTTTATTTTACAAATATTGGCAATTTTCATAGATTAACATAAGTGTTTCCAATAGGACAATCAATTTTTTTTAAAGTTACGACCTACATCTGATTTCGGCCTAATCGGTACTATTTTAACTTATTGCTAACCGGTAAATACCGGAAAACTTCGATCTTCAGTGAGATTTGAACCAACACCTTTCGCATCGATTTTTAATGCTACAGCGACTCTAAACAATTCGGCTATAATTTATTAAGTTAGAAAACCTGTGACAACCAGCCCCGGTCTCCCCTATTATTAATTAATGATTAAATTTGATTACATCAATATTGACAAATTGAGTTAGAAATAAAAATAATGAATGAAATTAGTTCGTATTAGCATATCCAAATTAGAAACATAATCGTTATTTTGTGACTTCCTTCCTCCATCAATTAGTGTATAACCTTTTGATCCACTTTACCGAAAGATGAATTATAACAAATTGTTAAAATTTGGATTAATATTTTCAACCTGTACTTTTTTGCTTCAATATATGAATGTTTGCAATAAAAAAATAATCTATAATTATGGTTAAATAACTTAATCTAGGTGATTGTTCACGTTAACACATGTAAGAAATAAACGACTTCCTTCGTCGAATCACCAAAATTTAGTTCATTTCATCTATTCGATCCACTTTTGGCATATAGAGATTGAAAAATTGGCTTTTTATTTGAATTTTATAGCTTCAATTTAAGTACTTCAATCTTGCTATTTGTAAAGATATTTCTAGATTCCGATGCTTTTGTTTAATGTCTTTGTACTACTTCCATTTGCATGCGCGTTCCATTTGAATGTATGTCACACACCTCGGATTCCTATGATTTCAGCAATCATTTTATGAAAATTTTATTATGTTTTGTAGTAAAATTTATTTATGATTTGATATGAACATTTCGTTACAAACAAAACTAACTTTTATTTCATTTAGTAGTAGAAATTGTCTATGTGTATAATTTGTATAATCAAGTTATAAATTTTATTCAAAATATAAGACAAAAATTGTAAAAAAAATCACTAACTTATAATTAACAATATAATCAAAATAATGCATGAAGCATTCTAATATTGCCATATATATTACTGTTGACTCAATAAATTAACGAAGACGTATATTTAACTTAAGCAAATTGACTTCCAATAAGAGTTTGCTGCATTTTGGAATGCTAACAAAATATTTCCTCAAGAAATACCACGAAACGATATCGACAGCAAATATTCAACATATTTTTGGACAAAACCATGAACCACTTCCTTTCCCAAGAAACCGAATACTTACAGAATGCAATCACCAAATTCCGAATCAAATTCTGTATATATAATTACGTAAAAAAGGATATATTTCTTGAAAGAAAATCCAAATTTTTCGGTCCCATCTCGGAATTACATAATTGCCGAAAACAATTCAGAGGATCCGGATCAATCTTGCTGATGGATCACACACCCACGGATAGAAAATGAAACGAATTTCCAAGTTCAACGGCACCGACGAATTCCATCCAAATTCATCCATCGTCTTCGTTTTTCTCCTCATGAAACTTGACCGCACTTTCGTAATAATCTGCGCGTCGTGTTACCACTTCGTCTCAAATTCCTTTTGTCAAACGTCATGTTCGCAATAAAAAAATGTAAGAAAATCATAACACAAATTATATACAAAAAAAAGATGAAGATAGAAGACCGAAGAAGAAAAAACGAAAGATACCCTAAGTGGATTTCTTTCAGGACCACCCGCATTTCACTCGTGTCTTACTTTTTTTTCTCCATTCTTTCTTCGCTCGCTTATTTCGACGAGTGATGAATGGTTGCGGTCGAGACCACTCATAACCATTATCTTAGCAAATTATATTAACATAAATTTGGGAATTTCGGGTTCCCAATCTTCATTCCTGAAAGAGAGATGTTCGTATAGCTTTCAGAGCTTTTGTAATAAATGGAGATCAAAGCAGGGTCTTTTCGAAGGCGGAATCACAATGGATTCTCTTCAGTTTTTTTTTTCAGACTGCGATCCGAAGGAAGGACATTCTAGGTATGCATTAGTTCTAAATGAGATCATTTCATAGACGATGTTGGGCAACGTCGTGGAGTCGAAGGTCAAGAATTCCGACGCATCGGATTGTGTGTTCCGAAATAAATTTCGTTTTCGTCCGCATCTCTCAATCGATTGCTAATGAGATTGTGGCGGTTCCGTTGTGAAACGATCGTCCTGATAAATCTTCTATCGGAGGACTTGAGGTAACCGCAGTTGACAGGCCTCTCTTGTCCGGAGAGCTCGGATCGTGCAATTAATTTGTATTACGAATAAATTCGTTTGTGGGTCAAACGCACACTCGTCGTCTCCGAAGAGATCTCCTCTGCCATCCAATTAACTCGGTGTTACGCAAACCGATCCATCTCCTCCAATCTCCATCTCTTTCGTTCCGTCTTTCGTCGCCTCGGGGAGTTTCGCAAAATCGCATTTGATTTGGTGCACCTCTCATTCACCGTCTCTCCAACTTGATTCACTTGTTTGCCAACCAATTAATCTTTCAATTTAGCAAAAAATAGTAGGCCTTGTCCCTCCGGCTTAATTGAGAATATGCACACATCAAGCTAATTTCAGCAAACAAAGCAATTGCAATTTAGATCATCGTAATACACAAGTTTGAAAGCATTACAGTTTCAAATTAAATTACTTTAGTAAACAAATCAATTGAAACTCAATAGCGAATAATTTTATACAATTTTGTAAGCAATGTAATGACAAAGTAAAAAATCATTAATCAACCTATTTTGATTACAAAATAATTAAATTTATTTATCATCTATAAAATTTTATGTGTAAATTAATCAAAAGTACCAAGAAAAGATAAAATTCTAACATTCGATTCTTTATCTTTAATAAAGCTATCACTATTATAATGTTAACATCTTAAATGACTGATGATAATCATTATAGATTATACGAAATTATCATTTTATATACGAGTCTTATTAATTTAAAATACTGGTGAATGCATCAACATTAGCAGTTAATATTGTTTTGACAAAGTCATCTCAACTCTTCGGATTCCATATAGTTATCCTCAAATTAATCAATCCACATTTTCAGTATTCTTCTCAATATGTAGATAGCAGATAATCTTGAAGATTGTAAACATAGCTCAAACCTATTCAGTCTGCTTTTATAGTAATGTCTTCGAAGAACAGTCTGATTCTACTTGTTTATTTGGTGTGTGTCTGGTTGTCACGACATTTACAATCTTTTCTTTAGGACATTAAGGAATTCACAACTATTTCATCTTTTACTCAACTATTTTCTTCCTTCTCTTGTTTATTTCCTCAATTGGAATGAATTTAGCATGTATGTTTAAGACACGCAGCGTACAGTGTTGTCACTGTTTAGCAACATCGTTGCACAACATCCAACATCTAATAAAATGTTCGCGATAACGAATATCGGGCCAACGGATGTCGGGAATTTGGTATAGTCGGGCTAATGGTTGTCGGGAATTCAATGCAGTCGGGCTAACGGATGTCGAGCGTTCAATACAGTCGGGCTAATGGATGTCGGGCAAATGATTGACGAGAAGTCTAATGTCGGGCCTTTGAACGGGTTCCTATGAAAACATGTACAAGTACTTGTAATGGAAGTTGATTCAGTTATTCGAAGTTTCTTTTAGAACAATTTTGATATTTGAGAATTAGCAAGTAAGTCTTTATAATATTAATTATAAATCATTGATGGTATTATAGATTATCGAGAATACAGAAAGTGTAATAGTTGGTGTAAAGAATTGCAACATTCTGCAGGTGTTTAATTCAGATATCACGAGTGAATTAGTTCAGTGTTTTGTTAGTTAATCTACGAAAATAACTATGATGACTGTGCAGTTTCTCGGAAATCATTGAAATACCGATCCGAAGGATGCAGAGGCGCAGCGCAACAACTCCTGTTGCTGCTGCTGTTGTTGTTCTTACTACACACGAAGCAGATTATGTCTTACAAACCAGAAAGACAATAAAACCGCATTCGCGTCGATCCACGTTGCTGCTTTCGGGTCTGGTTCAAGACATCAAGCTGGCTGTCTGAAATCTGTATGTCAGTAGCCTACACAAGTCCAGCATTCGGTATTGAGAACGCATTAATATTAATGGTGAGTTGACGAAACGTAGTTTATGATCGGAGCGATTTACGAGGTGTGCACCTTCGGACACGATGCGGTTGCACGTTCCCAACGGTACACGTCCAACTCTTTTTCAGGAAGTGAGTGAGTAACTGGCGAGTCTGCAGCAACATCCAAGTAGGAAGGAGTCGAAATAAACGCATCTCATCTCCTTGATTTATTCCAGTATCGACGGGGGCACACTTTTACCTCCATCGATTCATCACGCCAATTCGATTACGAAATAAATAGACAAGAATCACCGTGTTTCGGAATACGCAATAATCAACGCTGAACGAAACGTCGGATCGGCTTACGTAATTGGCGCAATCTCTGGATCCAACAACAGCAATTATAAACCCATTTCTGCAAACGTTGAGGGAACTGGATGATAAAGAGAACCTTCCACGGTGTGTCGCGTGCACACTTTATGTACACTACATGGCAAAGGATAAGTAAACGGCTTCATAAATAAACAAACAATGCGGAATAATTATTTGAATCGGTCGAGAATAGCGCAGAAAGCATGTGCATAAATCAAAGCCAGCTTTGTAACTCGCACAACCACACACTTATATACACATAAATACATACATACACACATTTATATATATATAATTATAAGTGTAATAACGCATTAATTATTTAGCAGCATGTGAACCAGAAATCGTAAATGAAGGTTACTATGATTTATGCATTTATACAATTACGTAAACTCGATATTAAACGCTGTTTGCAGCAGCTCAAAAGAGAGGAAGCAAAAGAGAGGAAGGCAAAAAATGCATGCAGGATTGTTGAAGAAAATCGACCACGAGCAGTGGCTCTGAGGAAGTTACATTACTAATAACAACCTTTCAATTACGTACTGGTAGTGAATGGTAGAATATCATGATTAATTCACTGCTCATTACAAGAATAAAAAACGTCTGCAACGTATACAACCAAACCCAGTATTACAAGTGTAATTATATACATATAAAATATGTTTTATTTACTATATCTTCATTATTTTCAACTATTGAATATGAATAGTTCAAGTAAGAGTTAGTTGAGGTAAGTTACATAAAAATCAGTTGATGTAAATTACATTAAGTTAATTAATTTAAATTAACAAATTTAGAACTGAAAGGTAAAGCAATTGTGTTATATATTACAATATTGAAACATTTACTTGAGTTATGTTATATTAAGTTCTGTTGGGTGTGGTTTTTGGTAAATGACTTAATTAATTGTTGGAAAGCACAAAGTGCACGTTAATTGAGGAATTGCAATTCAAATTATGTTGTGGCATTTAAATCATTATATAATTTACGACCTTTTATGTTAGTCCGAATAAATCTTGCTTTTTAATTGATTCTATATAAATGAATGTTACGGAAAACGTAATTAATGTTGTAGAAGCATTGAAACAGACGTTCGCATTGATAAGCTAATTGCAATTTAACGTTCAGAGAAAAACGTGATTAATAACTATTTCTTGAGTAATTACGTAATACTTATATATTTTCTTATAAATAAATACGAGTAAATTGAAAAAATGCATATTTTTATGATAAAATATTTGTAATTTCTTGTGAATAATATAAATTTCGTAAAAGGTAAAAATGAACTGTAAATCAATCTATATTAACTCTTTGATTTGTTGATATGCGACAAACCCTTTTCAAAGTTGAAAAATCGCAAAATTAAGGGCAAAAAGGAGGTTGTTTCCTCAGATTTTTGCAATTTACTGGCAATCCGTACTAGATACAAACGATCCGAAGGATGCATATGAAACTAGGATAGATAGGGAATGTAACTGAAATGTATGAAATATTTAATTATTCATGTTAGTAATTAAAATATTTGAATAGGAAGTTATCTTTAAAGAAATCATCAATTTTGTAATAAAATTAGGAAATACTATAACATTTTTGCCTATTTTGCTAATGTTGTCTTTATAACATTTTTTTAATATGAATTTAGTAAATGTTATATGTTTTTTTTTGTTTTCAACTAATAAATAGCAAAGATTAACAGTAAGATTAATTACTTGGATGAGTTACGTTTAAGACACTCAAATTGTCTAAACGATAGATTTTTTCTTATGATTACTTTTACGTCCCAATTTCAGTGTTGTCCTGGTGGACGTTTGTTGGATGGAATCCAAGAATAATTTGGAGGATCAAGGTCACGGGCCCTGCGGTGGTTGTTCGCATGCATCTAACGAGGCTCGAAATTGATAAGCGTACCGTTAATTCGAATGGAAATACAGAAACCCGTTTTTCACATTCGAATCACCTACTAAGAGCAGAAAGAGAGAGAGATGAGAGAAGGAACAATATGGAAGTAATATAGAATTCTTGAATGGGAAGCTCACGAGTTTTCAATGCGAAACGCTTTAACCTCCGAACGGTAAGAAGGTAAGCCTCCTTTCACGTGAATGAAGAACTCTCCGTCCGTCCGGTCAATCGTGGGTGTTTCTTTAGTGTGAACCGAGTCATGTTTTAAATATGAAACCCGATGCGCCATTAATTAGCCAAAGCAAAGTTAATCAGCGTCGTCCGTAGGTTGAGAGAATCCTTCAAGATCGGTTTTGGTATCGTGGGTGTTGTGCATTGTCTTGCATTGCAGGATCCGATCGTTGCAAATCAATCTTAATTAGAAATTATTGAAGAAGCAGAGGAAAAAATCCTACGCAAAGTAATTAAGATATTGTTGAGCGTTTTCGCCGATGCGGCAATATGTGAGATATCGCCTTTTATAGCGAGGACGAGTTGGAGTGCAGGGAAATTATTGATTAATTGATCAATTACGAGTTGCGCAACGTGCGCCTGCAAATGCAAACGCACGTGGCCACTGCTTGATAATTCGTATTCTAATTTATTCAGGCTAATGAATCTTGCGAATTAATAGAACGTTCGTTCCAACTCGAATTGCACGTGAATCGAACGTGACTTTCAGTTTTTCGAGTCATTTACCTTCGAGATCAAAGAATTAAAAAAAAATCATGTCTTAGTCGGAGGAAACGCTCCCAATATAAGACAGGATACGGAGCTGTATTCGAGACCAGAACTCACCGACTGTCGGACAGGAAACAAAAATGATCTCTTTCCTCTTTAACTCTTCTCCGAACTTCCGACGCAACGATCTTTACTCATGACTCACCTGAAAACAAATAAAAAACATCAAAATTAGTTATAAACAGAATATAACAAGTAAATAATTTAAAAGAAATAATATTGTGTAAACACATATCAAATCATAATAATAATAATATGAGCCGTTTAGCTGTAACTCGCTGTCAAAGTTGAAGAAACGAAAAATTAACCGTTGAAAAAGCAGTGTCTTCACATTTTAGCGATTTTCTCGAAAAGTATGATAGATAGAATTGATCCAAAAGATGTTTCTGAAACTAGGATAGTTGGGGAATGTAACGCATATTCATTTATTGCTGTGCCTATAGCCGTTTTGATGTAATTCGC
>JAFMTC010014745.1:156030-216392 GCA_018845635.1 Nicrophorus orbicollis | reverse complement strand
TTAACAGGAGAAAAAGCAGTGTCTTTACATTTTAGCGATTTTCTCAGAGGCTATAATAGATAAAATTGATCGGAGAGATGCTTATAAAATTTGAATAGTTGCGGAATGTAATGCATATTAATTTATTAATGTGTCTTAAGTCGTTTGACTGTGTAGTTAACTGTGATATTATCTGCCAATAATATCTTCTAAAGTTTTTATTAATAATTAAAGCTTGATCTCATAATATAATATATTGATGAAAGTATTTCCTTGATATGGTATTAGCATTTCCAATTTTATAATAATGGACTAAACTAATTCTAGACCAAAAGTGTAAACCTATAATTATTGATTCTCTATATTCATTAAGTAAATTTATAACTTTACATCACGTAAATTCAATAGTCCTCATTCTAGTATTCGAAGTCAAAAAAACAGTTTCCTCCTCTTCGACTTTTACCATTCTTGAATAGAAGAAATTAAAAAAGAGTTCAAGAGACAGGAAACTTTATTTATGTAGTTTATATATATGGAACGGAAGATGCGTCCCACGATCTCTATTCTATAAATCGACGTTCGAAAAATAAATAAATAGATGTATGAAAATCAGGCATTGTGTGTATGTCCGTTTTTAGTGTATGGGATTAGGTAATTTCGTGAAAATTTTGAAACGAAAGCGTGAAGTTGCGAGCAGACAAACGGGCCGTAATCTGGACGTCGTCGTCGTCGTTGTTGGTGGTGTGCGTGTTTCAAAAGAGCTCGAAAATTAACATATACAAAATTATTCATACACCAGTTGTTGCAGGCTCTTGATGGACAAATCCTTTTAAGTCACAATGCACGATAAAGCATACGGGCGGTCATAGGGAACCGTTTATGGTTATTGGATACCATTAAAATAAACACCTTATGGACTAAAACCCGCGATTTGATTTACTCGCAGAAGCCGAGCCCATTATAATAGATTAGTAGCAGATAGAATCTAAAGGCTAATTTCAATATTGTAACAAGGTTTCCGAGCTCAGGCATGAGGACAACTGGGTCAGGATCTACTGTTGTTGCTGCTGCTCAACGGAGATCATCCTCTCCTCCTCCTCTTGCTAATCCGATTGCATTCTCTTAACGCCCAACCACATCATCCACGCTATTACTACTATAATTCCATTAAATTGATGGACTGATTGATTTCTAGAACGAGGTGTGAAATCGCTACCGGACCCAGATCGTTCGCTCCGTCCGTCGATGTTTATTGTTATTAGATAGCCCCAACCGCTCCAATTCAATTTTCTCGCGGCATTTTCTAATTAAAGCGAATGCAGCTGATTGCAAGATTCCAATCTAGAATCCTGCATAACCTGTAATTGTTATTAAGTGCCCTGGACTTAGTTTCAAAAAATAAAAATAGCGTTACGACACCTTCCTCCGCGACACAAAACTGGATTATCATCAATCCACTCCTATTTCGTAACACCTCTTAGTTAGTCATGATCGTATAGTCCATAAGCCTATTACGTATCTTGCGCAATTCGCAATATTTTACTTGTAAAATAACAAATCAAAAGATGGTGTTTCTAACATGTATTTACCAGTAATATTACAAAATTCTCTAAAAGCGCGAAATGTTTCATACCATGGCCAGTATTTTCAGAAATTTGTCTAAGTTTTGATATAAATTGTTATCTATTTTTCTAACTTCTTATTACTAGTTGTAAACAAAGTTTATTGCATTGTCTTAATACAAACGGCTTTTAGCCCTTGATATATTTATTATTTCAACATCTCTATTGGGCCAAAAGGCTAAGCCTTTCTGTCGAAAATATCTACTTTACCTAAACTCTTATAATATGAACTCTTATAATATAAACAATGTTCAAGTAAATACGTGTTGAAATGTTAACGAGTAAATTGATAGTTCTAAGACTATTAGCGTATTTCAAAAGTATCAGTACCAACAACAACAACAACAAAACATCTTTAATGCAATCCACTGAGGGAACAAAAAAAACCCAACCGCATTTTGCACCGCAACAAATCCATTAATCACCTTGACATTTCGAGGCGGTTTTTATTACGGACTTTATTTTCCTTTTTCGGGCACCATAACTCCGGTCTGTTCCCCCCTTTGGTCTTCATTTCGCTCGTAAGGTAGAACTTTCAATTATTTACATACTGCGAGTGGTGGCCGAGTGACCGTGACCGAAGGACACTCAAGAAGGTGGAGGAGGAGGAGGAAGCCTTACGCCGAAACCGAAATTGGGTCAAACGAATCCAACTGTAAGTGATGCAATTACTGTGCAGAGACGGACCTTAGGTAATACTCCAGCAAGGAATATCTCGAATTGGAAAAGCTTGTCTTGCTTTTCGCGAGGAAGGCGTCTCTGGAATGAAGATGGAGAGAAGGCGAAACTAGTCCAGTTTTATCAGATGCACGACGTCGGGTCGAGAGAGCTCAATTAAATCAACCGTTTATTGGAGATTCGGAAAAATCGCGGAAAACAGTAATTATTAATTGCTCGCAGCAGTTGCATGTCGCTCGAGATAAACTAGATCCATTCCCTCCTAATTGCTTCTGTTCATCAGCAATGAACCATCAGCAGCAGCAGCAGCAGTAACAACAGCGAGGAATTAACATTAATTGGAAACGGCGCAGATTAAATTGCAAGTAATTAATACGAGACATTCCGAATGCGAAACAAATACATTATGCGCTTTGCCATAGGTGTGAAAACATAATTCCATGTTTCCTGCCGCATTTGCATTTCGGGCCGCCAGGTAATAATTCTTCAGCTGAGAAGAGGAGGAACGCATCCCAGGTAACGAATTCACACTTTAATGCGTATTCTCGTTCTCCTTTTGGGAACCAAAAAAGTTATTGCCTTCACGCTTGTCCGAAAGCACTTACGAAACCCGAACGGCTTTCTTTCCATAATTCATAAAAATAATAACAATAAACCACAACGGGAGGAACGGAGACAAGTATAGACGCTCGTACGTGCAGATTCCTCCTAGCATTCATATTTGGGAACAGTTTTTGGGACAGTCCACATGATTTAATGCACCATTTCTTTTGTAAGAATACATTACGAGCATCATAATTATGAAAAAAACTGAAAATTAGTAGCATAATCTCATTTTATTACACACTTTCCATCAACAACTAATTATTAATGTTATTTGAATAATTTTTTTATTAATTATATACACGTTTTGTAACTACTTGATTCAAAATGAAAAAAAAAATGTTAATTTATATAAAATTTATTTGAACAACTTTATTGCTCCAAATTGGGCCAAAGGCTATTGACCCTGGTCTTTGTGCTTTTATCAAAAAAATACTTCAATTTCATTAAATTCATCAACTTTAAGAAAACCTACGTTTCATGTATTTTATTATCAAAGACTTATTAATCGAATATGATTGTAAAACATACAAAAAATGACTGATTTTCTTATATTTTCATTATTTCGCAATCTTTTATTAAAAGACTGATAATAATTTCGCTACACCTATGATTTGAGTAATTTCTTGATTCATTAATAACACGTTGTTGTAATGAAAATTTATGAAAAGTAAATTAAGAGGGGAACTTCCTTCAAGTGCAAAATCGCATTACGTAATTGCGTTTCTCGTATACTCTTACATGCGGATTACAGCATTTAGTGGAAACGCTACTGCCACCGAATGATAAATGGGACGATTAAGGTGAGCCAACGTAATTGGAATATCAATTAAAACCTCAATTATTTTAACCATTTCCTACTTTATTCGCTCACCCAAGATTTATAGCTTTCATATGTAACTTTAATAGCCGGACAAGGAATTTCAAAACTTACCGAAAAAAAAAACGAACAATCAGTTCAAAGAAGTGCAAAACACTGTTAATCCTCGTATTATTGATTACTTATAATTAGTAATGTTCTTAATGGGAATATTGAACTTTAAATAAGCAGATATTTATATAGTTGTATAAATCTCACAGAAGTATCATTAGATACAATTATCTAATATAATTATTAATATAAATTTTTAGGAAAAATTATACTTTTCATGAAATCTACGTTTTATCATAATTATAATTTAATCTGATAATTATAAATTTATAGAAAAAACATCAACTTAGTTACGTTATTTCGCTTCAAAATAAAAGTTGACTTTAATAAATTGATTAGTAATATAACAATAATAGGTAATAATTGGACTATTAATCATTAGTTTTCATTTTATTATACATGTACCTGTAGTTGAATGTCAACTGAAGGATGAAAGCGTTTTGGTGGTAACTTGATTTATTGTAGTAGAAAATAAAGGAGATGGTGAAGCAGGTAAAGTGAAACAATTAAAGACCATGATGATGATTTTAAATTGAGCGTAAGCTTTCCTTACCCAGAGGAATTTCGTTTCGAACTATATAGTTTTTTTGTTCCGAGAAGACTATATATTAAATTGGGGGACAATGGAGCCAATTTTTTGTGTGTTCGGTGTATTGATTTCGTAACTACAATATTTAGAAAGCCTCTCCAGATTTAATAATACTCTGAGAGTAGGGAAACAAAACAAAAAATCCCGGAGATAATAGAAGAATGTTGTTGTTGTTGTTGTGGATCATTATGTGTCGATATTGTGAACAAGATTGGGAACAATATTATATTATTCCATTAATGATGATCTCTTGAAAGACGGCGTATTGATGTTGCGTTGTGTGCGAGATATGGAAATATTGTGCTGGGCACTTTGTCTTAAGCTGTTGCCCGTGTCGCAACTTGACCCCGAGGACGACGAGGGTTATGCTGGTTGGTGGCGGTGAAGGAGGAGGCGGAGGAGGAGGAAGAACAACGCCGTGCTTTCATATGGAAGAACATCGTCGATGATACATGCACACAGCCTCCTCGACCCATTGTTCCTCATATTGGCGCGTCCGTTATTGTGCCGACCACAAAACCATTCCAACCATCCATACTTGCACACAACACACACAGAGAAGAGTACACCACCAAGGAAGGTGGTGTACGAAAGCCAGATGTTAAGTAAAGCACCGAGAAATCGATTAATCTCGAGAAGCCAGGTAACCTAATCCGCGCTCTCATGTTCTTCGTCTCTCTCTACTTTTGCAGAATGGACATTGCCCATCGGTGCGAAAGAGCCTTCCTTCATTCGCCCTGTGTGGCCTCCTACGCTGTAACCCGGTAGCTGCCATCACGAAACCGCAACACATTCAAGCAATTTTGAACAAAAATTAAATTAAAAAAACACACACACACATCTCTTACAACGACTATCCCTAATTATATCCTGCTTTTCGGAATTAATTAGCCCGGATTCTGTTTCGTAGGCTTACGTTACGCAAAACACGAACAGTTTTTCGGTGATCCGTTACGCAACGAAGTGCTTTCAATCTGATTGATATCAATTACCCGAGATTTGATTCCCCGTGTAATTCATCACCTTGATGCACCTACTTTGAAGCGGAGCAGCATTAAATTTAGATTAATTGCAGACGGAATTACGGATTCAGTAAACTCGGTACAACGAAAGCAGGAATTTGTGTAATCGTCTTCTATTACTAATCTTTCACGATAGAATCATGCAACGTTAATTAGTGGAAACTGTAATGTTATAAATATTTTGAAGATATAAAAGCCAGACTTAGATGTTATCATTGTATAACGTAACATTTATATTAATTTATTCTAATTTGATAATTTATAAACACAGACATTTCATCCTTTTTTTACATTTTTTACATTTACATTACATTCCAACGTTTGCAGACATTCAACAAAAATATAATAATGAAAATCATTGTATTTACAAAACATGATTAATATTACAGCCATACCTTGCTTTACGGCCTGGATACGTTCCACGAAACTTGGCCGCAAAGCGAAAAGCCGTATAACGAATCAATTATTGCGCTTGCGCAAGATTGGCTACATGCAGATATCGATATAATCGATACAAGGAACAAAGGTTATTTTTCCGTTATAGTGAAACATTTAGGTCGTAAATGGAAAACGTGCCTTAAGAGCGGCCGTATAGCGAGGTATGGGTGTATTACTTTGGACAGAAAAACGTATTGTTTATACAGAGCATTTGCAGCAATATAATTTTAGTTTCGTTTTCTTTTTTTTGTATTTATGCATGTTTTGTAATAGTTGTTGCAATAAATATTATTATTATTAAAGAAAATATTCAAAATTATATCAAAAGAAACCCAATCAAATTATATTCAGAAAAAGGAATAATAACTAAAATCTTTACAATATTATTGTATTTATCCTATAAGCATTTAAACTTCTTCCACTCCACCCTTAAAGTCACATTTGGTCGAAAAGAAAAACAACTTATAAATTGTTCCTTTGAACTTCACAATAATTCTGTTTTCGTTTGTTAAAAGTGGGCTACTTTCACTAAATGTCTGTAACTTAGACAGCATTCAAACTACAATGAAATGTTTACGTTTGGATGTCAAAAGTGACAATAAATACGACAAGGAGAGGGAGCACGAACAAAGTAACCAAATAAAAGGCAGGTAATTTTCGAGATTATGGAACCCTTTGGTTGACTTTAACGCAACAATAGAGACGCCTCCTCAAAGTGAAACTGTCCACAATAAAAATCTCATTCAGTTTTTAAAACGACAATTAAATGAATTGTTACAATTCTTAACTTATTTTGTTAAATTTTACAATTTATAACATAATTTGTAAATGTAACATATCTTCTACTTCAATTTACGAAAATCAAATTAATTACTCAAATTTTGAACTTAAGAGATTATATAACATTCATGTTTACAAATATTTTCAACTTGAATTAACTACAATGAAAATAATTGCTGAAATTTTGAACAAGAGAGTAAATAACTTCTATTTTTTTTAATAATTTCGATTTGAATTAACTACAATCAAATTAATTGCTTAAATTTGAACTTAAGAGATTATATAACTTTCTTGTTTACAAATATTTTCAATTTGAATTAACAACAATCGAATTAATTGCTAAAGAATGAACTTAGTAATTAGTTAGTTTTTGTTAATTATGTTGCACCCACACTATACGTAACTTATAACACACATGTTTGTCAAGCGTGCCAACTGTATATTGGTTATTCGATAATATTGCCTTCTGTTATTCGACGGCAGTGAAACTAAATTGATAGCTGTTGGTGTATTACATGATATTTCAGTCTCTTGTATGGATGCAGCAAAGTAAGATTTTCTTCTGCATCGATCCTTGCATCCTGTTTATTGTTAATCAAAATACGCTCCTTTTTCTATCTCCCATTGTAATAAGTTTATATAATGGCTATTCGCAAATTAAACTAAATAGAAAATGATGATGGTGTGAGTAAAGAAATGGTGCAATTTCCTCTAACACTCGGATGCATCAGCAAGATTTGAGCTAAACCCGAGACGGTATGAAAACATCTTCGGAAAGCACGCGAATCAAGATATTATTAGATGGGAGACTTTTGATCTTGGGTGGTTGGATGTAATTACGCGTTCGCTGATTACCTCTTTCTTCATTGATAGTAATAATCAATTTTAATTGAAAATTTGAATTCAATTAGAGCTAATAATGTTCTTGCGATGATATTTGTCTGCAGATGCGAGAGAGGAACGCTCACGACCGGCGAAGAGGAGATGTGCGTACGTTCGTATTCCACCATTAGCTGGAAATGGCTTTCTAATACGTGATTAAAACTTCTTATAATATAATTTTCCGTTGGATTCTATGGAAACCGTTGAACTTCGGAAGCCGCTTCGGATGGAAAGAAGTATACGAACGTTTTCAGGCGTCCAACGAATCAATCTGCAATTACGCAACAACAATCATAGCAACAACAGTCATAGCAACAACAACAGCAACGTTCGTTCGTTTGTTTGACGTATCGGCCGCACGCGATTTTTCATTCATTATCAGCAATAATTGCGATTTGCGCAACTTATCCAAATGGCACGGTCGAACGACATTCATCTTGTGCTCCCATTATCATTACTATTACTAACCCCGTGATTAATGCCGAATGGAAGTAGCGGCGGTAAAGATTTGCGCAACTGCAGAAAATACACACATTTTTTTTCATTCCAATTTGTGCAACGTCGCCTCTGGGCGAGATATGCCATTGGAATATCGACTAATGGTTACGTTACCATTTTCTGTTTCTTTCCGCAAGTCCTTTCACGTGATTGCGAAACGCGATGCTTTTGCCTCCCCCGATTTCACGAAACGAACAACAAAACAAACTGGAGAGAGAAAAAAAAGTATAACACTTTTTCTCCCAATTGCTGCGATACGGTCGTGACCTTCTCTCGTGGTCCACATTCTTCTTGCGCAATGCGATCATCCGAGATCATCTTGAGAAATTCGCACTTAAAACTGTTCATTTTGTAAATTTATGGCGCAGCCATTTATTTTCGGCATTCCGAATGTGAGTAATGATACAGAAATATCTTATTTCTTCTGTGTGTGTGTGTATTTTTTTTTGTTCGGTGAAGAACGATCGTGCCGTAATTACCAGATGAAATGTCGTTAGTACAAAGGAAATAACTGGAGGCCAAATACGAGATGATGATGAGCCGTGTGGCTCGGCACATGTTGTTTATGCATTCGCATTTATTTTGTAATGTAGGAACGAAACGAAACTGTTTTATCAATCAGCGAAATTGAAATATTTGCGTTATTAATAGACTGTGAAATTTCTCATTTGCTTACCAGAGATATCAGTTAAAACATTAATTCAAAAAATGTATTAATAAAATGAGATTTCCTATACTAACCAATATTTATTGTAATTTGAAACAATTTTTGTTCTAACAGAATACTTGAAATATCAAAATACTTTGAAACATCTTAATATTACTTTATAAAAAGTGTTTGTTGAGGGAATTTGTAAAGATAATTAAAATATAAGATAATATAAATTAATTGCGAAAAATTGTATTAGGAAAGTGCGATTTCTTAAGATAATAAATTGATTAAAAAACATAACAATCAAGGATTGTACAGCAGATTTATTTTATAGTAGTTGTATTATCAATCAGAAAAGTTTGTTGGACAATCCACAATCCTTAAACTTTCTTTTAGTATCATTTCATGAAAATAGAAAGTCATCGTTGCAAAAGTTTCAGTCTCAGAAAGTCTATTCTAAATTGATTATAAGTTGTTGAAAGAGACGCATTTGTCAAGGTTTTCTTTGTATATTTCATTATCTCATTATTAATCCCTAAAATATTAGTGTTATTTCATTAATATGGAAAATCAAAGTTGCAAAAGTTTCAGTTTCCGAAAATCTATTGTAGATTGATTGTAATTTAAAGTCAAGCATTTGGCAAGATTTTGTTGGTATATTTCAATACCTTATTCTTACTCAATCCCTGAACGATTGGAGTTATTTCATCAAAATGGAAAGTCAACGTTGCAAAAGTTTCAGTTTCTGAACTTCTATTTTAGATTGATTGTAAGTTTAAAGTGAAGCATTTAGCCAGATTTTGTTGGTATATTTCATTACCTTATTGTTACTCAATCCCTAAACCATTAGTGTTATTTCAATAAATAGAAAGTCAAAGTTGCAAAAGTTTCAGTTTCAGAAAATCTATTTTAGATTGATTGTAAGTTTAAAGTGAAGCAATTAGCCAGATTTTGTTGGTATATTTCATTACCTTATTGTTACTCAATCCCTTAACGATTAGAGTTATCTCATCAAAATGGAAAGTCAACGTTGCAAAAGTTTCAGTTTCTGAACTTCTATTTTAAATTGATTGGAAGTTCAAAGTGAAGCATTCGACAATAGGGACATTTCATTTCCTTATTGTTAATCAATCCCTAAACGATCAGAGTTATTTCATCAATATGGAAAGTCAACGTCGCAAAAGTTTCAGTTTCTGAACTTCTATTTTAAATTGATTATAAGTTGTTGAAAGAGACGCATTTGTCAAGGTTTTCTTTGTATATTTCATTATCTCATTATTAATCCCTAAAAGATTAGTGTTATTTCATTAATATGGAAAGTCAAAGTTGCAAAAGTTTCAGTTTCTGAAAATCTATTTTAGATTGATTGTAAGTTTAAAGTGAAGCATTTGGCAAGATTTTGTTGGTATATTTCATTTCCTTATTGTTACTCAATCCCTAAACAATTAGAGTTTCATCAAAATGGAAAATTTCAGTTTCTGAAGTTCTATTTTAGATTGATCGTAAGTTCAAAGTGAAGCAATGGGCAAGATTTTGTTGGTATTTTGGAGAATGAAGGTTTGGGTGTATGACTACGTCAATTCGGGTGTAAACTTGATACGATGTGTAGGAAACACTAGATTTGTAGTCAGATATCAGATAAATCAATCACAGAGAACCTTCTTCACCGGAGGTTGCGAAACAAGAGTACCAGGCTATTCTTGCGCTTCACTTTTTATGCTTCCCTAGCATCTAGATGGCACCACCTGTAGCAAACTAAAGCTATCACCACAGTATATTTCATTACCTTATTGTTACTCAATCCCTAAACTATTGGTGTTATTTCATTAAAGTTGATATTAAAAGTTTCAGTTCCTGAAAATCTATTTTAGATTGATTGTAAGTTCAAAGTGAAGTATTCGTCAAGATTTTGTCAGTATATTTCATTAGCTTATGTTACTCAATCCCTAAACGATTAGTATTATTTCATCAAAATGAAGTCAACGTTGCAAAAGTTTCTGAAAATCTATGTTAGATTGATTGCAAAGTTAAACAACTGTTATCATTACAAGCAGATCGTAACGACGTTTTATATTGTATAATAAACAAAAATCTGAGACAACCAAAAACGTTGCGTAAGTGTTATCCAATAAAGATTGTTTTATTCGTACGTAAATCAAGTAATTTATGGGCGCGCGATTGTTGGTGCATTCCTGGGCAGATAACGCCCGCTTCGATTACTTCACGTTATTATTATTTTAACGGCAGTTAAATTTAATTGAAACGCTGACAATAAGTTCATTATCTACGATGATTTGGATGGCGCATGGAATAATTGGTAGTGGATCTCTCGGGGCCCCGTCCGTCCGTTGCTTCAGACTGAATCCAAGACCATAAGATTTGATACACCCGTAATCTGATTTAAAAGTCATGAGCTACTTTCTCATTAGACAACAACCTACTGCAGCACTCGTTTTTTCCATTTCATCCTTCGACTTAGATTTTTTCTTCTTCGATTTATTAACCTAGGAAATTCCGTAACTCTAATAAGTTTTCTCAATTATTTTTGTATATTCTAACTATATTTTTAATCTGTTTTAGCAAACTTCCAATTTCAATCTATTTTTATAATATATAACTTTTTTCGCCTTAGTACTTTCCTAGAAACAGTTATTTCAACTTAGAATCAATCTGTAATAGTTTTTCAAAAACTGAAACTTTTCCAAGATTGATATTTCATTTTGATGAAAAGATTAGGGATTTACTAATACAATGAAATATACAAAACAAAATCTTAACTTACAATTAATCTAAAATAGATTTCAAAAACTGAAATTTTTGAAAAACTGATATTTGTTACAACTGTACTCATTGATAAAATGATTGAAGCATTATTTAAAAATAAGAAATGGATAATTAGAAAAAAAATATAATTTAATTTTTGATATAATATTTAGTTTCAATTTGTTTTATTTATTTATTTTATGAAAGAAGAAGAACAATAACTTATTCAAAACTTCATTAATATATTTGAAATTTGCTTTTGTACAATCAAGAATCCAATCCGTAATAAATTGAAGTTATTATTAAGAAATGACTACTTCTTTATTAGCACAGAATTGATGTCATTATTGAAGAGATAAAAAGTAATTTGATTTGGTCCCAATACGCAGGAATGTTGATAGATTGATAGACGAAGAAGAAGAAAAAAAATGGCAATTTGGATTGGTATGGATCAAGTAGGATGTAGGATTGAAACCGTGACAAAATGAATAACCAAAGCAAAGCCATATACGTGATGTTTGTCTGCGTTTTTCGATAATTCAGATCAAAGCGAGTAATTGTCTTTTGTGCTCGAGAGGAAAAAGCGCATGAATTGAGCAATTAATATAATGACGGAAGCGATTGAGCTAAATTTGAAACGTTATCAAACGCCTGCTGCATGTTACGGACAGGAACAATAAGGCAATAACCATAACATTCTGATGATGATTCTCTCTGCATTCGACGAAACTATAAATGCGTGTACGAAATAGACGAAAAAAATATTGGATAATAGCCGGGGATAATAATCCGGTAAGTAACACGAATCTTCGTGCCATTGGAGTTGTAAAACCGTAACAACGAGACAGAGAGGAACGAATTTAACGGAAAAACAATGCTCTTTAAATTAATCTCTTCATTCTCGCAAAAGAAACCGAATACTATGGACGACGTGCGAGTCTACAACGTATAAAATTCCAATTAACATTAATAACCAGGAAAGGTCAAGACAATAAATTCATCTCGGAGAGAAAGAGACGCGTTTGTCAAGATTCTGTTTGTGTATTTTACTATCTTACTCAATCCTTAAACGATTAGTGTTATTTCATCAAAATGGAAAGTCAACGTTGCAAAAGCTTCAGTTTCTGAAAATCTATATTAGATTGATTGTATGTTTTAAAGTGAAGCATTTGGAAAGATTTTGTTGGTATATTTTATTACCTTATTGTTACTCAATTCCTATACCATTAGTGTCATTTCCTTAAATGGAAAGTCAAAGTTGCAAAAGTTTCAGTTTCTGAAAATCTATTTTAGATTGATTGTATGTTTTAAGTGAAGCATTTGGAAAGATTTTGTTGGTATATTTTATTACCTTATTGTTACTCAATCCCTATACCATTAGTGTTATTTCAATAAATAGAAAGTCAAAGTTGCAAAAGTTTCAGTTTCTGAAAATCTATTTTAGATTGATTGTAAGTTTAAAGTGAAGCATTTGGCAAGATTTGGTTGGTATATTTTATTACTTTATTGTTACTCAATCCCTATACCATTAGTGTTATTTCAATAAATGGAAAGTCAACGTTGCAAAAGTTTCAGTTTCTGATAAACTATTACAGATTGATTTTAAGTTTAAAGTGAAGCCTTTGGCAAGATTTGGTTGGTATATTTCATTATCTTATTGTTACTCAATCCCTAAACCATTAGTGCTATTTCAATAAATAGAAAGTCAAAGTTGCAAAAGTTTCAGTTTCTGAAAATCTATTTTAGATTTATTGTAAGTTTAAAGTGAAGCATTTGGAAAGATTTTGTTGGTATATTTTATTACCTTATTGTTACTCAATCCCTATACCATTAGTGTTATTTCATTAAATGGAAAGTCGATGTTGCAAAAGTTTCAGTTTCTGAAAATCTATCTTAGATTGATTGTAAGTTTTAAGTGAAGCATTTGGAAAGATTTTATTGGTATATTTCATTATCTTATTGTTACTAAATCCCTAAACGATTAGTGTTATTTAAATAAATAGAAAGTCAAAGTTGCAAAAGTTTCAGTTTCTGAAAATCTATTTTAGATTGATTGTAAGTTCAAAGTGAAGCATTTGGCAAGATTTTGTGGGTATATTGAATTACCTTATTGTTAATCAATACTAAAACCATTATTTCATTAGATGGAAAGTCAAAAATCAAGTTTTATCAAAAGTTGCGAAAAAATCAAGTTTTTTTTTTTAATTTTTCAATATTTTATAGAATCATCTTGTTTTCATAATTTCAACTAAGATCTCAATCACGTTCCTCGAGCAGAAACAACTTGAAATTACGGAGGTGATTGACCTCGGACGAATCGAGCAGATTTAAAGAACGTAACGTTACTTCTTTTTAAAAACAAATTATTATTTCTTTTTTTTGGACTAAATCGAACTGGAAATTCGATAATGAACAATTTGTATTTCGGACAAATTTAAATTAGAATTAAAGGGAAAAAAATAGGAGGAGGAACAACAGAGCAAAATTAATAATCAATATATTATAAAATATTCAAGCGGATTGCGTAACGTCGACTGATCAAAACAAGGACCACACACAACCGAACCTCTCAGTTTTATTATATATATACTTCTGACTCGTTTTTACGGTTCGTTTTAATTTATGCAAATTACGGCTTTGTATCCTTCAGGTCCTTGGAGAACTGGACACCCGATATCCTTAAGAATGTGATTCATTCGGCAATTAAACGCGATGGATGGACCAATCAATAATCAATTTCATAATGCAGGTAGGAAGTTGAAGAAACTTCGCTTCCTTCCTCGCAGATGGAAATGCGATATTTCCGCGTTTTTCTTTAACATTGTGCGGTTGTAACAAGAATTGCGTTCGAGATCGTTTTCCTATTGGGAAATAATTGCGCAGGGAAATGCGGTGAAAAGCGGTGGGTTCTAGGAAATTGGAGGATGTAGTATTTATCGAGGATCCGACGAAGCGTATTAGAAGCAACAATAAACCGTGAAGAAACGCAAAAATATCTCATCCATCCATCTATCCGTTAGCGCACTCGTAAACCATTTGTCTCATATAAATGAATTATGCATCATTTCTTCTGATACTTAATGAGCGTGTTCTGGTTCGTTCGTGTTCTCTCGACATTAACTGCCGTAGAATTCCGGATAACATTCCCCCCTTCAATTCAATTAACAATTAAACCGAAAGAAAAGTAAAACAATAATGAACATACAATTACTGAACGTCAATTGAAGTGCACTTAGCTGTAATTGTTACTGGTAACACTATTTATATCTTTAATTATTCAGAGAACAGGAAATATCAAGTGAAGTGTATTGATTTGCTTTTGCTTCGTATAAGTAATCGAAAATTAGCAACAAAATTAAGAAAGCAAAATTGTATGAATAGAGTTATATATTGAAGGAAAAGTTATATTAACATTTAATAGTTCATATAATTTCCTTCAAACTTAAGAAAAAAGTAGGAAAATAATTAAAGAAAATATTGTTTTTGTTAATTACAATTTGAAGTTTAATTAAATATTAATTTGTATTTTCAAAGTTATTACACGTTTCCATTGTAAAATAATGAAGAAAAAATTGATTTTTTGATAATTAAAATTTGATAATTAATTAAACATTGATTTTTTATCCAAAGTTTAAGTAAAAGTTATAAGTTTCCATCTTTAACATAAATAGAAGAGATGTTTTTTGGTAATTTGGTAAAATTATTAAGGAAAAGTTATTTTAATTCATGTTTTTGAATTATATAAGAAAAAATATGAGCTATTTGTTAAAGTTGTGTAATAATTATGGAAAACTAAAGTTGTTTCTTTTTATTTAGAAATTGAAAAATTAGTAGAAATAATAAAAGTTAGTCGAATTTTCCACTAACTTTATTATGAATAGAAGAGGCATTTTTTTGGTATTATTGTAAAAGAAATTTTTGTTACCATAAACTTCTTCATCAATAGAAAAACAGAGATTTTTATTAATGTTGCGAAATAATTAAGAAAAATAACAATTTTTCATTTAATTAAAACTTTCAGAATAATTAAACAGTTTTCTGTTTCGAAGTTATTAAAAAAAATTAATAATTTCATCATCAATAGCAGAGGAGTATTTTGTAACGTTGTAAAATATGATTGCAAACCTTTTTTTATTAACTTTTTAAATAAAAGTATAATTTGAATTTGAAGTATAATTAAACATGTTATAAGTTACCACAAACTTCATAATCAATAGAAAAAGAACTTTTTGGTAAAGTGAAATAATATTGTTAGTAGTAACAACACTTTCTAATAAACTTCGTTCAACCAAATGAAATTAATTTAAACAATACTTTTGCTCACAAATCTTCAATTAATTTCATTCATTAACTTTAACATTACTGTTTATTTATAATTGCATTCTGATAATGTGAAATAACTAATTTTTAGTAAAGTTTAATAAAAGTTTCTTACGAACATCGTTCAACCAAATGATTTTTTTTTAAAAATAGTACTTTGCTCACAAATCTTCAATCACTTTTTTTTCTCATTAATGTTAATATTAAAGTTAATTAACAATTACATCATAATAAAGTGAAATATCAACTTTATAGTTAAGTTTATTAACAGTTTCTCATGAAAATCGTTCAACTAAATGGAATTATTTGTATTAAAATCAATACTTTGTCCACAATTCTTCAACATATTGTTTGCATTAACTTTAATACGCCGCTCTTTATATGACATTTCGCTATAACGGCACTCTTCAATTAAGGCACGTTTTCGATTTACGGCCTAATATGTTTCGCCATAACAGCCATGTCGATATATATAAATGTTGAAAATCTTGCGCAAGCGCAATAATTGATTGCTTTTCGCTTTGCGGCCAAGTTTCGTGGAACGTATCTAGGCCGTAAAGCGAGGTATGGGTGTATTACCAATTGCAATTTAATCAATATCAAGTTTAAAATGTAACCTTTTTGCGTTTTTCAACCAATCTGTTAATTTCATTAAAAAATTTAACAGGTTGAGAATCGCTGATTTAGATTACATTTGTAAATAGCTCAAAGGTTAGAAATACCACATTCAGACTGCATATCAACAAGAAGACGTAAATAAATACACGAGATAATAGCCGAACACAAATAAACATTCGTGAAACGATTAAGCCGTTGTCGCTCATTTTCTCCTCCATCTCCATGCATTGTTGTTAATGAAATCGAAATGTAAATATCGAGCTGTTCGTGCAGCTCATTGTCCGTCTACTTGTGTGCACGTATGTGAAAAACGGACGGACAGGTGAAGAAGGAGTATTGAAGTATTTACATTAACGCACTCGTCCAACCTGAAATAATATTCGATGCACGGATTGGACAAACAAACAAACAAAAGTTCACCCTCACAATAAAACAGACAAAAAAAATAATAGATGCGACAAGTGGATGAAAACGAAATATGGACGAGTGGAGAGGATCGAATGGAATTCTAATTCGGATCCGAAAACGGTGGACGTTGAAGGCTTCATCATCATCATCCAAAAACCAGTTTCGTTCCCTCCGAAATTAATCATGCAACGAAAGATTCGGTCGTCTTCTCTTAAGCCCTTACAAAGACTCATTTAATTACAAATAGTAATAAGAAAATTATAACTTACGACCAAATATTATAGTCATTCCAATGATTTATATCTAAATTAATTAAATGATATATATTTATTTTAGTAACTTACTTTTTGTAATTAAATCTTTATAAATCATTGAAAAATATTCAAATTATCATGTTTCTCTAATAAAGATACACATAATACTCGTAAATAAATCATTAAAACGAATTGAAAAATATTCAAATTCAAATGATTCATAAATATTTTTTTGTAAAAACTGATCTAATACGTATTTTTCTAATACGCAGTGGCACCTCGATATACGAGTGCCCTAATATACGAGTGTTTTGAGATACGAGCTTTGAGATGAGAGCAAGATTTGAGATACGAGGAAACGCACACTACACCCACCTCAGATTAGAGCTCTCAGTCTGTGTGCTTGTTTCCCTCGTTTTCGAAGCATTTTTGATAAGTTGGGTTCGCGTTTTTTGCTTTTTATACATTTACAAAACATTGCTTTAAGATACGAGCAATTTGACATACGAGTAGGTTACGCAACGAATGAAACTCGTATGTCGAGGTACCACTGTAAAATGATTCAGAATTTCAGCTTTTGTTTTAGTAATTATACCTTTAAATATGAAAAATTGAAAACTGCGCCAAATATATTGAAAAATGTTATAATTCCCAGGTTTTAGATTCTAAATCTCAATTAAATAATCAATATTAGGTAAAAACACATAAATTTGTAATAAAAATACAAAGAAACGTTTCATGAATTCCAAACAAATTCTCGAATGCAATTGCTGTTTGCAGAAATTACATTTTGCTGTATCATTTAATAGCGTCTTGTATCTGAATCGAAGAAGGCTCATGACCTTTGAGAGGAGGAGATTCGTGCTACTACGATTCGCTGTATTTAATTACAGCAAACGAAAACCGCGCGAATCCGATTCAATTCGAAATCCCATTATTACGCGAAGCACGAAAAACTGTACGAATCTGATGGACAAGTAAAGGAAGAAACAATTAGGTTTCAGGTGCCCCGGCGCTGCGGCGTAGCTGTAATTGCTTGGAAAGTGTAAATAATAAACATGAAAGGTCACACTTTTAAGGACCTCAAAACTGCGGAAACAGTTAGTCGTCGTCCCAAGTTCTTTGCGGCAAGTTCAATCCATCCAATTTGTATCTATCTATATATATATATATATAGACACACGCGTTTATAAAATTCAACAAAGTCACGGTCAATTATCGAAACACCTAATCGGGTCTTTTACGTTACGAACGTTTCTACACAGAAATGATGTAATCCAGTTTGCTTCTTTTTCTCTTCTTTTCTCTCCATCTCTCTTCGTATTCCTGCGACATTCCTCCGGCAAAGTCGTTCCGTTAAAATATTGAATTTTTAACGTTCCATTTAATTCCGCGAGATAAAAACTAAATCGTATTACGTAATTAAAGCGTGGCGCATCGACGGAAAACCGAATGATGATCAATATGACACGTTTCGTAGCTGTGAATGTAATAACAATAAAGTCTATTATCCGTGGTCGTGAAAACTAATTTCAAATAATCGCAAAAATGAAATTAAACTGCAAATAAACATTAGGCAAATCCAATTTTTTTCAATTTGATTCGGAACGCATAAAAGTACTTCAATTGGAATCAATTTCAATGAAATTTTAATGGAAACTTTAATTAACACTTTCCATACTGTCGATTGTATCTTTTTTTCTGCAATCAATGAAAATGTTAATTAAAGAAATTATCGGTTTGACTTACAATTTATACCTTTCTTTGAAGCTTAAATATAAGTCTCTATAACTATAATTTCTTAGAAAATAATAAAATCTTTCAATTTGTAGTTGTTTTAATGAAATTTGAATCATCACTTTCAATAAAATCAACGCTAATATATAAATGTACACCTTTCATTAATACTTTTGTGAAAAACAAACTTTTTTTCTTCAACCAATGAAAATGTTAATTAAAGAAATTATCGGTTTGACTTACAATTTATACCTTTCTTTGAAGCTTAAATAAATGTCTCAAACTATAATTTCTTAGAAAATAATAAAATCTTTCAATTTGTAGTTTCCTTTTTAATGAAATTTGAATCATCACTTTCAATAAAATCAACGAGTTTTTCATTCAATGAAAACGCTAATATATAAATGTACACCTTTCATTAATACTATTGTGAAAAACAAACTTTTTTTCTGCAATCAATGAAAATGTTATTTAAAGAAATTGTCGGTTTGACTTACAATTTATACCTTTCTTTGAAGCTTAAATATAAGTCTCTATAACTATAATTTCTTAGAAAATAATAAAATCTTTCAATTTGTAGTTTTCTTTTTAATGAAATTTGAATCATCACTTTCAATAAAATCAACGAATTTTTCATTCAATGAAAACGCTAATATATAAATGTACACCTTTCATTAATACTTTAGTGAAAAACAAAAAGAGTTCTTTTGTAGAAGAAAATTTAATGTTAGATTAACAACGTTCTTAAAATCAATTAAAATCATTACTAATTTACTTCAAATGCACACTTTTCGTTGATTCTTAAACGCGATTTTTTTGGATCTCAAATTATGACTACTCTTAAAAGAATTTACTGCTTTAAATTAATTAAATATATACATTTAATTTCATGAAAATTTGAATGATCAGCAATTTTTCCAATTATTGAAAAAGACAATTCAAAATATTTTAATCAAAATTTACATTGATTCTTAAATGTGACTCAAATTTCGATTTGTCATTATAGAATTTAATACTTTTTTTTTAATTAAAAGTTTGTAATTAGTTAAGAACTCATTTAGTTAAATTAGGAAAATCTGTTTAACGTACAAATTGTATTTCTCAAGAAGCCGTACTTTATTATGTTGCCTAAAAATAACATATAAATGTAACCTGATTTATTTTAATTGGATTTTGCATAACATGTTTGCTTTTAAATCCTGGTAAAACAATAAACTTACTTTGTAGACTTTGGATATACAGTGGAGAGTATTGTGTAATGATTATACTTAATTGCATTACGATTTATTGAATAATGAAATAAACTGTAAAACAATATCAATTATTTTGAGATGAATGTTCACTTAAGAAACTGCAATTTTTAATGAATTAATAAAATTATATTGTAATTTAATTAAAAAGTTAAATTAAATTAATTTAATGTTAAGATTATATAAAATTGTTTAATTGAAAACGAAAATTAACTGAAATATTTTGGTTATTGCAAAGAAATATACATTTTTCTTTATAGATTTGTATATTGAAATAAACTAATTAAACGGTTTAATTAACTATTGCATACTTTATCAGTAATTACATTTGTTTACATTTTGTATTTTAGTTGTAATTATCGCTAATTGAAGTTTGCAAAATTTGCAATTGCCGCTGAGAATTCTTTGAACGTTGGTATTTTCTTGCGAAGCATTCGAAGATTTGGATTAAGTACTGAGCAAAAGCGGAGTTAAAATGCAATTAAAATGGTTCGGATTGAAACTCGACCATTTGCAAGAGCAATTATCAGCAATAAATAAATATATAGGAGAAAAAATAAATACATAAATTGCGTAACAGATGTTACAGAAATGAAACTGGTTCGCAAAATACTAATATATAACTTCATATCGATGCGTGAAACTTCATTTTATGGAAGATATAAATTAATGAAACAACGAAGAGTTTTGTGAGAAGATGTGAATTCAAAGATTCGTTAATGTTGAAGCAAAAAAATAATAAGAGTTTAGTTAGAGTTTTTCTGAAGATGTAAATTAAAAGATGTGTTGATGAGGCAAGAAATGTAGAAAATTTTTCAGTTGTGTTGGATTTTCTATTCACCTCGGAGATAATGATTGTTTAAGATCCCAAATGTAGTGATTGTAACAGAGAACACTTTTGCACTTTGTTGTTAAATGCACTGTAAAAATATGTAAAGATTCACAAGGAGAAGCACAATGAACTCGGTGGAACACTTAACGGCACCAGGGAAACATCTATTAATTAAAATCGAAAACTCTTGGGTCTGAGAGAAGTGGAGGTCCGGTTTTTCGGTTTTTCGACTCTGCGATCCTTCGACGGCCGGCCTCGGACCCGGACTAATCGTCCACTAATGACCCGTTCGGTTTTTTCGGAGTCGGAACGCGCGTGGGAAGAGAGAGAAGAAGGTAGTAGTAGTAGGCATGGAGCGCGAAAGAAGGTTGAGGTTCTTGGTTCAGTTGGTGATGGTGGTGGTGGGGACCACTGCCCAACTCTTTGGCACCTCGTGGAGAGCAGCACCAGTGTCTCTACGAAAGACACTTACGTAAGAGAAGACACGCGTTTTTCTTCTCCCTTTCCTTCCACTTCTCATCTTTTCATTATTTCACATCCACGTTCATTCTCTTCCTTTCCTTCATACGTATCTGGTGTACACGCACATTACCATCAACATTCCGAGATCTTATCACAGCGACATGCTTTGATCGAAATTTACTGGGGAAGAAGACAAAACGACGGACGGACTGAGGGCAGCGCGCTTGAGAAGAAACGTATCTTTTTTTCCTTTTAAATATAATGTTGCACTTGATACGAATGCGCGCAGTACGATTAATAATAAGAAATAATAAAGAAGATGGAGAGGATGGGAGGAGGAGAAGTGGAGGAGAAACAAATAAAAGTAAATAAGAGAAGAAACAAGGTAAAAGAGCAACGACGAGCTCTAAGATAAAAAGGAACAATGTAAGAAGAGAGCTGAGGCTGAAGAATTATTTACGATTGTTCGGGCCCATATGAATCAGGCGATTGAAACAAAGATACACAGCGACGCCGAAGAATAAGAAGGAGAAGAAAGCCTTCTTCGCCGATTTTTTTTTTACTCCTTTCTTTCTTCTTCTTCTCTTGCCTCACGAGCCGCAGCTCAAATTCTTGGTACTATTACAATGTCAGTTACAAGACGTTGCCAATTGGTACAAACATCTTTGTCATCCATCGAATTATCATACATTCCGCAAACGCTCTCGGCCGGTGCGTGCAAATTAAATTAAAGAAACGCTTTGCTTAGACCGGAGGTTCCCAACCTTTCTTCAACTTTGACCTCACTTAAAAACAATCATAGTTTCAAAATGTTTACTATGATTCCGATTGATATTCGAAAGAACAATCTAAAAACATAACTTAAATATATAAAGAATAATCCCTTTTTTAAAATATAATGTTTATTTTTAGTTACCTCAAATCTCAGCATTTTAATATATATTTTATCATTTTCTTGTTTGTTACATACAATAAATTGTTAAAGTGACTAAATATAGCCTCAAATAAGAAACGATTAATAATTGATATTATTTTGCAATTTCTAAATTTTGGAAATCTACTTGTTTCAAATTTGATTTTAGATTTCCTATTCTCCTCTAGTTCAATCATTTTTTTTCTTGAAACGAGAAATGAATCAAATGGTTTTTAATGTTTAATTTTCAAAATCTTTGTAACAATAATTAATATATTCTTTTAAATATTTCAAGTGATGAAAAGTTGAAATAATCTGCATAAATATTATCCGTTTTTTTAACAACAATTTTTAAATTGCAAAGTATCTAACATTATTTCGATATAAAGTGGATATAAACAAATCAATTTCAGTGCAAAATATAAAAATATCAGATTAAACTTGAACTAGATTCGCATTTTTTCTTTATAATGTTGTTGACATTTTATTAAATAAAGAAATTATGTGCTTTTTTAATGGGATCAATTTTGTTACTGTTACATTTCGAATGGATTTAACTCTATTAGATAATTTAAAAAAATAATAGTGCAAACAATTTCCCTTCGAAAATCAACGAATTTCAAATAGAAGTTTATAATAATTTACTTTTCTAATAAAATTCATCAATATTTTTTGATAGTTCCTAATCACATTAATTTCTTGCTATATGATTAACTTTTTTCAAATGGAATTAACTCTATCAAAAATCAAAATCAAAAAAAATCAATGCAAACAATTTGTTTTCAACTATTAATGAAAGAAGATGTAGAATAATTTGGTTTTTCATTAAAATTAATCAATATTTCTTGTATAATTTCCAATTAAGTACATTTCTTGCTATATGATTAACTTTTTTCAAATGGAATTAACTCTATTAGAAAATATGAAAAATATCAATGTAAACAATTTCCTTTCAACAATTAACGAAAAGAAATTGAAAATAATTTGGTTTTCCATTAAAATTCATCAATATTTCTTGTATAATTTCTAATTAAGTACATTTGTTGCTATTTGATTAACAATTTTCAAATGGAATTAACTCCATTAGAATAGGCAAAAAATCAATGCAAACAAAATCTTTGGACAATTAACGAAAAGAAATTTAGAATATTTTGGTTTTCCAATCAAATTCATCAATATTTTTTGAATAATATCTAATTTCATTTGCTGCTATGATGAATAACAATTTTCAAATGGAACTAACTCTTTCAGAAAATGAAAAATTTCAATGAAAAGAATTTCCTTTCATCAATTAACGAAAGGACATTTGGAATAATTTGGTTTTCCAATCAAATTAATCAATATTTCTAATTAAGTACATTTTTTGCTATATGATTAACTTTTTTAAAATGGAATTAACTCTATCAGAAAATATGAAAAATATCAATGCAAACAATTTCCTTTCAACAATTAACGAAAATGATAATAATTTGGTTTTCCAATCAAATTCATCAATATTTCTTGTATAATTTCTAATTAAGTACATTTGTTGCTATTTGATTAACAATTTTCAAATGGAATTAACTCCATTAGAATATGCAAAATATCAATCCATACAATTTCCTTTCGACAATTAACGAAAGAAAATGTATAGCAATTTGCATAATATCACGTACTTATTAAAATTAAACGAATGCTCTTGTATTGAACCTATCATCAACACTATCAATATTTCATTGAAGAAATTAACTTTAACCTTGTTGGGAATCACTAGTTCAAACGCATGTACACGTTAACAGAATCGATCTCGGAGAATTCATACACCAATAATTAGCGTGAATGACAATTAAACGCACGTAAACCTAGAAAATGAGGTATAATTCGCGCATGCCATTATCGAGAAAGTTGCAGTTCTTTGAGCAAAAAAATAAATAAAATAGAAGCGAACCCAGAGCACCTAATAAGGCTGACATTAGTAATAGGATTAAAGCGAAATAGGTCTGAGAAACAGCTTTGGTAATACCTTCGTCCGAAGGCATTAAAACGGTAACCGATATCGGGCGCTATCATTATCTCGATCTTCGCATTAAGAGCAAAAAAGAAAAAGCATCAAGAAGTAAAGAACAAACGAGCGAGGGAACACCCGGCGATCAAATGAATTGGACTGTTCAGACAATGCACGGACCGAATTATATAACGATCCGGAATTGAATTGAATCGCGCTGCGCGATATCAAGAGTGCTCATTACGAGTACGAAATTACAATAATCCAAACCCGCCCCGCACCCCCCTCCACCCTCACCGGCGCAGATGTCAATTGATATTTCGCAATTGTTTTACCCGTTCGTTTACCTTTTTTTCTTCTTCTTCTCCTCCACATATTTGATTCGATTATGCAGATGTGGAGAGCGGAGAATAATGCTGGGGCACTCTAATGTATTGTGCAAACAAACAAACAAACAAACGAACAAAAAATGATGTATGCATACACGCTGCGTGTTCTGTTTGTTGGAAAAGAGAAGAAGAGGAACAAGAAGAAAAAAAGGAGGAGAGAAGAGAGATACGAGTTAACGAATCGAAGGATAAACAATGAAGGTACAGTGTGTAAGTGTATGCAAAACGCAAAGGTCACGCTGTCAATTATATCGTTGTGCGCTTTTTCCGAACGGTAACAAAATGGTGGGCATTGTCTTTTGCGGAACAGAAGAGAGAGAGAAAAAAAGCGGAAAACAATAATACGAGAGGAGCAGATAAATTGCGCCACGCCAGAAGAAATCGGACGACAAGAGGAAACGATATTAACATAGATTCTTCGGGGCTTTCGTTCATTAACTACGATTAACGTGCGTTTATTCGCTCGAACAAACGGAGAAACACATAGCAAAAACAACAACAACAACAAAACGACAACAACCACAACAAAATGAAGAATTGACGGCGAACGGCTCGACCCTAATTGACATTAATTCGACTTTCCACGTCATCAAATCTGGAAACGCATAAAGTTATGCATAATTAATAACTGAAACAATTAAAATAGAACAATTTAATTTCTGTAATCACCCATAAAGTTTATATTGTCTTTTAATTTGCCGCAATATTAAGTTTCTCGTTATAAATTTAACTTTGAATCTTTACAAATCTTTAATATAATTTATAGTCCTTAATAGTATTTGAATGCTGGATTATTATTTAATTACTATCATGAAATACAGTGCAATTAATAGCTGAATCAATTTCAGTAATATTACTATCATTAATGGTAGTTTTTGCATAATAATTCCAGATCTAGTAATTATTACTCAATCTATTTGCTACATTTATTAGTATAATTAGTACTTTCTTTATTTGTATATAAAGTTTGATACAATTCTTCATCTATGAGGACTTTAGTACACAATAAATTTTCAAGAAATATTAAGACAACCAAAAAAATAGTTTGAAATGCAGATTGATGTCATAGCTATCCATAAACAACTTTTTTCTTTAAAAATTACGAAAACTTTAATAGTACATTAATTATCAAGAAATGTTAATACATCTTTAAATTAATTCAAAATGCTTTTCTTTTAAGAAATTACATTGATTTAAATTGTTATATCATACACAAGTACACCCATACCCCCACTCTTTATAGGTCATTTCGCTATAACGGCCCTCTTTAATTAAGGCACGTTTTCGATTTAGGGCCTAAAATATTTCGCTATAACGGCAGAAACAATTGATAATTGATTCCTTATACGGCTTTTCGCTTTGCGGCCAAGTTTCGTGGCCGTAAATCGAGGAATGGGTGTACTCATTTCATTTGATGATAAAGGTTGATGTCATAGCTATCCATAAATAACAAAATTATTTACCTATGAATGAGTTTCTTAATCATTTTTTATAAGAAATGAATAAAAGTTTATTTAAAATGCATTTTCTGTAAGAAATTACATGAAATTTATATATTCACAAGACCATATTATCATGTAGATCGTTATTTGTATCATAACTATCCATAAACAACAAACTTCTTTAATACTAATTAATTTATCAAGACTCAATCAACAGAGTTAATTTAAAATGCATTTTCTTGCAGATATGACATTGATTTATATTGTTGCATCATAAAACTAGTATTTGATGTCTCACTGCAGACAATGTCTAATCAATGAATGAATTCCCCGTATAAGGCCGGACGATATTAATAATAATTAGATTTCAATTAATAATCGCCATGTGTTTGAATCAATGGGCGATCCATCATCCTTCGAGAATGAACAGATTAACATTTACCCTCGTTTCAATTGCAATCGACTTGCAGAACCAATAAAACCAATCTTTTATGCTCCGGCATTTCTGAGCATCTGAACCGTATGGATCCTAACAATTGCACCATATTCTTTATAGTTATTGCTTCTATCATTTATTTCATTTCATTTTATTTTCACAGGTTAAAACTTATTAAATAGAAATTCGTAATTCCATTATTGGAAATTCGTAAAATGAAAAATAAATTTCCATTCAATAGAAATAATAAATAATGTAAACCTTTAGCTAATAATTAATTTACTTACACATCCTTCATAAAACAGAAATTCGTAAAGTACAATTAATGGAAATTCGTAAAATGAAAACAAAATTTCCCATCAATAAATAGTTTAAAATTTAAGAAAATATTAGTACAATTAAAGCATATTCCATTGCTTCAATAAGCTTTTTGTATAGAATCTAACCTGAGGAATAGAATGCAATGGAAATCATACAAATATTAATGTTAAAGATAATTAATAATTATTAAATTAAATGATCAACATTACACTTTAGTGTAGTATTAATATATTGCATGATTTCAAGAGCAAATACTTGTTTCTAAGAAGCCAGGATATATAATTCCTAGATAAACAGACGCTGGTAGCTGAAGAGCACTTGTCTGAGTTTGAAACAAAACTACGAAAGCATTTGAGTACTAATTTCACTGAATGCATTATGAGATGGAAACGCTCAAGAGGCACGCATTTATAGATAGAAAAAATTATACTTTCAGATTATCGTCTGTGGAAATTTAGAAATTATCACCTAAGTATTACAAATTTTTTGAAATGTCGTAACGAAAATGGTCCAAGAACCATTATGCACTTTACGCTCACATTATTTGTACGATTCATTCACACGCATGCACTCACGATTCTTTTCGTTAATCCTTCACCGTCTGACTGAGTCACTTCACTTTCGAATTTCCATGATGCACCAGCAAACAGCGCACAGGTGATGAGCACACACACACAGCACCTACACCCGGAATCGGAGCAACAAGTCTGTTGCTTTTTCTTTCCTTCTAGTTTTGAACCAGAAAAGCCGTGGATGTGGAAATTTTGAATTGGAAGAAGAAAGGAGACAGGAAGGACGCGTGACGTTCGCAAACGGAATGTAAACAGACTGAACTGCAGTTGAACGAGCGGTACTCACGCATGCACGCACCTCGAACGCACATACTGAAGAAGAAGAAGAAGAAGAAGAAAAAAACGAAGCACGAAGAGATAGAGTCGATGAGGAGAGGAAGAAAGAAGCACGAAGAGATACACTTGATGAAGAGGGCAAAAAAGAGGATGGAACGCGTGGACGTTATACGCTTTATCGAAGATGTTCGATGCACGAAATTTATACAGTTTTCCAAATGAAATACATCATTGTTAATTGCACAAATTTATCGGCCAAGATTTCAATTATAATTGATTGGGAAATCTGCAAGGAAAAATGCATTCTAAACCAAAAAAGTTCACATTCTTTTTTCGTTTAATAATCTTAGTAAAGAGAACGTATTTTACAATGTTACAATTCAATTGGTTTTAATAATAAGACTTTTAATCGAGAAATAATTAGAACCAAGTTTCTTTGACTTTTTTTAAAAATAATGCATTATCATTAGTTTTTAGAACATAACATGTAATCAAGAATAGCTATTCAAACTTTCAGGATTTAAATCGTTCGATTTTTCTTTGTAAATTGGAAAGTGAAAACTAATGTTTCAAACTTTTACATAGTTATTTCTTCGTACAATGGAAACTCATTTTCCATTATTGAAATGTGAATAGTTTATAGAACAAATAATGTTATGAAGAGAATCTAATTCGTAAAACAACAGATTCTTTATTTAATTCTCTAATTTTCCAAAAAAATGAATAGTTTATAGGACAAATAATGTAATTAAGAAAATGAAATTCCTAAAACTACAGACTCTTTTTTAATTCTCTAATTTTCTAATGTTTCAACTAATTATTAGAACAACATTTTCATTAATTTTTTTTCAAGAATTACGAAAGTGTTATAAGCGTATTCAAATCCTGATAAAGTCATCGTTGATTCGTATTATTTTCATTTGTGTTTTCTGAAAATGATTATCATTGAAAAATTATACAAAATCTGGTAATTACTACCGTTGAGAGAAAGACAAAGCCGAGTATTATCATTACGTAAATCACGTATTCAAAACCTACGTAAGTGTTTATTGACTTAACTTTTTATTAGAAATTCAAATTTCAAATGCAGCCCTCCCATTGTTCGAAAGACAGTAATTGTCCTAATGCGTTCTCTCTTCCTGCAGGTTCATGGACCTCCGGAATGTCTCGGATTAAGCGCGCTCGCCTTTCGACTCTGTTTACCCAAACGATCGACTTGTTTATTTTTCCAATATATCCCGATGGCCTTTGCATATCCATTGCATTCCTTCAACACTCATCACATCACAGAAAAACCAAACGAAATAGAAAACAAAAACAACAACAATTGTTACTTTTGATAAGTAGTAATATGAAAATATGATAACAAAAAAATTAATTAAAACTTAAATAATCTAATATTAATTCAATAGATTGAATTCAGTTAATTGAAGAAATTTGTAATAAAGTAAAATTTTAGCACTATTTTCACCAGATTTTATTAGTAAATTTATAAGATAATATGAATTATGTAAATAAAATACCAAAAGACACTACAAAACTGATATAATTAATAAAAATATTATTGTTTTCTAAAAATTGAACTATAAAATATATTCTAGACTTTTTTTCTAGTTACATTTTCTTATTAGGTGCTTTTCAAGTTTGTTTTTTGATATCTGAACTTGTCACCTTTCGTGTGAGAACTAATGATGCAGACGATTATACCTTGTGCTTGAGTTTAATTATAATCGCCACAGCTTGGATAAACTAATGACAGTTTGAAGGTAAAAATGGAAAAGCGCAATTTGATTGCACGTAACTGGAGATTTCCTTTGGGAGGTGAAGAATATTACTTATTTTTGGTTTGCGTTACATTTCCTAATTGCGCTCGGGCAATAGTTTAATTGCGCAAAAAAAGCGCGCCGACTGCCGGTTTAGAACTGGGATTTCCTGAAGAACTTATACAACTTATTGCGGTCGTATTCTTTTTGCCTAATTGCCGAGGGAGTCAAAGAGCAATAGCCTAATTGTGCAAAAAACACACAAACATGAGGTACTGCTAAGTTGCATGCACCGAAAACACGTGTAACAAAATGTTTTCCGAGCAGCAGTACCGTTCGCTCGTGAAGCGGAAGAAGAAATGGTTGGGTTTCCCACCCCCGCTTGCGAATGTGACCTTTTGATAAGGCCGGACGCACGTTTCACGTTTGATTGAAAAGGGAAAAGGACTGCAAGGAGGTTGCGAAAGGGAAACAGTGATTTATGCGGCGTCGAGGCGCGCAAATCGGTCGTGCAAGTAGGTGGTATTGGTTGGTAAATTGATAAACCGATGTCTATCTATGTGGAACGGAATTTTTCCACTTGATCAACATCATATGTTCGGAGCTGTATGTACGTGTGAGCTGCGATGCGTGGGTGGCATATCAAGTTGCACGCGAAAAAGAATGGCATCGAAAGGAAAATCATATGGTACGGAGGTGACAAACGAAGAAGAAAAGAACAACAACAGCAACAAGAATGGGAAAAGGGACGAGATGCAGAGACAGACAGAGAGAGAGAGAGATAGAGTGGAAAGGTCCAGACACGCAAATGTCAATGGCGAAACTGTTGGGCAGAGACGCAAGATACGAATCTTGTTTATGGTCCTTCGCCGCGACGAAACATAATTGTCCTACTTCGCAAATGATTTATCCCGAGATTGGACCCATACCGAAATTTAATGCGAGTCCATATTAAGGACGAATCCGCTCCATTTCCACAGTTTATCCATTGATTCACCAGCAATACCAAAATCGGAATAAAGCCTACATTGATTCATCATTCGCTGCAGATGCGAACTTAATATTGCAAAAGAATAATTCAGTATTTATTATGGGTCAGGCAGATGCAATTCAATCTTGACCCACATTAGAGTCCAATTCAAATAATTTTCAAAGATTTGCAAATTTGACTGTAAACTAAACAAAACATATTTTTTTGCAAAGCATAAATTGCACACAACGTTAGAAACCCTGAATATTCAGCTTTAATTAAAATCCTCATAAATAGTTGTATTGTTTATACTAATTAACAAAATAAATGATTTGCAAATACGCTCGTTTTTTGACAGTAAATTACAAGAAATCCACAATAGCCACAAATATGAAGAATGGTAAGTTGGAAAGCCTGTATATTCAACCTTAATTACAATTCTTATGTATAATTGTGTAGTTTATAGTAACCGAGAAAATGAATGATTTACAGACACTCGATTTTCGAGTATTTTTCAACTTTGATCAAATATGCTATATTATAATTATTAATTATTATTAAAATTTAATGAGATCCTTGCTTTTGATACTTGCTCATTTAGCTCTGTCATATTTTCAGTCCAAAATGCGGATTTTCATGGGTTTGTTTGAATTTTCTTCTATAATTTGATTATATTCAGATTTAGGGGCGAGTAATAGAAGTTGATATGAGCATTTATTTTTCTAAATTTTTCAAATTGTCCTCTTTAACAAATAAATTGCTCCCCACATTGAAAAACGCCGTATTCGATTGGTATATAGTTGTTCTATTTATGGTAATCAAGGAAATGAATGATTTGTAAACTTTTCTAAATAAAAATAATGATTTGTGCTTGTGCGGAAATGTGCAACCGCATTTGAATCGAATATAGATGATGGATGAAAAAAGAAGTGGAATGATGGAATCCGCATGCAGAGTTGGAGGATCGGGATGATGGAGATTATTAATTTCCATGGGAGATGTTGTTGTTGCTGTTGTTGCATGTTGTTGGTGTGTTTGCATGTTGTGATTTATAAATTTGTGCTCTGGGAACGGGAAGCAAGGATGTGTACGTATGTGTACGTACGTAATGCACGAGGATCGAACGCAAATTGATTAGCAATCAGGTGATGACGAATGTCCGAAGAGGTCCGTGGGACCGATCTCCGCGGATCGGAAGGATGGCCATAGCCATAACGAAGAAGTCGTGTAAGCGATCGAGGTCGGACGGCTAAATATGGCTAAGTCACTTTATTCCCGTCGATCTAATTGAGTTATAAATATTATCCTCGGCTAAATTGATTGCTGGAAACATGGTGGATGTGTATGGAGCAAAGAGGTGGAGGAGGAGGAGAGTAAAAGAGTTGAGGTCCAGTCCGAGAGATCAAGAGAGCTCAAGAAAACAGAACGAGCTAATTGATGGTAAAAAGCGAACGCCGACGAGGGAAGAAATCAAAGGCATTGAAGATGTGGCCGAGGAGGAGGAGGAGGAGGAGGAGAGAGACGGACCGAGCTTTCTTTGACTTCGCCGACGTTTATTAAAACAGGAAAAGGATCTCTCGCGCGCGCGCCTTTCATGTAATTTATCTAAGAACACTGCTTCAATAAATTTTCACATGGATTTATGCAATTTATGTGTGCATACACATCGAGAGAAAGAAGGAGAGGGATTATTCATTACGAGGTGTTCCACTGCAGGTTTCTCGGATTCGAAACGAACGAACGTACACACATCCTTCTTATGGTTTCGTTTATTCCTTCCTCCTTGCGTGCTGCTCCATCGCACTGCTAAAAATCACCCAAGGCATCATCCAGCTCCTCCGATCCGAGCAACATTCCGAACATTAGATGCGTGCTCACACCAAACAAGGTTCAACTTCCTCCCAATTTGTTACAACGATTTGTTGAAACGTTACAACCTCCAACCTCCTTCACCCAACATAAATCAAAGCAATTTCATCTCACTCAAATAACAATATTGATAATCTTCATTTCACCATCAATTTCAATACATATCAATTTATTACAAACTAGGTAATAAGTCAAGAATCTAAGTTTATCAGTTATTTCTCGTTGAACTTGCTTACATTACCCTAATCTTTGAAAAAAACAAATATTTGCAAAAATCAAAGATTTTTCTTCTATTATTTTAATTTAGTGAAATCCTTACATTTGATGTTACTTTACATCTGAAATATTTGCAAAATTGTAAAAAATGAAACATGTGGTTGTTTGATCAATTCTTATTACTATTGAGTTTATATGTTTGTTGTTACAATAACTATTATTAGTAGTAATTATTAGTATTCATTGAAAAAAGGAGTAGTAAATATAATGAATTGCATTTTTAATACAGTATTTCACAATAATTTAAAGACATATTTATTGAACACACATTGGACCAAAAGGGCTATAAGGGCAAAATATCTAAAAATGAAACCTGTAGAATGATAAGTGTTTTGTGAAAGGATTGCCTGAATGTTGAAAGTTTTCATAAATTACAGTCAGTGAATTACGAGTTGTCGTGAAGGTTGTTTTTTGTACGTTAATTAGAATTAGGAAAGCTCGTCCATCATTCCAATTGCAGTTCTAATTTGGAGAGTCGCCTGAAGATCTTCGAGTAGATATGATAAGAGGATTCACGTCTTCATGTGAATAACGTTCGCCGCAAGTATACAGAAGAAACACACGGACGGATCAGTCAAGTAGCATGAGAACGTTTCGGTTCCCTTCGGGAAACATGTGTTGACCCCCGGTGAAACAAGTACAAGCACAAGTACACAAGAGGCGCGCTCTTCAATAATGCCACTCGTTCCACGCACACAACAAAATTGTTACCGCATTTCTGTTGACCGCGCGTTTCTTCAGCTCTTCACTTCGTTATTAAAACGCGACCGGGGGAATTTTAAACGCGAACGTTTTCCACAAAAATCCGATGAAGAGGAGGACGAAGAGAGACAGAGGCGCCGACGACCCAGACGCGTCCTTGCGTGACGACTGTTTTACTTAATTGCATCCATTTAACAATTTACTTTGTAGTTTCGAAATTAATTAACATTTTCCAGCTTCGCCGCGCGAATATTAATTTCGCCGACTAATTAGTGCAGCAGCATCGGCGGATTCTTCACAGAAATTCCAAAGCCTAAGAGGATTTTTCTAACCGACATCGAAAAGGCACTCAACTTTCCAAATGGAATATGTTTCTTTGTAGCTTCCAGTTACGTTTTCGATTTTTGAATAATTGAAAATACGCAAGCTTGAATACATGATTAGAGAGTGATTTTTTGTGTGTTTCAAATATGTTCTCTACTTCTTCGGTGTGTGCGGCATTTTTGTTAGTCGTAGTCATTCTTTGTTTAGAAAATATTAGTCATAAACCGACAATGATCATTAATTTAATTTCTTCTCTTCAACCTATTGATATTCCTTTTACAATCTTTTGATTTGAATACACCCATACCTCGCTATACGGCATTTCGCTATAACGACCCTCTTCAATTAAGGCACGTTTTCGATTTACGGCCTAAAATGTTTCGCTATAACGGCAAAACAAACTTTTTTCCATGTCGACATATCTACATGTTGCCAATCTTGCGCAAGCGCAATCTTTGATTCGTTATACGGCTTTCGCTTTCCGGCCAAGTTTCATGAAACGTATCTAGGCCGTAAAGCGAGGTATGGGTGTACTTAGATTTGTTAATTATTGCTTTTTCAGCTTATTTTATTGGTTTTGGTAATCAAACATTTAGTTATTTCTCTAGTTGTCATACTTAACTTCATTATATACTTCGAATTATCTCTTCAAAACTCATAGTTTTCATGTTATACATTAAAATTCATTATACATTTGCACACTTAATAGAGGAAAGAAGAATTATATAAAAAAAAACTATAATATTCAAAAATTTTCGATAATTTTTTGTAAATAATCCTCTTATTAATGTGTATTTGTAACATACTTTACTAAATAAATCATCTTTTAAATAGCATTAAAAAAATAAAGATGTTAATTAAAAAACTTTTGTCTTCTTTTGAAACCACATAAAATGTGTTTTTCTATTTTGACATGGATTTACGTAAGAACCTAACCCACTATGCATGAAAACCTAATCTGACCTATTTATATATTATATATAAGTATAAGCACACATAAGTTAGTAATTGAAAATGTGTAACACACAAAGTGATTCAACATATTGAAATAATGCACGAAACCCTTAAATAATCTATCGAAATATCTATCACAGCGAGTACTGTTGCATGTTTCAGAAGCATGAGTAATATCGGTGATCTCTTCCGAACGTGACGAAAGAAAATTGACCAACTGCAAATATTTGAAATGATTCAACAACGTTTCTCAAACCAACAGTTTCTCGTACAATTCTTCGACAATTTTACCATTCCATTCCATGCAAACTTTATTAACCGTCAAGGACGAAACGCTAATTGCTATAAATGTAAAATAAGACAAATATTTGAGACCTTAAAAGATCTTTTTTATATATATCAATTATCTTAACGAGCATTCACAATTAATTTCAAATGTTTTCAGTAACTTTAAAAAACGAAGTATTAATGTGCTATTTAAATTGCTGCAATTAAATTCAGCTAAAGTGCATTAAATTAATTTCCGCGTAATTTAATTTCGTTAATGAATGCACTTGGTTTTTTTATTGATTCCGAAATCAAGGATAGAATCGAAAATTGAAAGTAACGCTCTGGAATTTGTTGCTTTGAAAAAGTTTGTTTCGCGTGCGTTTTGTTGTTTTCTTTTTGGGGTAAACTTTGTAATAACAATAATCTATGGGAATGCGACTCGACGGAGCCGATTTACATACGAAATTATATAAGACGCTGTGAGAGGCTGCGATTTAGCGTTGCCCCATGCTGAAACGGACTTTTCGATGGGTTTTGTCTAATTATTGAAGATAACTGCGAGATGGACGAAGGGGAAACGGAGAAAAGTCCGAAAAAGAAGATGGGATTACTTCGAGTTTTCCCATTCAAATCGCGGACCGTGTGAAAAGCTAAGCTCCTCTCTTCGCATTTAGCCGTCGAGGAAGAGGAGGAAACGCCGTCGTCTGTTATTCAATTTAATATTAGCATAGTGTTGGTTTGCACACACACACACAGTCTCAAAGTGACGTTGGGAGTTCAGGAGTGATTCATGGACCTGAGTTATGGTTACTTCTTTTTCTGATCAAAAAAAAGGAAAGAAATGTAATGTCTTCGTGTCTGTTGCTTGTTGGAATCTGGTACAAGGACACCTCGGGAGAACAATGGTCTCTCGCTCTGAAATTAATCAACTATTAATTATTATCTAATGCCCATTATTCACGATCCGCGGACAACTTCCAATTTTTCCTCAACCATTAACGTTTCGACAACAACAACAAGAACAACAAATTGAGCGGCATCCATTGACTCTGAAACGAGAACAACAATGGATCACCTTACCCAGGTAATCTGCACGGTGGTTTCGTCTCTCCAATTTCGAAATTAATCACTGAAAAATAATAAATCATCGAGAGAATGAACATATCCGAAACATCACCTACGAAAAGGATTTAGTGTGAAGTTATTAATCAATAACTCATGACACTTTGTCCTAGTATGTTATTTTTATTGAGGATACAGTATTCTCTTTGTTTTAAACAAGGCTTTTGTCTATTTCCAACTGTATTAATCAATGTTGATACCTGCCCAACGTCGTGTTCTCGTTGACCTCTGGTCGTGCATGAACCATCCGGTCCGTCTGTTCCAAAATCTCTTAATTGCCCGTCTCGGAATTCATCTTCGCTCAAAGAATGTGATTTGACTAATTACAGCTGATTGATTGTTCGCAAATGATTTGCGGCTAAGAATTTATCGATTCGGATTTCTTCGAAAACATTTGTTATTTGCTTTATCTCCTGACAGAATCGGGATTCTTAACGTCCAACATTATTTTTGGCCACAAACTAATTTATGCATATCTTCGGATCAATGATGTAGCATTAATTTGTCAGTAATTACACAAATTGGTGTTTGTTTCGAAGTATTTCTGTCAGTGTCAGGATTCTTTACTTTTTGACATTTGATAGATGTAAATTACGAGTGATTTTGTTGGTCCAAAATCAATTTTTTGTAAAAACGAACATATTATACAGAAATATCTTAATTTTAGAGTGTTGATTTCTTCAATTCAATTTCTATTAAAAAAATATAAAATTTCATACATTTTCGGTTTAACTTTTGTTTTAAGTTTTTCACTTAATTATGATTAATTTTCTTGTAAGTATCAGCAATTTTATGGAACCATGAAATTTGCTTTCAGTTGGTAAATGTTTTCTTATTGTAGTTTACAAAACAATTTAATTAATTCAAGTTTGTAAATTTAGTACAAGAAGCTCATAAGAGATACAACTATTTTTAGATAGCCATTTTTATCATTGCAGTTTTAACTTTAATTTGAGAATATTCATTGTGCTATAATTAGGAATTGAATAACAAAGATGTGGCGCCCTCTTCAGTCAAGCAGAAGGTTCCCTCTAGCGATGAAGATTATAACAATGACGATTCACGTGTCGACTCTGGTTGTACGATCCCGAATAATATACGCTCCTACGTTTTTCGGTATTAAGTTAATTATTTCCTTCCCGAACTGCATCCTCCTCATACGACTACAATTCCCCAAAAAGATAAATGTCTGTACTTTTTTCTGAAAATATAACAGTTGTTCAAATTTGAGAATTTATTGCAAGATGTTCACAAGAGATACAACAATTTATGTATGCTCATTTTAATCACTATAGTTTTAGCTTTAATTTAAGTATTTCATGTTCGTTGTGTGGCATTTAGTAATCGAGTTATAGAGGAAAACGTAAAGACACTTTTTTTTGGACATTAATATTACACTAGTTCGAATTTGAGAATTTAATACAAGTTCATACGAAATACAACAACTTTTAAATGCTCATTTTATTTCTCATATTTTTATCTTTAATTTAAGTATTTCAATTTCATTTTGCTGTACTTAGTGAACAAGTAATAGATACAAATGTAAAGACACTATTTTTCAGGAAATTTATATTTCTGTAGTTAAAATTTGAGAATTTAATACAAGAGATACAACAAATTCTATATGCTCATTGAAATCACTGCAGGTTTCATTTCAATTTAATTATTTAGTATTAATTGTATTTTATTGAGTTATTGATTAATAAAAGGAAATGTAAATGAACTTTTTGTCGTGTTAATAATCTCAAGTTTGAAAATTTATTATCAAACACATGCAGGAAGTACAACTATATCAATAGGCTTATTCCAATCTCTAGTTTAATGTGTTCCATATTAAACGTGCAGTGTTTGTTAGTCAATTAAGTAACGAAATAGCATGTATTTTCCCATTTATGCATTTTGAGAAATGCGGTGAAACCTTGCAGAATAATTTATGGATGGATGTGTTCGGTGCGCGCAGATATTGTTGCAACAATTATCCTAGCTCAATCTGTATCATTTTTCGTGAGCAATTTTCATGCTAATTGCAAACTAGCAAGATTTGAAACCGGCAGCAGCAATGCAAGGATAGAAGCGGAGAGCGGTGCCAGCCCATTGCATAACGGAGAGAAACCTTGAAACATAAATTAAGTGTAGCGGATATAACTCGACCGACCATTTACCTACGAAGTAAAGGACAAACAACAGCAGCAGCAGAAAAAAGAGTAAAGAAAATCGTAATGGTGAGCATGTAAAGAAAATAATAAAAGCAGAAATCCGAACGAAATGGAAACGAACTAATAACAATTACGGCGAACGGCCGTAAAACGCCCAAGTTCCTGTTTATGATTTGCGTTATGTAAGTTGCGAACGCCGGCAATTTGCGAAGAAAACTTTCATTAAAATAAAAGCAGAAAAGAAACGATGAATATGTGAGATCATCGTCTGAATGTGTTTTTTTTTTATTAAACTCTTCTTCGTTGTAAATCGTAGATAAAAATGACGTCAATGAGAGGATTTGACTATTGTGGAACTAGTTTACTTTATGTGTGGATTTATTTAAACTTGTGAAAGTAGAGTACATCTTTGTTATGTATATTCGTTTATTGAATATTAAAAGCTAAGTTTGGACAAAATTGTTGATACTTTATTTATTGTTTTATGGATAAACTTGATAATCCAATAATTTTATTCATATCACAGTTAAGGGTTTGTTCTTACTAGATTCCATTGTTACAAATAATAGTTGGTTAGTTATAATTAAAGTTAGCAAAAGTTTGAAACAAATTGTAGAAGAAAGTGGAATCTTCATTTGTTAAATTAATCAAGAAATTAATGATCACGTATTAAACTTAACATAAAATTTAAGAAGTATGTCTTATTTAAATTTATATAATACACCCATACCTCGCTTTACAGCCTAGATACGTTCCACGAAACTTGGCCGCAAAGCGAAAAGCCGTATAAGGAATCAATTATTGCGCTTGCGCAAGATTGCCAACATGTAGATATATTTACAATATACCGTTACAGCGAAACATTTTAGGCCGTAAATCGAAAACGTGCCTTAATTGAAGAGGGCCGTTACAACGAAATGTCGTATAAAGAGCGGCCGTACAGCGAGGTATGGGTGTATTAATGTATCGGAGAAACATATTTACGTCGGTTGTGTTTTCTGGTTTATTTTTTCTTCATTAATTCTGTTTTTGTTTGTTTGTTTGTTTGTTTTTTTATAAGTAGACCGGATGAAAGGAGAAACCGCAAACTAAAATCGAATCAATGATTGGAACAGAAGCCTCCCATGCGAAAGACCGTTCCGTCGGGATGCAAGAAGTGCGAAGTGCTTGTATCCAGCCAATTCCGGCGAATTTACAGTACGATTATGCATGGACATAAAACATGGAAACCGCTGAATTAATGTATACAATTATTCTAGGTATGCGCAAAAAGAAAACACGGATAAAAATGATACGAGAAGCATGCAATGTAATGGGAAGAGTCGGAACACAAGAGGTAATATTGTTGTGCTGCTTTTTACGAAATTCGCATTGTTGTTACGCCGGGATTCTGTAATGAAGAATTTGCATTGGATTATATCGTTAAATTTATGAAATACTCCAAAAAAAATGTATAGAAAACTTTGCTATTTATTGTTATTAACCATTGATTGAAGCAATTTCAATTTAGAAAAGTAAAAGTTTTCATAAAATTGTACAAAATTTACCAAATATTTACAAAAAGCTTATAAAAGTTAAACAAATTTTTCAAAGATTGATTGATGAAATGCTTAAGAATTTCTAATAATTAAAAAATATATTAATACTAAACAATTTTTCAATATAGAATTATTCGATTTTAATAATAAACTTTGTTATTTAATGTTTTCATTATTGAAATTAGTTCTTGAACTATTGATTGATACATTGAATATTTGAAATTTGGAAGACTGATTGATACTTATCATAAAATTGTATTAAATTTACCCATGCATTTACAAAAAAATCTTATAAAAGTTAAACAAATTTATTTTGATTAATTGATGAAATGATTAAGAATTTGTAGTAATTAATAAATCTACAATTCTAAGTAAGTTTGGAATATAAAAATATTCAATTTTTTACAATAAATTTTGTTAGTTAATGTTATAATTTAGCACTTAAAATGTGGATTGAATGATTTGATTCTATTAAATTTACCAAATATTTACAAAAAGCTTAGAAAAGTTGAACAAATTTATCAACGATATTATGCTTGAGTCATGAAATAATCAAGAATTTGCAATAATGAATAAACCTACTAATTCGAACACATTTTGGATCATATAAAGATTATATAGTTAAATTTGTGAAATATTGAAAATTTGTTGTCTAAAACTTGTGTATGTTTGTATTCATTTGATATTTTAGTTACTGTATTTAATAATAGCACTTTAGTTAGTATTTAAAACTTAGAATAAGAAAAGATCTTACGAATTTGTAAAAAATGTATTTACAAAAAAAAACTTATAAAAGTTAAACAAATTTATTTTGATTAACTCATGAAATGATTAAGAATTTGTAGTAATTAATAAATCTACTAATTAAAAGAAAGTTTGGCATATATAAATATTCATTTTTTGATAGTAAACTTTGTTATTTAATAGTTTAATTATTGAATATTTGATATTTTGTAGAGTAAAAGCTCTCATAAAATTGTATTAAATTTACCAAATATTTACAAAAAGCTTAGAAAAGTTGAACAAATTTATCAATGATATTATAATCGATATATGAAATAATCAAAAATTTGTAGTAATGAATAAATCTACTAATTCGAAGACATTTTGGAACATAAAAAGATTATATAGTTAAATTTGTGAAATATATAAAAATTTGTTCTGGAAAACTTTATATCTGTATTCATTTGATATTTTAGTTACTGTATTTAGTACTAGCACTTTAGTTAATATGTAAAACTTAGAATAAGAAAAGATCTTACGAATTTATACAAAACTGTATTTACAAAAAGCTAACAAAAATTAAACAAATTTATCGAAGATATTATTGATAAATATATTAATTTCAAGTGTAATATCTAATTATTTATTTATTTTTTCGATGAAAATGAAAATGAAAAAGATTATATTTGAATAAAGGAATTTTGTAATGGTATTTTTATAATTGGATATTTTATTTATTCTATTTTATTTAAATGAAAAATTGGAATAGCAATAGTTTTCATAAAAACATACCAAAAAGCTAATAAAAGTTAACAAAATTTTAATGAATTACATGAAAACTATGAAATATAAAGAGATAATTTGAAGTGTATAATTAAGTTACAATACGTAATTCTTTTTAGTAATTTCGTCATAAAAATTGGTCTTTTTTAAGAATCGAAAAACGAATATTCATACTTACTATGTATGAATATGAAATAAATATAAAAAAAACGGACTTCTACTTGTAAAATTTTCATTAAATTAAATTTGTTGAATTTCTTTATTGTTCCTTTTTTGATTCGATCTTATGGATTAAGTAATGACGAATAATGAAATGTAGTCATATTATTTAATAAATTTGAAAATCTACAATTTTCAATTATTTATCACTGATATTTGTTTGTTTGTTTCTTTTCAAGTAATTTAATGCCAGGAAGACCTTTAAAGGTTACATTTTATTTATCGCACGCTATTAATGAAAATATGCGGCAGCTCGTTGTGATTAGCAAGAAGCAGAGAACTGCAACATGCACCGATTTCGAGCAGAAACAGGTGACTCGGACCCGATAAAATCTCTGTGTGAATTCAACACAACCCGACGCAAATAATTTACAATATTATATAAATCGCATTCCTCGCAGCGCGTATTTTTTCACACATCGTGATAAATCGATTTGCACCGTTCGCCTGCAACAATAATAATACGGTAGACAACAATCATTTAACATGATTAAGAGCGAAAACCACATGATTCACGTTCTCCACCATAAATCCGCTCGGCACGGGGAGAGGTATCATGACCTGAGCTAATTGTATTCCAGTTTCGTGTGACCGTTATGCATTTTCAGTCTGTGTGTGTGAGGAATTCGTGGAAAGGAAGAGGAGCAAACTGAATGAGTACAATCAGAAAGTAAAGGCAAAAGTATTATTAACGTCAGCGTTCGCCAAATGCGAGGGACAGGAAATGCGTTTGCTTCACGAACAGGAAACGTCGATGCGCACGTCCATTGGTCACGTTATTTGTGCCGTTTAACGATGCAACAAATAGTGCTGTTTTTGTTACCTCAAAAGCCAACTTGACTCGTTAATTAAGATCACTCTGATTCGGATAAACTTGAGAATACGTTCGTCTTTTATATACACTTGGTTCTCGTTTTCCACAGGAAAACGTATAAAAATAAATCGCACAAAAAAGGACTAGAAACACGTATAACAATGAAGGATACGTTCCATAATTTTTTAAAACCGCATAAAACTAAATCAATGAGTTACAATATACCGAAAATCGCATAAAAAAGGGTTTATTAAATTTCAGAAAAATAATTAGTCTTACTATATTCTTTCTGAAATGTTTATTCATAATTTTATAAAAACGTTAACAATCATATGCAAGTTTATTAAATTTCAGAAAAATATAATCTTAACATATTCCTTCTAAATTTATACAGAAAAATTCTACAAAAAAAAAATACAGAAAATTTTTATGAAAGTTAATCTTTCTTCACATTTTTTCTTTAGAATTATCGTCACTATATGAGAGTTTGGCATAATTTGCGAACTGGTTCGAAATCACTTTCATCACTAGAAGAGATAGTCAGCATATCAGATCTATGTCCTGAAGATAATGATTCTTCACAAGTAAAATTAGTCTCAACTTCGCATGTTGATTTTGTCCCTTTGACAATATAATCAGTGATTAAACTTTGCGATGGCTTTACTATTGTTTTGTACAATTCTTGATATCCAGAAATGCAATTCTGAAGCTCGCCTTGAAATTTGAATGCTCGTTCAGAATTATCATCTTTTTCGATGAAATGGTTTGCCAATTTACTGGAAAGTTGAAGACCTTCTCGAATTACACTTGCAGTGAGTGTGACTGGAGTTTCATCTTCTTCCGATTCATTTTCGTTTTCTTGTTCTTCAACGGCATCAAGAGTTATACCAATGATATCATTGTCATTCATGACATTATCCTCAAGTAATTCGTCTAAATCGTTTTGGGTATATGTTTCAAAATCTTCCCCACCAATTTCATGTGCTAAAGAAATTATTTCAGCTAAAACTGTCGACGTTTGGTTAGTTTCTTTGAATTTTAACGTGTCAAAATGGCCTAAAATTGTTATTTAAAAAAATGCTTCTTGAAATAAAAACCGCATAAAAAGAGGACCAAGTGTATATATATTCGGTATTAAGAAAACCGGACGGTAATCATAATGAATTATTCCCTTTTAAGTTTGATGTTACAACAAAACTATCCAGCGGATTACCCACATCGTAGGAAACGAAAGGTGTTATTATTAAAATGCGAACGTTGAAATTTTCAAACGGCTGCTCCTTCCGAGAAATCCTCCAGAAGAGCGTTGTTGTTGTTCTTTATTTTTATTTCATTTTCGAAAAGGAACAAACGGACAATTAGAGAACATCTGTTCGTCAAAACGAAGAAAACAAAATACTAAAAAATAGCGAGAGACATGCGTGCACACTCGCTCTCACTCAAGGGTATCATACGTAATGCTTCTTCATATGGTATCCCGCTTTGTTCACCTTGTTTGCTCGCAAAGAAATTCACAACGGAAAAATGATGAACGTTTACCATATTTTCGTAATAACGAAACCGAACTACACAAAACGAAATATAACATAAGAGTCGATGTAAAAGAAACCGCATGAGTACCTCGTTTTTTTTTTAAATTTACAACTCCAAGAAATTCCGAAAAATCCTTTAACGTGTACAGTTTTAATAAGAATTTTCAATTTATTTTACACGAAACTTTACTTTATACGAAAATACATTTGTACAAAGAAAATGTAAGAATTTATTAACAACTTCATTTAATAGCTTTTATTGCAACAACAATTACAAAAGCTAAACTCAATACAACACAAATAAAATAAAATTCTTTTGTTGTATCAACTAAATTATTTCTACGAAACTCGTCAATTTCATGAATTTAAATATAAATATTTCAAATTAGATTTACGAAACTCATCAACTTTATGGCTTTCAGAATAATTCTAAGGAAATGAATCGACATTTTTTTTAGTAAAACTTTAAGTATTATTTAAACTAATTATCGTCAAATTAGTTTAGTTTCTTCAGTTTCGAATAAATAAATGATTATTTTAATTTATTTCCGTTGAATCTCTACAAACTACAACTATTACGTAACATGTTATTACGAAACACGTCAATTTTATAATTATGCTTAATGTGATTAATTATAGAGTATCTATAGAAAAAAATATTGTTATTTTACACTACATTTTGGGAAATTCTCAATTTTGTGAAAAATTGAAAGAAAAATGTTTCATTGCTCAATTATATTGAAAAATACATTGTTTCTCCTCATTTTTTCTCTCTAAACTATACTACAGTGTACAAAATACATCATATTTTCATGTAATGTATAATAATTTGAAAAAACTAATGATTTAACCCATTTTCAGGATCAATTTCTATAAAATATAACAAATAAATAAACAAAAAAATCAATAAGATAACACATTTTTCACAATCAATTCTCAACAAAATCATCATCATTATTTCTACTACACTTTCCATTTAGTTTTAACCTAAATATGAAATATATTGCAATTCCTTTCCATTCACGCTCTTCTCCATTATTCCAATTACGAGATTTGCATTTTCCGTGAACTGTTTTCACCGATAAAAACACTAAACAATCTACGATTGCTTCGATCGTATCTGGAGAGTCGTAAACCGTTTCCCCGTTTAGAAAAGTTGTAGTCCCATCGTTCCATGCAGTTGGTTGTAAAATGTGGGTGTAAAATTATTATTAATTTTCAAACGTGTCCACATAATAAAATTTAATTACATAACAGCCGTTCCGTGCGTTCTTTGGAAATAAAAAACAAGGAGAAAACATTAACATATTTAATTATTTGTAAATTAACATAAAGCATTATTTTATTTTTTTATCTGTATTCGAACGCAACGTATTTCATGATCGTCTCAATGCATGTAGTAATATACTTATTTATTATTATCGGTTTATCTCTTTATATTGGTTTGACAGAATTTTTGTTCTTTTTGAAGAGAAATTATTATGATGTAAATGTTTCAATATAAAAAATGACACTAATTCTAATAAATGATATTGAATTTGAAGAAGTTTAAGTTCAAGACGAGAATAATTTTCTTAATGCTTTTGTAATTTTGCTTAAAACTGTTAATATTTCTATTTACTGAACATGTAAAAGTTTTCAATTAAAATATCTACAATAATTTGCGTATTATTAGATAATTTTAAAGTAAACAAATCTTTTAATTTCTTTCATAAAAAAATAATTTAAATATCTTTTAATAATGTGAATAATTAAATGAAACTGTTGAAAGACTTTTATATTTCTTCATTTTATTTATCGTTTGTTGTTCTTGTTGTAATAACTGTTATAATTATAAACCAAAAAAATAACTATTTACTGTTTGAATAATGCATTACCAAATGATTTCTATTGTAAATACTAAATGAAGTCTGTATTAGTTTCAAAATTTATTACAAACGTGTTATAATTGAGTTATTTATTTTAAACTGAACACTATAGATATCCCAAATAGGATTTACATTGAATGCGTAAGCGTATTTTATGTGCAATATAATAAATCGAAAGTAACACTACTAAAAAAACGCAATATTTGGAACGGTCAAAGTGGAGGTTTTATTGTTTATTGTAAAACTGAAGAAACGTTATTCAACCGTATTGCTGTCGGATCGCGTGCTTTTTTTAATTGTAGGTGTACGTGTGTCTCTTGTGGTGTTTTTTCCTTTTTGGAAGCCCACACACGCACCGAAGATGAAGAAAAAAAATAAAAGAAAACAACAACAAGCAACACACGACAGGATAATAAAATATGACGTTTAAAGGTCGTAAAAAATCGTGAACGTTTTTGGGCCGTGGATGCGCGTTGGCCGTGGATCGGATCGAAGGAGGAGTATTTAAAATCGAATAAATTTTATCTCGCCTCTCTCAATTACGTATAAATATCTGAAATGCATCCGTTGTGTGTGTGTGCTCCTCTGCATGGGCGAGAACTATCAATGGGTCGTTCCGATGATTAATATGTTGATTTGGAGGTGTTCCATTCATTAAGGAAGCTTCGGGTTATCGAGATTTAATATGTTCATGTTATTGATTGGGTTTCGAGACAATCAAGATAATTTGGGATTTCAACAGGTCTGTCAATACCTTCAACGCAATAAGTTCGTAGGATGATATATAGATGGCGTCTCTACCGACAAATCCACGTGTTTTTAGGAAGTACCAACATTCAGATGGCGCCTGTCAAAATTTCACGGCAATCTGACGTTTAGTTCACAAGTTATAGTGGTTTTAGTGACGCTACTTTTGTAATTTTTAAAACAATTTCGCGTTTTGTTTAAGCATTGATTTTTGATAGAAAAAATACCGTTCAAACAAATCAATGGCTTAATAAGTGTCATTTGGACTTTTCTCTGTCGAGACAAATGTTAGAGAATTAATAAACCTTTAATGTAATAAGTTCGTAGGATGATAAATAGATGGCGTCTCTAACGACAAATCCACGTGTTTTTAGGAAGTACCAACATTCAGACGAGGCCTGTCAAAATGTCATAGTAATTAGACTTTTTGTTCATAAGTTACTGTGGTTTTAGTAAAACTTCTTTTGTAAATTTCAAAACAATGAAAAAATATGAATTTCGTGTGTTTACAAAATAAGAAAAAAAAAACCATTCAAGAAAAGCAATAGCTTGATACGTGTTATGGAGATTCTTCACCATGGGGGCAAATGGTAGAGAAGTGGTTTGATGATTTCAAACGCGGTTTCCCAAATTCGGAAATTGTTGCAAAAAAACATTAAAAGAATCTACAAAATGGTTTTGATAGATCGTAAATTGAAGTTGTGTGAGATAGATGACACCCTGAAGATGTCAGAACACAGTATATTCACCATGTTGCATGAAAGTTTGATCATGAAAAAGCTTTGTTCGAAATGACTACCACGTTTGCTAAAGTCAGACCAAATTGCAAATCTATGAAAACGTGTTACGTTTTTCTTTTCAAATCTAATCTAAACTAACAAATATTTAGTAACAACTTATAATGTAATTAGAATTAGTTAGAAGCAATGGATTCCAAGCCTCGAATAGCGCAGGATGAACTTTGGGATAACCGCGAAATCAGCAATTAAAAATGCACCTCACGAGCGCACACACGAATAAAACATGTTACATAAATAAAAAAGAAGTTGCAATTTTCCAGGAATAAAAATGAAATTAATTTTTGTTTACGGCCTCCCTGACCTTTAAAGCAAACAATGAGTGTACATAACATTCTCATTCTCGTACAAATTCCTTCATCATCTCGCTCCTCTTCCCACCACACCACCGCATCTTTCATCTTGCTCGAGGCAATAAAAATAGATCCGTAGCAGTTTGAAATACTAAATCTTTATTTTTTACACAGAAATGAATTATTTATAATTATTGTAAAACGATGACTTACATTTCCATAAAAGGTTTACACTTCTGTTTAATTATGTATGCTTTGTTGCGAGTTATCGTTTCTCAAGGCGCCGTGCAAATGAAGAACGAACTACATTCAAAGAAATAATGAATGCTTAACAAAACTCTGAAATATATGTTATTAGGAAGTGCGACTGGTTGCGTAACGACTCATTGTTTTATTACATTTTATACGTGTGTTTTTATTTATCGATTAATCAATTTACGTAACACGCCCGTAAAATATTCCCACCGCGCGTTTGACACATTTCCATTCGTTTTCCTGTCCCCGTCTGGAGTGTGCGTTTTCCTTCCGCCCGACGATCGAGATCTCATTTCCATCTAATTATAGTCATTGCAATCTAGAATATACAATCATTATTAAATAACAACGTTTCTAAATACCATTCCACTACAATTTTTCCAAGCGCTGCATTTATTAACGAACAGTTTGAAAAGTAAAAGTTTTTAGTTGCATATTTATGCGAATTCCAACTAATTGAAGACAAACGTAATTAGCAATTAATTTTGATCTCTGAAAATTGCATGCAAAGCATATTTGTTTGTCTTTCATTATAAAACAAAAGTAGTAATAAAGTATCCAATTTCATATCTGTTAAGAAATGCTTGGATATTACTCAAAGTCTTAAATTTATTAACTAATTTAGATAAAGTCAAGATATAAGTTTTACTGTAGATTCATAGTTAATGAACTAAATATGAATCTACAGTTAGTTACAAAAGATGTTTTAAAACCATTAATTTAGAGTATTCCAAGTATTAACAATTTATGATTATGAAGAAATAAGTAGCAACAAAATGTAGAATAACATATGTTGTTATAAAGTATTTTATTTTGAACTGTATTTTATACAAATAAGTATCATTTTTATGACTTGAAATAAGTTGTAAATGATAAAAAGGAAACAGTCTTATATGATTTTTTATTGAATTAATAATAATATATCATCAAGTAGTCAAAGCTTTCATATTTTCCGCTCGCTTTAATCCCGAATGGAAAATGCCACTGGCTCCTAATGCATAATAACACGAATCCAACTAATGTTTTGATATTATTAGACTGCCACCAACTATTTTCCTATCCTCCATGCATTACCATTACGGCGGGACTATCGTTGAATTCTTGACCTTTCTCGTGTAACGCGAATAATTGCAAGCATTGTAGGTCAAAGCCTCTTGTGCTGTTATTATTAGTCATCGCCCGTCCAACTCCTCCATCAGGGCCGAGACATTTGCACATCTAATGTCTTCATCGAAACGATTTACCGAAACCATACTAATTAATCACACCGAGTGTACATTTCAATCGAAAACGATACCTTCATTTCAACAATCTCCGCAGTCTATAGACATTGTTCATTAAACAGTTATATAAGTACAGTCTTGTAAATTATTGTTATGATGATTTTTGCAATTCGTTTAGTCTATGATTCAATACATTCAAATTACTATATAATAGTAATTATAGAGCACAATTACAAAACTAATTATAAACATGGAAATATAAAATCAAATCAAAGAAACATCATGATTTTTTTGTATCGAATTATCATTAATTATGTAAATTAAAGAAACTCGATGTATCAAGAAATTGCAATTCATTTAATTTAGAAACTATTACAAAGAATATATTTTTTGCTGTAAGTTTAGAAAAATTAAGATTACTGTAAACAGATTGGCGATAGCTAAAGTAAAGTTCAATAGTAAATAAATTTAAATGATAAGTAAACTTATTAATATTTTAGAAGTTGAGGTTTTGTTTGTTATTAACAATTAAAGATAGGAATTAAATATTTTTGTACATAAAAATCTACAGATTTCCTATAACAGTAACATTTCGTTGTTGTTGCAGATAATTCAAGAGCAAAAGTGCTTTTACGTTTCGAAAGCGAAGTTAGTATAAGTTTGTAATTAAACACAAATTCTGAATAAATCATAACTAGTTTCAGGTGAGAAAGAACGAGACGAGTGAAATGATTCAGTTGAGAGTCATCGTTGAAAATAAGAACCAATAATGGTAATCCGAGTGAGTGAACCCATTTCGGTTTTTAATTGGATATTTTAATAAATTCTAATGGAAAGTATTTAATGCTAACTGGTAGCATTAGTTGAAACCGTTTAAATAAATAATAAATAAATAAATGAATGAATGAATGGAAAGGAGGAACGAAGCATCGCATCTCGGAAAACGGGTTCGTCGTCTGATCGAGCGTTCGTGTCTCCATGCGTTAGCGCGCATAAAACTCGCATCTGATTACAATAACTTATAATAATTAGATGGCGCATAAAAACAAACGTTCCGGTTATCATTATTATTGTTGTTGTCGCTCCTACTACTACCGTCCTTTTATTCGTTTCACCTCTTTCACTTCTTCTCCTCGACGTTCCTGCATTATTCAATAAAGTACACACGTACTAATTAATTATTTATACCCGCTTTTATGTAATACGCGTTTGCATACATTACTATTAAAGAAAGGAAAAAAAAACGTTATATCATTGACATTGAGGAAACACAATCAATATGTTTCATAACTATTGGCAAGTTGCTACAGCCACTACTAGATTAGATCAAATTCGTAACATCGCAAGGTGAATTGGTCGTAAGTCGAATAATATGTAATATAATAGCACTTTCATGATGTACATCAACATTAATAGGCTTTATTTCTGTTTATTTCAATTATTAAGTATTTATTGTAAGTCAAAAAGAAAATCTATTTACAGTAAAAGCGAATATGGAAAATTTATTTTGATGAAAATGATACATTTTTTTAAATATTTCTCATCGTAAACAGGATTTCATAAAAGAAAGAATAACATTATATTAAGAAAAACGTACTTTCCATCATTTGTTCGAAACCGAATTATATACAAAAAGATTAAAAAAAAGTTGTAAATTGAATGGAAATATCTATAATTTCATTTTTTCACGATAAGAGTGTTTGTTCGTAAACTAATAAAATGGAACTTAATTGAAAGAAAACATATATTTAACGAAAACTCTTACTTTATCTTAACTGTACGTAAATCAAAAATGAAGATTCTTTAAAAAGTAATAGAATATTTTAAGAAAAATCGTTTGATTAGTGAAAAAGTAAGCAATGAGTTTACATGAAAGCGAAGCCCACGCGAATTCGTCTGAGCACATAAACACAATTAATAAATTATGCAACGTACCTTTGAGACTTTGAGACTTGAATAAAAGACTTAAAAAAACTGAAACGTGAAAAGTGCGCAAAGTAATTTACGCCTTTCGAGACAAAAGTGGGTATTATGCGAGTGAGGCAATTAATAAAGTGTAGTCTCTTTAAGTTAGCTCGTAAAATAAACGAGACAACGTCTGCAAAAGGCGAGCTCGAAACCACTAAAAACCAACACTCGACAATCGTAACAACAAAATGGTTGAAAGAATGAACAAAAAAAATAAACAATTTGTTTATACGACTTTTAATTCGCTTCGATAAAGTGAAAGCTATTATGATTCAACGCTGTTCGTTGTGTCTCTGCACGTGACGCAAGACGCTTTGCGCTGAACAAAGAGACCACTCATCGGAATTTGCATTTCGGAAACTCATCCCAGAGTTGTAATTAAAGGTGCACTTTTATTTATTGTAATTTTTCTTGCTGGAAAAGGTAATGCCAGACAAACTCACCGAGAGAACAAGGGAATTGCGTCGTCTTCCTTACCTGAAACGAAACGGAGAGAAAACACGGAGTTAAAACAATGGACAATACTTAATACATATTAAAAGTCTCAAATTTCACCCGGCTCATTTACACATGTCAATGTAACGAAAAATTGTATACATAAGGTGGATTCCGGCATCTACGACTTGGGAATTTCAAAAGTGGAAATTGTATTACGAAACTCATGTCAAAACCGATGACATCGAAATATTCGATTTTGGATTTTGAAATTTATACATGAAATTAGATATGTCAATTGTTCAAAGTAAATAAGTGCTTATGATGTAAAACGTATGTAATTTCATCCTTATAATTATTTATTGATACAGTAATTTAGATATAAACAATAATTAATCAAATTAAAAAAAGTAAAGTTTTTAAAGTTTTTAAACAGTAGTCTTTACATTTTTGCGTATTTTTCGAAAAGTTTGGTCGCTATATCCATAATTAAAAGACCAAATTAAAGCTAAATATTTACTCTTTAAAACGTATGCATTCATGTAATTCTATCATTTGTCTTAACATTTTTGCTTATATCTCGAAAAGTAAAAGCGTGAAATTCATAATTAAGTAACCAAATTAAAGCTAATCAATTTCTTTTTAAAACTAATGAAACCATATTGTTGTACCAAGTATCATTTAGGGGTAATTCACAATCAAATTTGGAGTTTCCTTTAAAGTAGTATTTATACATTTTTCGTTATATCTCGGAAATCATGAGCAGCAAATTATTTTTTTAATAACAACATTAAAGCTAAATATTTACTCTTTAAAACGTATGCATTGGTGTAGTTCTATCATTTGTCATGTACAGGAAATTCACAGTCAAAGTTGAAGAAATGTTTAAAAAAACGTCTTAACATTTTTGCTTATATCTCGAAAAGTAAAAGCGTGAAATTCATAATTAAATAACCAAATTAAAGCTAATCAATTGACATTTAAAACTAATGAAACCATATAGTTGTACCTTATATCATTTTGTGGTAATTCACAATCAAATTTGGAGTTTTTTTTAAGTAGTATTTATACATTTTTCGTTATATCTCGGAAATCATGAGCAATAAATTCTTTTTTGAGTAACAACATTAAAGCTAAATATTGACTCTTTAAAACGTATGCATTTATGTAGTTCTACATTTGTCACTTAGAGGAAATTCATAGTCAAAGTTGAAGAAATGTTAAAAAAAAAACGTCTTAACATTTTTGCTTATATCTCGAAAAGTAAAAGCGTGAAATTCATAATTAAGTAACCAAATTAAAGCTAATAAATTTCTTTTTAAAACTAATGAAACCATATTGTTGTACCAAGTATCATTTAGGGGTAATTCACAATCAAATTTGGAGTTTCTTTTAAAGTAGTATTTATACATTTTTGGGTATATCTCGGAAATCATGAGCAGCAAATTATTTTTTGAGTAACAACATTAAAGCTAAATATTCACTCTTTAAAACGTATGCATTGGTGTAGTTCTGTCATTTGTCATTTAGAGGAAAATCACTGTCAAAGTTGAAGAAATGTAAAAAAAAAACGTCTTAACATTTTTGCTTATATCTGGAAAAGTAAAAGCGTGAAATTCATAATTAAGTAACCAAATTAAAGCTAATCAATTTCTTTTTAAAACTAATGAAACCATATTGTTGTACCAAGTGTCATTTAGTGGTAATTGACAACAAAATTTTAAGTTTTTTTTAAAGTAGTATTTATACATTTTTGCTTATATCTCGGAAAGTATGAGCAGCAAATTAATTTTTGAGTAATCATATTAAAGCTAAATATTCACTCTTTAAAACTAATGCACTGGTATAGTTATATCATCTATCAGTTGGATCTAATACAGTGTCAAACGCATTGATATCTTACATTTTTGTTTACAGTTTTTGTTTTTGTATTACGATCCAAAAACAAATAATCATTAAATTAAGCAGACACAAATTACGTAACAACAAACGGAAATTGGAGTTCAACGACTTTGGACCCGAAACAATTTCGATTTACTATTGATTAATGTGGACTTATTACGATTTTTTTTGTGTATTCCGTCTTCTCCTTTTCATCATCATCGAGTTGCGATAAATACACGATCGTTATTACAGGTTCGGTATCAATCTCACATGTATTTTCAATTAAAATATCTGATGATAATTTGATTGATCGCAGAGCGAAGCCCCGGGCGTTTCGATGCCAAAACGAAAATAAATCTCTCATTTTTTTTATTGGGAACAGCCAGAGATAATAACAAACCATTTTTTGTATTATTATTTTCGGTTAAGCAGCGTTGGCATGTATTAATATCGGCGTGTCGCAATTGGAAATTGCGAGCCGGACAAACGTTTCCCAACAAGATAGATTGTGACTGGAAGCGGGGAATCGATAAATCAATTTCCATCAAGGTAATGGTATCAACTACAGTTAGTTTTTGAAGGAGTCGTTGTTGGTTGTTAAGGGATCGGTGGAAGGTTGTTTGTATGCAGCGAGCAGCAAAAGTTGGGTGCGGTTGTAAACAATTTAAATAATTCCTTAATAAATAATCGTCCTGTGTTTATATTTATTCTCTTGTTCTTTTTCAGTTGTCGTTGTTGTTGTTTTTCAGCAAGGAGCGGAGTTTGCGTGAGATTCGGACATTCATCATGATTTAATTGAATGGACAAGGAGGAAGCGGAGGTCGGTGATAGAGAGGTTTACCCTTTTCACCTCTCGAACCCGGCCATCCGTCCTTCGTCCATGGGAAAGACGAACGGCTTCAATTAAAGTGCAGGTGCAAATGATCAGGGCACACAACAAGTTTCCTGCCAAACAAGGGGAGTCGTTCCACGCTTCCGCTAATGACTTGAGCACTGAAGAAATGCGCTCCGAAGAGGTGGAAAATAAAGGAGAAACAAAATCTTCAGCAGGAGAAGACCTTAAAACACCAAATATTTGCCTAACTGTGTATCGGATCCGCTTGAGCGTGACCAACGGAAAAAAGAGCTAAATCTTCCCATAGGAAGTCCACTTCCCTGTTGACACGGCGTTAAGTAAGTGGAGTTGCGTAACCTCCGCACATACCGATAATCTCGAATTTCGAAAAACTTGGTCACTCGCTTTTCCTTTCTTCCGAACAAACAATTTCAATGCATAAACGTGTAAACGTACCGCATCTAATGATGGAGGAAGTTCACGATTTCCGAATGAAATTAATAAGCCGCATCGATCCATTGCATTCCGGATAATCGACGAATTAAGGAAAACATTAAATTAATGCACGAGAAGGAAAGTGATTTCCGTTCGCCAATCAATAGAGGAAAAACAAAATAACCAAGCTTGCATAATTTCCACTCCCTTCATTTTATTTCCATTGTTTTCCCCTTCATCACCTTTCGGTAAACTCAATTTATTTAATTATAATCGTACTCCTCCTAATAATTGGCTATTAGCATTGAAATGGCATGCATTTAAATTAAGCGCAATATTCCATATATTTGCATAATGAGATCGTGCATTTAATTATCGCAATTATGATTGCTTTCGTCGTCGTGAATTGTTCATTGATGTTTCGACGAAACGTTATAAACGTGAAACGATTAAAAAAATGAAACATAAAATGGGTATTTTGATGGGTGATTTGGACGCGGGAAATTGGCTTTTGAAGGCAGTTATTTCTTGGGTCGGGGGGAAAGTTTCATATTATTTATTTTCTAAGGTGAGAGTAAGAAGGAAAGAGAGATATTGAAGATAATGATGACATGAGGAAGAAATTGCTTGGTGTGCAGAGATCACAAAAAATAATAGAAGCAAGTGCAAATGATGGGAAACACATTGCAAATCTTCAGACTCGAAAAGAGCAATTAAAAAACTTTACAAGAAAATTGAACAATATTCACTATTATATTTTTATTTCTACAAAATATTGCAAAGAGCATGTAAAAGGTTGTCGTCTATATTCACATTTTAGCGATTTTCTCGAAAACTATAATAGATAGAATTGATCCGAAAGATGTTTATGAAACTAGGATATTTGGAGAATGTAACGCATATTCATTTATTTCTATGTCTTGATCCGTTTGGCTGTAATTCGCTGTCTAAGTTGAAGAAACGAAAAATGAACAGTCGAAAAAGCAGTATATTCACATTTTAGCGATTTTCTCGAAAACTATAATAGATAGAATTGATCCGAAAGATGTTTATGAAATTAGGATATTTGGAAAATGTAACGCATATTCATTTATTGCTGTGTCTTGAGCCGTTTGGCTGTAATTCGCTGTCAAAGTTGAAGAGACGAAAAATTAACAGAGGAAAAAGCAGTGTCTTCACATTTTAGCGATTTTCTCGAAAACTATAATAGATAGAATTGATCCGAAAGATGTTTCTTAAACTACGATATTTGGAGAATGTAACGCATATTCATTTATTGCTGTGTCTTGAGCCGTTTGGCTGTAATTCACTGTCAAAGTTGAAGAAATGAAAAATTAACAGTCGTAAAAGCAGTGTCTTCACATTTTAGCGATTTTCTCTAAAACTATAATATATAGAATTGATCCGAGAGATGTTTATGAAACTAGGATATTTGGAGAATGAAACGCATATTCATTTATTGCTGTGTTTTGAGCCGTTTGGCTGTAATTCGCTGTCAAATTTGAAGAAACGAAAAATTAACAGTCGAAAAAGTAGTGCCTTCACGTTTAAGCGATTTTCTCGAAAACTATAAGAGATAGAATTGATCCGAAAGATGTTTATGAAACTAGGATATTTGGAGAATGTAACGCATATTCATCTATTGCTGTGTCTTGAGCCGTTTGGCTTTAATTAAAAAAATAAGTAGTAATAAATACTCGATTGATTTGTGTATATACTAATTTATAAGAAATTATAATTATGCAAAGCGATTGTACAATTATTATAAAAACGTGTTTTCTTTATGAAAAGATTCTATTCAAGTTATGCAGATGAAACGTAAATATTAATAAGAAGTTTAAATAATCAATTAGAGATAATCAAAATAGCGTATTTCCATAAAGTGTTGAAACTCTATATCTCCGAGATTATGCTCCGTTTCGTCCTGAGCGCAGTGAATGAATTTAATGTTTTAATTAAAAATCACACGGAGCTCCGGGCGTAACTGTGAACAGTTATCCTGTTCCCCGAGATGGAGTTGAGAGAAGAGAAGCGACGAGGCTGAAGAACAAAAAGGATTAATTAGCATGTGAATAGGTTTCGATGCACTTTTATCGCGGAAAAGTTGCAGAACGGCGAGCCGAAAGAGGAAGAGAAAGAAAAGAAAAAAGAGAGATGGTATTATGATGGAACGAAGATGAAGGTTGAAGAAGGAAGGTGATAATATAAAAGTCCGTTATAATCCGCGATTTATACCTGAAATCCGCAATTCATCTTCGACCGGAGGGAAATAAATCCGCCGCGCGCCGACTACAAAAGCGGCATCCTCCAAGTAAAAGTGCGCAAGATTTACTCCCAATTTACTAGATTGCACGACCGATTTATATATTGCAAATCTAATGCGATCCGACAAACTGCTGAGGGAAAAACAACAAGAACCGAATCGAATTGGCGGAAGAGACATTTCGATTGGAATCCTAATAAGGACGAGAAATGTGCCAAAGTGGCGTGCAATAAGCTTGCTCCAAATCGAAATACGCTTATTTCCTAGACCCGTTTCGCCAATCGAACATTGCATTGCATCAAATAATCACAATCCAAATAATACCAGTTTTGCATTTAGACTTGTCACTCCAGGAAATCCGTGGATTATTATTTACTAGGGATTTTCATAATTAATTTCACATTAATTACGAAACTCATATTAGTGTCCATCCATACAATTAATCAAAACGAGAGGAACCCTACTCCGGAAACTTCTGAAAATGTGATTCATTTAAGCCTATAGATTTGCATAATTCTAAACTAATGGAGAGTTATTACAGAAGAGCGATTAAAGACCAAACCAATTATGAAATTAGCATTTAAATTGGATTAAAAAAAAATAGATAAAATAAGGATCAAAAAGCTGCAACCGTTTTCTTTTAAAAAGAAAACTGTGTGTGTGTGTTTTTTTTGTTGTTCGACAAGGAAATGCATAGCTGCACGCGTTTAACTGAACTCAATCAATCAATCAATCGAATTGGGTGAAATTTTGGAATCCGTGAATCTGTAGAGGAATGAATTTAGAAACCGGGTGATTTACTACACTTTGGTATTCGATTGGGAAACGGCGTGTGGTATGTGTGTGTGAATAGAAATTAGTTAGTTTGAGACGAAGACGTTTCAAAACGTTCGCTACGCTTCATATTTCATGGCGCCTATCTGCTCGCAATATCGGAACTGTGCAACCTCAACCGCACACTCGCAGATCCTAGATACTACGACCTGTTACGAAACCCATGACAAATGTCGTCCATAAACATGTTTACTTCAAAATGAATGCCATAATTGTTGGGTCGGTATGGGAGAGTAATTCAATCCCGTTGGCATTCATTGATTGCCGCAATTACTTGTTATTTATAAGTGATCTAGTTAAGATTATTTTGAAACATTTTGCTTATTACCGTTTTAATCATAAATTAAACTTGGTCACATCCAAGAATTGCTTGATGACAGATTGATGTTCTTAACTGTGAGACAACTTTGAAATTTTTCGAAGAAGTATATGTCTAAATCTAATAATGCGCTTTACGGCCTAGATACGTTCCACAAAACTTGGCCGCAAAGCGAAAAGCCATATAAGGAATCAAGTATTGCGCTTGCGCAAGATTGGCAATTGAAGAGGGCCGTTATAGCGAAATGCCATAGAAAGAGCGACCGTAATGGGTGTATTATATACGTTTTGCAGAAAGTCGTCGGTCGTTAGCCCTTTGGCCCAATTTTGAGATTGAAACAAATTAATTAACGAAAAATTGAATTTAAATTTCTCACGAAATGACAATGTGAAAAAATACTGAAATTTGTATTCAAGTTCGAAAGTTCAAATATTTTATTAATAAAAATCTATTACTATTATTAAATGAGTATATAAAAATTTCAACATGTAATTTGTCTTATTAAGATCTTATTGAAATATCAAACGAAAATCTGTATTACTTTTATATTAGTTATGCAACGAATTAGAGTGTTCGATTGGAATGGGATTTCTCAAGCGCGTAGATATTTATCATTCAAGGAGTGAGACAAGAAGCAAATTCGAAAAAAAGGATAATATGGTACACTTTCATTTACTTATTACATGCATTATCCGTTATAATTGATGGCTTCGCAATTCCACGAGAAGTGTCGGAATAATTAGGTTGAGAACTACTGCTTTACGACATTCCTGGAGATTCCAAGTGCCAGTCTAGTTAATAAGTACACATTCTATTTAATATGAAGTGATACTCCGAGTTTGATCGTTTTGCAACACATTCACTTTGCGCCCATAAATCCTGCGTCGCTTCGATATACGTCGGCGAATCAGATCCACCCGATGCCAGTTCATTTGAAAAGCAGAAACCTTTCTAAATAACAACAACAATACGCAAACAATACCTGAAGAAACGACGACACCCACGAGCAACGAGCGCAGTTCCGTTTACGATTTAGGAACACACTCACCGAACTGCACATAAATAACGTATATTTATTATGAAATCGTACGGAGAGGAGAGTTTCTTGAATTATGGTGTGTATCCTTTGGACGTTCGGCCATAAGGAAATGCGGCGAGACGAATCGATCTCTGGCTGCATTTCAAATACACCTTTTCATTCGCACAGATTGTTCGCTTTTCACTCGAGAAAACAACGAATGAGTGGATAACAAACATCTGAATGGAAAACGCGAGAAATGAAAATTCGCCATTGATGCTGATCAAAGGCTTTCCCAATAAATCAATCAATCCGAGGAGGCTTCGATTGTTATTACGTTATGAATTGCCAGAGCTGCTCTATTGATGATCGGGACTTAATTATAGGCCGTAGTAGTACACTGTGAATTGCAAATGAATGTGCGGGGAAAGTTCTGCGGAGAAAAACCCCATATTTCAAAACCCAGTTTAAAAGGAATTATAGAGGTCTGAAAGCCATTCAATGCGCGCACACATATATTCATTTGGAATTCTAATTAAGACATGCACATTAATTTTCTCTTAGACACATCCCAGGCCATTTCATATCTATAATTATAACTGATCTATAACGTACTTCACCGTTTCTTTTAAATTCTCACTCAGTTACAAGCATCCACAATTTTCATTTTTCATTACGAGCTACTGTTTTCGTTCCACATTACTTTATATAGAAATATTCAATATTGATTACAAACTTTCATAAGTTTTTGAAACATGATGAAAATAATTGGAAAAACAAACAATTATTTTAACTGCGTTTTTTTTATAGAATTAATTTGTAATCATTTAAATTATCATAATGAAAAATCGATGGTTAGTTCTGTAAAAAAAATAATTTATTATTGTGTTCTGTAATTAAACGTTTTACTAGTCAATTTATATTGAAAATTTTCATTAAATTTATTCAATATTCAATACAAATCTGTGAAATCCATAAAATAAATGTATAAAATTAATAAATTTTTACAATTATATAACTTGGATTCATTGAAAATTATGTTAGAAAAATAAAATAAATCTTGTAAATAAATTGTTTCTGGTATTTTGTAATTCTACGTTTTATAAGTTAATAATTTTCATTAAATTAATTCAATGTTCATTAAATATTTGAGAAATCCAAGAAATTTGAATTCCTCTTCAAAGTAGTTAATAATTTTCATGAAATGAATTCAATTCAATGTCTATTGAAAATTTTCATTAACTTTATTCAATATTCAATACAAATCTGTGAAATCCATAAAATAAATGTGTAAAATTAATACATTTTTACAATTATATAACTTGGATTCATTGAAAATTATGTTAGAAGATAAAATAAATCCTGTAAATAAATTTTTTCTGGTATTTTGTAATTCTACGTTTTATAAGTTAATAATTTTCATTAAATTCATTCAATGTTCATTAAATATTTGAGAAATCCAAGAAATTTGAATTCCTCTTCAAAGTAGTTAATAATTTTCATGAAATGAATTCAATTCAAT
>JAFMTC010014745.1:142727-152995 GCA_018845635.1 Nicrophorus orbicollis | reverse complement strand
TTTGTTCTGTTTTGTCACTGCTCTGTTTTTTTTTTCGCTAATATGGCCTTATATGTTCTGTTTCACATGAGAACCGTAAAATTGTAGAATTGTGCCTTTATTGTTTTAGAAAATACAGTTATTATATACAATGTGAATTGAATTTAAAAGTTCTGTTTTGTTCTGTTTATTCGCATTTTATTATAATTATTGAAAGATTTAAAAAATATGATTATTGACAATAGGTTTTTCTATAAAATATGTTTTGCCTTTGTTCTGTTTTGTCACTGCTCTGCTTATTTTTCGCTAATATGGCCTTATATGTTCTGTTTCACATGAGAACCGTAAAATTGTAGAATTGTGCTTTTATTGTTTTAGAAAACAGTTATTATATAAATGTGAATTGAATTTAAAAGTAATAATTATGCAGTTGAAACGGTTCGTGCAATATATTACAATATGTTGACCCGTTGTGAATTGCATTTGGTAGTAAAGAAAAAAAATAGAAATAAATATGCGAATGTCGGGTGAAACGGTGAAAAATAGTTATGTGGAAGTCGTCTTAGGAAAGGTCTCTTCTTTATGTATACAGTTTTTACAGACGAGCGAAGAAGAAAGAAGGAAGCAAAGGTGGAACGTCGAAGAATGTTTGTGCAATATTATCAAAACGAATTAAGATTGTGGAGACAACATAGGTGTACTTAAATTTGACCCCGAAACGAAGATAAGTCTTCGGAATCGATGGCATTAGAGGGAATTGCTTCACGTGGAATAAATAAATAAATTCCGAGAGAGGAGTAAATAGACGCGCGTACGTATGTATGTATGTTGGGTCTTAAATTTTGCGTCGAGAGAGTACCAAAAGGATGTGGAGGCCAGTTAAGATAAAACCGAACCTATTATACAATCTCTGATGTTTTAATCATTTCCCGAGAATTCCGAACGGAGCCGCTGTAAATAAGCGCGATAAAAACGCGGACGAAGGAATTATTGTATCATCATCGACGTCGAAAATCTTTTCGTCTTCTTCGCCTGTTATCTTCTGGTAAAAGCGCGCTTCTTCCTCTCGTCATCTTCATCTCTCTCTCTCTCGCGCTTCAGCTCTTCCGCAGACTGCTAATAAGGTTGAATGTGTGTGCAGTGCACATTAAAAACGGTATATTATCGAAGGCCAGTTATAAAACGCCCGAGGCTCCAGGTTTGTTGTATATCCTACGTATGGACACAATGGACAGAAAAATCAGATGCTTTATGCACATCCTCCTCAGGTGAACGATTGCACAAACATACAACATAACGTTTATCTTTGTTGTTACTGCTGCCGTTGTTCTTGTCGTTTGTCGAGGCTACTTCATGAAAATTCACACACGAATAGTAGTAGTAGTACTACTACTACTTCCACTACACATTCACTAGCGTGAAATGGAGCTCGTTACATCAACGAACCGTTTAATCGGCGGCGATTATATAACCGGATCACAGGATGCCGAGTTCTCGCTAAGCACACACACACACACACACACACATCATTTTCACCTGCAGGAAAGCATTATCCAGCGAATATCTCGAGAAGGGAAGCGCATCATCCGTGCGCCTGCATTTCAGAGACGGCGATCTCCTCTTGTAATAGTTTCGGAAAATCACTGCAATTAAGTCGACTTAAGACCTCTAAGTACCGCGTATTACCACAACCCGTGGTACAATTAAATCGATAAGGACGCACGTACTTCCTAGTTGCATACCTGCATGAAGCGCACTTATCGATATTGAACTTTCCATTATACCACTGCTTGCTTTAGATTGAATAGCCGTGGATCTTGGATTTTTTCGATATAACGGCTGTCTCCAATTAAGGCACGTTTTCGATTTACGGCCTAAAATGTTTCGCTGTAACGGCAAAAAAACTGTTTTTCCATGTCCATATATCTACATGTTGTCAATCTTGCGCAAGCGTAATAATTGATTCCTTATTCGGCTTTTCGCTTTGCGGCCAAGTTTCGTGGAACGTATCTAGGCCGTAAAGCGAGGTATGAGTGTACTTTATAATTCACGATTCTCAAACAAAATGAATGATTAATAGTATAATACTACTTCTGTTGACTGTTGACAATTATCTCTATCTGAAAGTGTTAACTTAAAGCTTTAATATTATAAGGAGATTATCAAGATTGTTTCAGAAAGTATCATAAAATTAAGGTTTTCGTAAATTAGCTAAAATCTACGAAATACTTCTAAAGAAATTATTATATTTCCAAATACTCCTACATAATTCAAAATTAAGAATAAATTAAATAATTGATTTTATTTGTTAAGTTGAATATTCTGATTCTGATTGATCATTATTCTCAAAGTAACGTAAAATATGAAACTTCTTTCTATTATGTTGCAAATATGAACTTAAACAAATTTGACTATGATTCAAGATGAAAACTTGTATTTTATTAGCAAAAAATATATACTTTATCATTAATGATTCTCAAACAAAATTAATGACTTTTTGACTTTCATTTATGTTTATCTGAAAATGTTAATTTATAGCTTCAATTTGTGCAACAAAGGTAATTAGAATTTGTTCTAGAAAGTATCCAATCTAACCTTGTATTATTTTTCAAATTAATTCTAATCGATGAACACTATAATACCTTTTTTTTTCTTCTTCAGAATGAATTGTAGGTTTTGCACGAGTATCAAAGACGGTAGTTAACATATTTCAATCTCAATTTACGACCGACTAAGTAGATCGATTAAGATTTCTCTTGTTAAATTGCCTCCAAACAATAAAGATCCTGAATCGGAAAGAACAACAACAACAACAACAACAGCATTTCGGTAATGTTCGTTACAAAAAAAAAGGAGTACGTACAAGCATCGCTTTCGACCTAGACCTTATTAATCCCACACTGCATCGTTCTTAATGTATAACATTTTCTTATTTCCGATCTCGTCGTTTTCTTATTCTTTCGTTCATTTGTTTTTCACTTCACTTCTTTCATTTCAAACGTGATCCCGTTCCTGTTATGTAAATCAACGGAGGCCGGTGTTGGATTACAACAACTCTCATATACCACAACCACCTCAACGCTTATATAAGCACCACCGGGATGGGCGATAACGATCGTAACGAAAGACTAATGATCTTCAATTCTACACCCACTTACGGTGGAGGTGCAGGAATATGTTGCGCTTCGGCTCCAACCGACAAAAAGCTACCAACGTGTCACACCCTGTTCAAAGGTCGGATCGTTTCCTTATTTCACCAAACGAAACAAAGACAAATGCGGAGATGGAGGATGGATCGAAAATGGATGTGTACAGAGAAGAATGAATGCAATCCTTCACTGTCATCCGCAAATAGCCGCACAACGAAATGTCATTCTTATGATAATTTCAAGTCAAAATCATTTTGCCATCAAAAGTTTCCAATAACAATTTATGGTTAACAATTTCTTTTTACAGTTAAAACAATATTGCAAATTGACCCAATTTGGACCAAAATATCAATTATGAAAGAACCAACTTTCAATGCAATATTCTACAAATGATTTATAAGTTATTAATATTATTACAATGACTTTGATGAAAATGCGATTTTTTATACATAAAAATTAAATATTCTTTTACAAAATTGTATCAAGTCAATCAAATGCGAACAGGTTTGTTGAAGTTTACACCTATAATATTCAAATCTCTTGTTCACGTTTATTGAACAACACGTAGACCTTTGATTGATTACATTTCATCATTGTACTTAATACGTGGATACCCGAGTGTGAGATTATCCAAGGTGACTTAAATGACCTCACAATGGTAAAGTAAGAAAGCCTCTTCATAATCTTATTTGAGTCTACAGTAAAATCTACGACATGACGAAAGTAGATACAATTTTTAAACATAAGATTAATGTCAGAGGACTACTTAATTCAATTGGAATATCTCATTAAGTTATTGATTAAATTAACAGTACAAGATTCTATGGGAAATCGTAACATGCCATAACAGAACGAGAACAAATAGAATACTATAAAGTATGTTACGTGAAAAGACCTATGGTACTTAATTGCAAGGTGACTTGATTGGTACAGTATGAAAGCCTCTTCATATTCTCATTTGAAATATAGTAAAATTTACGACCTGACGAAAGTTGGTACAATTTTTGAACATAAGAATAATGTTCCATGTCTACTTAATTCAATTAGAATATGTCATTAAGTTATTGATTATATTAACAGTACAAGATTGTTGATTCCATGCGAAATCATAACATGCCATAACAAAACGAGAACAAATAGAACACTATAAAGTATGTAACGTGAAAAGACCTACGGTTCTTAATTTCAAGGTGACTTGGTTGGTACAGTATGAAAGCCTCTTCATAATCTCATTTGAAATATAGTCAAATTTACGACTTGACGAAAGTTGGTACAATTTTTGAACATAAGAATAATGTCAAATGTCTACTTAATTCAATTAGAATATGTCATTAAGTTATTGCTAATTTAATAGCAGTACAAGATTGTTGATTCCATGGGAAATCATAACTTGGCATTACAGAACGAGAACAAATAGAACTATAAAGCATATTACGTGAGAAGACCTATAGTCCTTAATTACAAGAATTAAATGACCTCACAATGGTACAGTAAAAATGCCTCTTCATAATCTCATTTGAACTATATTTACGACCTGACGAAAGTTGGTATAATTTTTCAACATAAGAATAATGACACATGTCTGCATAATTCAATTAGAATATCTCATTAAATTATGGATTTAATTTACACTACAAGAATGTTAGTTAAAATGACAAAACATAACATGTCAGTAATCAGAAGAAAGCTGAAATTAAAAATGATCGACTGTCACAAATGGCTATTAAACACGTGTTCTGGTATATTGGTGTTCTGTTCTGATATTTCCCTGTTTACCATGAATATTTTTTTTATAAATTAATCATTTTGTATTTGTAAGAATGTAATACTTGTAAGTTTAGTTAATAAATTCTGTTTATTATTATGATTTGAAGTGTGTATATGTTAAAACTAAACAAGTGTACTGTCAAATTTGAAATAATGAGATAATTCCTAGCTCGAGACTCATTGAAATCTTTAAGCCTCGCAGTCGTAACATGAGGAATGGTTGGAAATTAATTTTTGAACTGAGGAATTTACGGATGTTGAAGCCTGAGGAACGCACATACACACACACACACGCATTGAATATGCATGATTTTTCGAGTATTTGAAGCTGCAGTCGAGATACAGCATCGTGCACACACGAAGAGTACGGCCCGAGGAATTCCAGAAAACGCGGTGATTACAATATTGTAATATATCATAATGGGGAGACGGAAATATGTAGCGTGTATCCGCATGGCTGAACGTCGCGGAGGACGACGTCTTCAGAGGGGGTCCGCAACTCCGACCATGTCATCTTCACGGGGTCCTCCTGTTCAGCCATTAACAGTGGTGGCATTCATCGGCGGACATTCCGAAGCCTTCCGTTATCCATCCAGTCCGGATGCGTCGTTTTAATTGTATAAGCGGAGCAAGTGTAATGAACCTGAGGCGAAATAACGACCATTTATTTAGTTCTTCGTTTTTACTTATTTTACCATCTTCTACTTTGTTTTCGTTTCTTTACGTTTCTTGCAGAAGAGCTTTTCGGTGTCGTCGACCATGCCATCCCGAAATCTGGTTTCCGTGTAGTAAATATGCGAACGAATGTGCATGCCGGAGAGGCCCAACAACATCAACACAACCCGACAACGCAACGAGCGGTTAATGACTCCCTGCATTTGAATTTCAAATCTCACGGCTGATTCATTCACACGGCTCACTTTTTAACGAGCACCCAAAAATGTACACTCACTCACAAAAGCGGTTTCCAGTTTGTAATTGCAATTAACACGAAAATATACCGCAGTTTGTTCATTTGTACATTCAAAATCGTTGTTGGAACAAAAATCTTCAACATTTATTTTTTACTTTTGCAATTCCTTTCATAGGAAAATAGTTCTAAATAAATTCATATATTTCCAAATACCCACAGAAAATTCGAAATCTAAATTAAATTCTTTATTTTTGATAAAATAATAGAAGGTTATCTGTAGAAATGAGCATATAATTAATGAAATATTCTTGATTTCTTGATATAAATGAAATATAGCAGTACCTCGATATACGAGTGCCCTAACATACGAGTGTTTTGAGATACGAGCGATGTATTGCTTTGAGATGAGAGCAAGATTTGAGATACGAGGAAACGCACACTACACCCACCTCAGATTAGACCTCTCAGTCTATGTGCTTGTTTCCCTCATTTTCGAAGCATTTTTGATAAGTTGGGTTCGCGTTTTTTGCTTTTTGTACATTTACAAAACATTGCTTTGAGATACGAGCAATTTGACATACGAGCAAGGTTACGGAACGAATTAAACTCGTATGTCGAGGTACCACTGTATAAACCAATTATTGCAATATTTTCTGGTAATTTGTAAAATTTCTTATATAAATATAATCATATTTCCTTATTTCATTTATGTGTTTCCATTCAATAGAAAACAAATTTAATTAATTAATGAATCAAATTATTATATATATAAATCCAAGCATGGAATTTCATTATAATCTAATGTAACACTTTTTGAATACAAATCTGAACAGATGATGTCGAATATGATTATAGAAGTTTTAAAACATGAAAATTACATTATATTAATTACAGAAATATTTACTTTTAAGTAAAATTATTTTGAAAATGACTGTAAAAAATATAGATTTTTTTCTTAAATTTTGACCCCTTTTAATATTATTGAGTACTGTTGTCTGTAAAGCAGAAAAACTTTAAGGAATTGCATTTTTTTGTATTTCTTCATTATATTGTATTATTTGTTGCAATACAATTTATTATTGAGAAAGCTTTTTATTGGGTTTCTTGATTATAATTTATTGGATTCATGTAAATACAAACACAATGGATTTTTCTTTGTATTTTGAATGAATACGTTCATAAATCAATTGCAGTTTCAATATGGAAAGTTTATATGAATTCGCAGTTAGATGTTCTTTTAAACATCGATACTGGTAATTAGATAAAGATGTCTCCCGTTTATAATCTTAGATTTACTGTTGGAACTGCGACTAAAGTTCGTATGGAAATTCGTTAAAAAATCGTTATATAATTTATGCCCCTTATGTTAATTGCTTTTACCCAATAAATAGCGATCATGAATGTGACACCTAAAGACATTATTACGATGGAAAACGCGGAAACGTATGCAAATGTCTGAAAAAATAACAGAATAACCGAATCGTCGTTGCGTAATCCGCGCAATGATCGGAGCCTTTTTATCATTTTTAACGATCGAAAATCACCGGTCCTAGGATTACGTGGATCGTAATTACTCACGTGTTTGTATTGGTATCGATTCGCCGGTCCAACGATATTAATCACCTGGAACTCACCTGAAACAAAAAGGTAATTAGGGAATTAGTAGACGGTTATTGAATGAGGAGAGCAAGGGAAATGAGGTATCATTACGATGGAGATAAGGATGCTTGGTTTCGGGTCCTTGAGACCTGATGCACCAGTCAGTAGCAGCCGGAGTGAAAGTGTATGCACTGCACATACGAGATGATCTTGGCTCATAAACGGTAATTATATTCACACTAAGAACGCGGTTACGGTTACGATCAAATGCCTCCTCTTCATCTGCTGCTCACATGTTACGGCTTGGTATCTATATAGATACGAAGGTGGTGCACATGTGCTTGTGTTCTCGTTCTGCCAAATTAGGTAATTACAGAGTGTCGGTGCGCGAGGATCGCGTGACCGGGTACCTCTAACAACGACTATTCGGAGATCTTTCAGCCGAACCAAGTATCCGTCCGTACGTGCGTACATTGTCGGCAAAAACGGCATTACAGACGGACAAGCAACGGCCGAACAAACGACGAAAAAGAAATGTGCAATCAAGGCTGGCCGAGTGCAACAGCTCGGCGCCAACTTCTTATCCTCTTCAAACCCCACGACATTACCAGAAAACAGAAGCCTCCGAGCTGCGCTTCTCGGAAGGGATTTCACGTGTCTTCATCGCACACATTTTTTCCCATAGACCATAGCCATGCACAGACCAGACCTTTTCATCTTTATGCATTCCGACCTTACTACACTTGTAATTTTCAGCAGATTCTTTATTTATTTTTTTGTTTCCTTGGTGATCATCTTAAGATTATCAGCAATGAAGAGCATAAGTGCAGTTTTATCTAAACGAGTTAATGTATAAAAGTAGACTAAGTTTTAGTAGTATTCATTATAATAAACATATATGAAATAATACTTTATAAATTAACATATATTCTCAATTAAATTTAAGTTCCGAAATGTTAAAACAGTTAAGAAATTAACAATTGACTTAAATAACATCTTATTCACTCAATTACGAACATTTTGGAAACAGTAAATTACATTTGTAAACAATGGAGAGCTTGAAACTTAATTTTACTTGTCATGCATTTCCTGCTTCTGAATACAAAATAAGATCATCTAATTTTCGTCTGATGATGCTAATCTTAAGAAAATTCAGTTATTTTCATTCAAGGAATAAGAGACTAACAGGAAACATCATCCGCAAAGATCAAATTTACTTCGAAGGACTCCAATTACTAACATCCTTTAATGGAAAGCGGTATTAGCTTACATTGCATTAAATATTCCGAAGATTATTGTCCAAAGGAATGCATTTTTCTTTGTACTGGGGTACCGCCCAGTTGCACCTCAATCCAACAAACAAAAATTTGAATGATTTTTCGTTGTCTTCTATTGCAAATCGCATTTGAATGTGGAACGTGCCCAGTGTATTAATATTAAACTTGACCGTTATTGAAATTCTGCATCGATTACCGCGCCCCGCGCAATTTTCGAGCTCAATTTTCCCGCAAAAGGAAATGACATGACATGAAATATATATTTGTGCGAAAAGCGTTTATTTTCCCGTTTCTTAGCCAACGTTATTTGTTACCTGTTGTCTGTCTGTCTGTGGTGTTTTTGTTGTTGTTGTTGCTTCTTTTGAGTGTGTGCGTTTTCTTAGCCAAAGGAAATGGACATTAATAATAGCGCTAAGAAGTGTGTTACCAGCTTTCGCCCGAACAAAATCGAAAACCCATTTGTTTTCCGAACTGTTCCATTCCCTTCAGCGCGTCGAGTTTTCCTTCCTTCTTCATAATGACCGTGCATATTAACGCAGCACTTTTATTCCGGCGATTCTTTTTCTCCTCTTTCGTCCGTATTAAGAATAGTGAGAATCCGTTCTAATTCCTGGCTATCGCGAATCGATCGTGCACGCTGGAAGCGTCTAAATCAGTGCTTTCCAACGTCGAAATAGGAATGCAATCTAAGAACATACACATTCTTTTTTAAACAGATTCTCATATTTACACTTTCCGGGTAACATCTAAATGCTTCACAAACAATTTCTATGGAAAACACTTTCATATAAAATTACAAACAAAATGTACAAACAATTGAATAAATTAAAAAAGTGTGCATAGAGGCTTTACAAATTCAATGTACTATTGGTTGCCTAGGACACAAAAGTTAATAGTCATTTTATTAAAACAAGACCGAAATAATAATTAATTGTTTAATATATTTATAAAAATTCATCAATAGATGACAATGTTGAATGAAAATTAAAAAGTTCTCAATATTCGAATGAATAACACATTTATTTTAAAATCTTGTTCATTTTGAATACTAAATTTTCATACATACAATCTTTTGTTTAAAGCAGAAAAAGCAGTGTGTTCACGTTTTAGCGATTTTCTCGAAAACTATAATAGATAGAATTGATCCAAAAGATGTTTCTGAAACTAGGATAGTTGGGGAATGTAACGCATATTCATTTATTACTGTGTCTGGAGCCGTTTGGCTGTAATTCGCTGTCAAAGTTGAAGAAATGAAAAATTAACTGCCGAAAAAGTAGTGTCTTCACGTTTTAGCGATTTTCTCGAAAACCATTATAGATAGAATTGATATGAAAGGTGTTTCTGAAACTAGGATAGTTGGGGAATGTAACGCATGTTAATTTATTACTGTGTCTGGATCCGTTTGGCTGTAATTCGCTGTCAAAGTTGAATAAATGAAAAATTAACTGCCGAAAAAGTAGTGTCTTCACATTTTAGCGATTTTCTCAAAAACTATAATAGATAGAATTGATCCGAAAGATGTTTCTGAAACTGGGATAGTTGGGTAATGTAACGCATATTCATTTATTATTGTGTCTAGAGTCG
>JAFMTC010014745.1:105119-140841 GCA_018845635.1 Nicrophorus orbicollis | reverse complement strand
TTATGAAACTAGGATAGTTGGGGAATGTAACGCATATTCATTTATTACTGTGTCTGGAGCCGTTTGGCTGTAATTCGCTGTCAAAGTTGAATAAATGAAAAATTAACTGCCGAAAAAGTAGTGTCTTCACATTTTAGTGATTTTCTCAAAAACTATAATAGATTGAATTGATCCGAAAGATGTTTATGAAACTAGGATAGTTGGGGAATGTAACGCAGAACAGAAAAAAAAACTTAGCATGAAATAATATATAGTAAGAAATAATATAGTTCATAAAAATACACAAATAGATGACGTCTGTTTTGACAGTTAATTAAGTAATTGGCTGTCAGTACTTGAATGAAACATTAATAATAGTTTTTTTATTTTAAATTCTAAATTGCTTTGTATTAATTAATTAAAGAAAAAATAAGCAACTTTCAATACACTATTATCTCTTTAAGTTCTCTGTCAATTAAGAAATAATCTTCCTAAGATCTTATATCCTTTAAGGATAAAACTGTTGAATATTAATGCAGTTAATTAATTGTATCGATTGCGGTGAAAAAGGTGCTTCAACCTCTTTCACATCGGATAATTTGTAGGTTACATCCTCTTGATGTGAAAAAATGCGCTGCTTTTGGTCTCAAATTAGTAGACTCGATGTCGCGGTTTGCGAAATTAATTGGATCAGAGTTTCGGATCGGAATGATAAATTAAAAGATACATATATATATTAGGAAATCGGCGTCGAGAGGATCAGGATCTTCTGTGGGAAAGTCACGCCTCGTCTCACTCCTTAATCCAATTTTAATGGCCGCATAAATAAGGCGATAAAAAAATGATTATTAAAGGCCTAGTGATAAAACACGCGCATCGTAAATAACCTGCATCGCCACCTAATTAATTAACATCTGATTAATCAAGCGCATTATTAGCATACAAAAAGCAATTTAAAAATTCGACCCGTAGAAGAACTGGTATTATAAATCGAATTGAATAAAATCGCTTGATGAATCTTCCAATAAACTAATGTTTTGTTTATCCGTGTTTGGAATGGATGTAACCGGTGCGGCCTTACCTATAATTTATCCTTGCTGCAAAGGATTACATCGCGCTTACCAATGCGTACGTATGCAAAGCTCGTGCGCGTTCTGAAGTTGATATATAAGCTCTGGGAGCCGCGATTTTTCTACGACGATCATGAATAAAATTAATTTCACCATTCGCCTCCATCCATAACGGATCGAAATCTGGATGCAGGATCGCGGTTTCCTGGTGCGCCATTAGAATCGTGCCTCCTGCTTTTCTTCATTCCTCTTCTTCTCGATCATTCCGCATCTTTTTGCTCCGAAGATGTTTGTTGCTTCTTCATTACTGCAGGGTGAGACCGATTGATTTATGCGACCGCATTTGTTACTGCATCCGTTGCAGGATTGTATTGGAATGCGCCAATATTAAATATTTACTCTTGGGCTCGTCCGCATTGTAAATTGTCTCGTTGCACGCACCACGCACCCGAACAACAAAAGGAAAACGAAGGATATGGAAAAGATGTTGAAGATGAAACTGCTGGGAGTGAGAGGAGGTAAATGGTGAAGATAAACGAGGCCCGTGGGTCTCTAAATAATGGCAGCCTTATCATCGGCTACCAAACATTGAGTTTACGTGAATATAGTTCTCTGCGAGTTGTTAATGTTCCATCGGCAATAAAGTAAACGATTCGTGGATAATGTTGCGTGGGCAATCGACCAAGGACTCTAAAAATACAAGCAAAAAGCGGCCTGCACCGAAACGACAGGTGATGTAACCACGAAAGCATGTTTTTCTTAAAAGGATTGTCAGGTGAAAAACATCAGTGAGAGTTGCAAAACATAAAGATTCAATAGCGCAATTTACAATTTAGCAAAATTTTGGACAAAAAGACCTATTGTAAATAACTCTTTTTAAGAGTTTTATTTTGTTATTAAAATATTCTGATTCTATCGACTTTTGGTTTTGTAATTTTATAATTAATGATTTGTAAAGAAACCCAATTTTCGATGCATATTTTTTTCAACTTTGATCAACAATTGGGGGTTAATTCCAGGATACACAAATTTTTAAACACTCCTAAGTTCAGAATCCATATGAGCGCTTCTTTGACACCTGGACGGAAATCCGGCCCTGTTGCATTTCCTAACAATTTTCTTATAAATATTCATAGTAAGATGCGTATAAAATAATTGAAATCGCTTTGAAGACGTACATGTAAACGATGTGAATATGCATATATTTTAATAGAACCGAAAATTGAGACGTTTCCTCATTAAACTAAGAATGTGAATAGAGCTAATCCCGCATTCGAATATCATATTTCTAAGAGTGAAACATATGCAAATGCGCTCTTACATAAGCGTATTCTAAAATCGAGTCTGGTTTCTGTTAGTGGCTACGAATCCAATAAGAATGCATAACTTATAAGCAAAGATATTTGTAATAATATAAACGCAGGATAAAAACAATAAAGAAGAGGAATGGAAAATGTAACATGGAACTTGAATTATTGTTATTGTTATGTACCAATGTCGATGGAAAGATTGAGTCATGAGTGATTTATTGGCTTTGTTAAGTACCCACAGTGTGTATGACACGACTTTGTGATCATTGTTAACTCGAAGACTCGCGGCAATCTTTAAATTGATTATAAATCTTTTATCTGGACAGACTTTAATTGCCGTCGATTCTCGAGATACGAATGTTAATGGATGAGTTTAATTAGGTTACGCAACGATTCCAATGAAACGACAACACAAATGATGCGTTGCGGAATTGTATCCTGGATGCACGTCCTTCATTAAATCTTTTCATTGGAATCGTATATCAATATTATATTTTCAAACGAAGCAAAATCTTAAGATTTGAAACAATGTATGAGAAAATATGTTCGTTTTGTTGAATCGACAAGAGTTTTATTTTGAGTTAGCACTAATGAATGTGTGTGTACGTCTCTGCAAAATGGACAAGGCAGAATAAGTCATTTGCATTTAGCGTCGAGGAGTAATTTATTCGTGGTGTATGTGCTTTGATAGAGTAGAGGATGGTTGTGGGAAGATCGGACATACCAGAGTACCGATGTCTTTGTGGACGTCTTTTTGTTGCAGTCAAACCCACCCTATGGGTCTCCACCATAGAATACTGGCGAGAGTCTACCATAAACCACGCGAGCTCAGATAGAGCAGCGCCTACTCTCTGGTAACGAGATGTGTCGTCGTTATTTTCTCGAATACCCGACGACATAATTTGCTTAAACCCGTGCTCCTTCTTCTCCTCCACCTCCTCATCGTCCTCTTTCTCTTCATCTTCCTCTCGTTTTTCCTTTTCCCATCCTTTCATCTTCCTTTTTCCTACGCTCATCTCCTCAAGAGCGCCTCATTAAATCCTTGTTCCTTCGGCAATCTCTCGTCCTGTCATCGCGCCGTGCCATGACTGAGCCTCGCCCATGCGAAATTTGTTGCTGCTGCTGCATAAATAGCAAAAAAGTGCTGTCTTAATGAGGTTTCCGAGAAGGTGAATAGATGCTGAAATATCCGAGAGGCTCCGGCGTCTGGAGGTCAGACGAAATATTATATTTCGTGGCGCATCCGAATCAGTAATCTGATAGATCCAACAAAGGGTCATTAAGGTATATCTGATGGCCGCATCATTAAATCCACTGTTTTATGCATGCAACTTATGGTAATATTACACGACATCATCGCACACGAACCTAAAAGAATTACGTCTCTAATTTGAATATCAATTAAGGAAATATTAATCATCACCAAAGGAATTTAACTAATCTTCTACACAAATATGTCCTTTTGCATATCTACAAAATTACATCTTTCCAGGCTGTATTGAAGCACTAATATTATGCAGATGACAACAATTGAATACCAAGTATAGAATATCAACCATTAAATTTGTCAAAGTAATGTATAGAAATAATCCATTAGTCTGAACATGATAGTTTCCTTATCAAGTTTAAAAACTTTGAAGCAAGTCTTATACCACGAACACACCATTGAATAGGAAATAAACTAGTTGTATATGCAGAAATACTGTTTCAGTCTGCACCTTGAAATCTGCTTACGAAAAAAATGACAGTGTCCAACGAGTGAATTACTTCTGTCATCGTTCGTGTGTGGCAGTTCTGGTATGCTTTTTACGGTGTTATAAGGTCGAGACGTTTCCGTTAAGGCGGTCCGAAAGTGTATTAAGCGTTTTACCTGCAGATAGTCTTGGTCTGATTAATATAAATCTTTCATCGTTGATGCTGTTTTTCGAGGCGATAACATCACGAGCACCTTCAACATTTCGCCAGCTTTCTTCCTCGAAGACTTTTTTACGCGAAACGCAAGACATATGGTGTTTTCGCGTTCGCTACATTTGTCGAAATTTTGCATTTTTTTTCTTCATCCTCATTTATATAATATGGTTTTCGCGCAAAAAGAAACTCGTTTGCATCGAGCACTCGGCTAGACACAGTGAAGTAGTTAAATGGGTTGATCTTAATCTCAGTTTTCTTGGAAGAGAATAATTGTTTTTGTTTACTTGCTTATATCATTTCCCTTGTAACACTTGTCGCAACAACAGTTGTTCATAAAGTCACTTTATAATTTGTTGCTTTTTTGACTTATAATCAAATAAAGTGATGTTTATTAAATATTTGAATGAGGCAGAATGACCTATGGTCTATAGCCCTTTGCAGTAATTCCATTTTATCATCTTTATTGGTCCAAAGGTCTTTCGTCAATTTATATTGTATTGTGGGGGTAATATCCGCCCACACGTGCGAAACAGATGTTTGGGATTAGGAAATAGGATGGTTAAGTTTTACAACCCTCAGAAACATATAAAAGAGACGAACCCGGACTAATCAGCCTCCAGTCCGCCGATCAGTAAGGTTCTCTCTCCGTAACGTATCATAACTGTTTATTTACCTATATCCGATAATCTGTATTGCCTGTACAAATATACTGTTCTGCTATTTCGTATACCTTATGACTAACCCATACACATTTTCGTCCTCACACACCCGAACCTTGAGTTCTCCAAAGAATTAATTTGATATGATTTTAATTTACAACCAATGTTATTATTTCTATTTCAATTATGGTTTCCTGAAAATTAAGAAGAATTTTGTTCATCTAGTTTTGCTTTTGATTAGATTTGAAGAAGATAACATTAAAAAACTAAGATGGACAAAACTGATGACGAAATAGTAATGTATGATGTAAAGACTTATGGATAATAGTCATAATAAAAATAAAATTAATGTTCTGTTCCGTCACTGTTCTTATTGACTTGTTCTTATTTCTCTGGTCACTTTGGATGATTGCAACATTATTTTAAATATGTATAGAATAAATAGTTAGATTATGTTCTAATTAGTAAAGTTTAATGAATTGTAATATAATATTTGTATAAGGGATCTATGGTCTATACGCTCCCCACTTTGCAGCTAAAGTATTGTATTTTGTTTTCATTTATTGCAATAAATTTGATTATTATTTATAAAATTGTCGAAGCAAAATTGCTATTGAGAATATAAAGATTTTTGTGTAAGAAAATGAAGCCATTGTCTTTTAATGCGGATGACGAAGAGTGTTTGATGTCTTCAGCGTTGCTGGTAAATGCGGTGGGAAAATTCATTGTTGATTAGTTCGTTGCGTAACTGCGGTTTTGGGTTGTAAATTCGCGAGCCGTCGAAAGCCGATCGTTCTGTTATCCTTTTTGGTCTACGCCATCATCGTATTGTTGTGCAGCCTTGGCCGCTCTTGCAGAACGCGTGCCGAAGACCGCGAACTTGACTCCTTCCTCCTGCTCCTCACCACCCGTCTCCACCACAACCTCCTCCTCCTCCACCATCGAAGCCTCGGTCATCGCGATTTCAGGATCTCGGGAATTCGAAGGTCTAAGAATGCTCGTTCAAGCTTTAGGAGAAAGCGGATCGTTATCCTGGAAGGAAGGAAGGACGAAGTGGTTTGCAGGAGAAAAACGCGCTCACAATTTCATGCACTAAAAGTTTTTATTTCGCCGGACAGGCCAGGCCTGTTCCTTCCCACGATATCTCTCCGCAGAGCATTTTTACCAAAACGTCATTAACTCATGGCGCACGGAGGATACAGCATGCAGAAAGAAGGCGGCCACTCCCAATTCCAGATTTCCATCCTTCGCACAAAAAACAAAGAAAATAAAATGAAAGAAATTCGCGCATTGAGAAAAATCATCTCCTCGTATGCCGGTGCAGAGGTTCGATGCTACTACTACCACCATCACGGCTCGGCTTCGGCTCTTCCCCCCATAAACGGCCTTGAACTTTAGCAACCTCTTTCTCTTTCCTGCGGACCGTGTGTTTCCTCGAAGGCTGCTGCTGCTGCTGCTGTTCGTTCCTCAGCTCCAGCCTGCCGATGCAGCGCATTATATCACACATAAATAGCTGCATAATATGTGGTTTACTCGCAGGAATTCGCAGGAAATGTAATAATTGAAGCGCGCCGGTTTCTTTCGCCTTTGAGCGCCTTTTTGTCCACCGCTCTTAATGGGAGAAAATCGCGTCCATCGTTCATTTCGTCCCATCTTTTTCTTCTCGTTTCGCCATCATTTCTTTCCCGCTCCAATTTTCCCAGTCGCGGGAAATTCACTCCAATTAAAACGAATGGCGCTGCGTAATGGCTCAGGCTCTCCGAGGAGCTTCTGTGGAAAAATAAAAATTCCACCGCGCATTTCTAACTCATTAAGCGCTTAATTGATCTCGGACTAATAAATTCACTGGAAGATTACTAAGATAAGTAAACATCATTCGAGCGAATAGGAGAACCAGATTTTATCCTACGGGCTTCGGGCTGCAGGGCAGAAAGAGACGACAGCCTTTACATTTTTCTTGTTTGTTTGTTTGTTTATTTCTCTTGCACGCTTTTCATACTCATTAGGAGATTAAAAGCTATGTTAATTAGTTTCGGATTCTGTATTGGTGGAAATTATCGCGTGTATCTACCAAATTCACAATCCAGAATCTCCATCAGTTAACCAAATGATTATAATATGATGCATATCTCAAGTAGCGTCACCTTCAAAACCGTCAGCTATCTTTATTACTTATTCAGAACAAATTCCATAACATACACATTCTCATAGAATATGTACGTAACAAATTTAAAAAATAAACATTTACCAAATCTACTTGAAATACAACACAAATACTACATATAATCAATTAAACAGATTAATATTGGCATATAAGTCAAAATGTCAAAAAATCAGAATTTAGTATTTCTTAATTTCATTACCTTATTACAAATTATACACAATAATATTGAATCACATTTGAAACAAGTAATTTCTTTAAATTAGATTGGCTAAAAAGTAATTTTTGAAGTTTTGAATCACTTCTGTTAATATTACAATTACATAGTTTTGGCATATGACAGCTGTAAGCTTTAGCTTTCTTAAAACAAAATCAAATAATAAGTATATTATTAATAATTATTAACTTGAAAATATCCCTGAAAGTACACGTACTTTAGAACTAAGATATTGGTAGTATATCTTTACTATTGTAAAAGTTGAACTTGAAATTGTAGTTTGTTGTTGTTGTTTTCATAAAATGTAATAAATAGTGAACTGTTTCACAACAGCTTTCTTTATGGTACCAATCAAAGTCGATAGGCTACTGACACGTAATAAGATATCCACGGAGAACTTTCTTTTGAATCGAGTCGAGGATCTCCGATGTAAATATGTGTTCATTAGATGGAAGGAAGCGCGTGGGTGTCGTCAAAATTTCCTTCCTTTCTAACAATGCACGGCTCGCACGGATATGTTTATGGGTCTTTATCCGGGCAGGATTTATGCGTTTTATTGGTGGTGGCAGAAATTGTTAAGGAAATTCGTAATTTACGGCGCGTTTCTCTCCGGCTGGCGCCTTGCGGAGGCGGCTCCGGGGACGCCCACGCAATCCCCTCTCGACGCTCTTCTTAACGAGTTTAAGAATATGCCTCACCGGCAAAGAAATACCCATACGTACAACATCATCTCCTTGATGCAAAGAAGTGCTGAAGAAGAAAGAGTTATCCGGAATAATTACACTATAAATAGCGATAATAAATTGCATGCCTTTGATGAGGGAGGAATCAACGGTAATTTTCGATAATGATGGAATCGCATTCATTCATAAATGAGCAAAACAGAACGAAATATAAAGCTAATCTGGTGATTGCAGTGTCACGTTAATCAAATCTATCCTTTACAAACCTCAAGAGGTAAACGCGTAGTGCTGGAAACCGATTATTTACACCAACTTAATTCGCTATTTCAAGGTGTCTCCTCTATTGCTTTTTCCTCATTACCTTTGAGAAACCATAAGAAACCCATCGGCGTGGTATCCAGTGTCATGCACATCAGACGTTGTTAACTAGCTCTTCTCGCACGTACCTACAACTTTTCATATGTTATTTTATTTTGCGTGCAAGCTTGACCAAACAATGAATACTCAGGTTACGTACTTAACTTTATGCTCAGATCCAAGTGCAGACACACTAAACGAAAAATAAACTATTAGTCTTTGCTATTTACACGCAGTCAACGTGTTCAAATTTATTTTATATTACATTTTTAATGAGCATTTCAAAAAACATATATAATGTAACAGAATTTAGAATTGAATACTTCTTTGTATTTCTTCCTATTTATTTTATTTAAGTTTTTTTTGTAATTATTGTTGCAAGTTCTATTGTCAAAAAAAAAACATAATATCTTTAACTCATAAAACTAATATTTTATAATTGATTCTCAACCCTATTATTACGTTCACCCCCTACAATTATAACATGGGTATAAATTTCATTGAAGTATCAAGTTCATTCTCGGCTTTAAGGTCTTTCTACGCCCACCGAATGCCCTCCAATTTAATAATAAAAGAAGGAAATAAAAACGCCGCAGGTGGTAATAGTATAGTGCACCCATTGAGATTTTCTCTTAACCACTTTGATGAATATCTGGAGTTTATTACGGAGTATGCAGCTGTTGAGAGAAAGACGATGAATTCAGTGCAGTTTTATGCAATTAATTGCAATCAGTCGTAATCTTAATCGTCAGTTTTTGCTTTAGCAAATTACTATTTTCATCAAAATAATTATTAAATTATTTGTTCGGTAAGCTTTTTAGATTATATTCTCAAGTAAAGTACTTGTAAAGTATCGATTTATATTTATTATAAGCACAATCTATTAATAAATTGATACTTAGAATGTTAGAAAAACATTCTATTTTTTACCTGATACCCTTCAATTAAGAGAACATGAAAAGTTACATGGAGTCTGCTGCGTTAATGAATATTCATCTCAATATTTTTTTTTTGTGTTCACCGGGTGAAGCAATTAGTCGCAATCAGTCACAATCTTAATTGTCCACTCGAATAGCGCTGATTTCCAGTTTACGTGCGACTATCATTATTATCCAAATGCGATTATGGCGCATAATTTATGGGCTGCGGGGACGGTGGACAAGCGCTGATAACATAAATCAATTAGGATGAGGCAACGGGAAGGAAGATCGGCCTTTGATAGACCACGAGATGGGCGTAAGCCTAAGAGGCTGCGATAGGGAAAATGATGGATTAGCGTAAGTTTAGAATGTTACAGTTCGAGTGCACGTATTCTTTCCGAGTTAATGAAGTCGTGTATGTATATGCACATGGATGTCGTCTGGGGCAGAGATTGCGAAACGACCCTGAGATAGTATTAGCGCATTAGCATGTGTCAGGAAGGCTGGGTACGGCTTCTAAATGAGTTTCGAAAATGTCATAGGCATCGAGGGAAGGCGGAAAAGGCAAACAATGGAAAGGCAATTATAAATCATTGCTCATTATCGGGGGGAGAGCAGAGGAATGCCTCGCTGCCTTCTGGATTTGCTTTATTTCTTTTAGTTGTTGCAGCTTCTTCTGCTGATTGTTCTTCGTTTTCTCTCCTCCAGAGCATCGATTTTTGCTCACCACAACTGTGTGCCTCATTGCTCCACGCGCGTTTATCTCGGCTGGGCATCCAAGGAGACGCCTAGCCCCGAGCCATCATGACATAAACGAATAGAGAACTATTTTTGCTCACGCACGAATTACTCAATGAAGTCATTATTCCTGGGGAGAGCCGAGCTGAAGGGTGAGCAAGATTGAGAGAGAGAGAGAGAGGAGACGCAGCTAAATTGGATTGACCACTGCTATGTACACTTCTTGTTTGGATGCATCGTAAACTACTTTAAATCAACTTTGATTGCTTCATAATTCAGTATTACGATCCATCCGCCTATGATTAAACACGTATTAAACAAACATGCAAACTGAAATATCCGCTAATGTTTTCCATACACACAAACCTACTGCTGTCATTAATTTTCAGACGACTGCTCCATCTCACTCTCTCCCCCATCGAAACGTCCAGCAATAATTATTGTAATTCTTGATCCGAGACTCTCGGCATCTTCTCTCCTCACTTATAATGCTGTTACTTACTGCTTACTCTTTTTTGTAGTTGTTAATTCTTCATTCAATCAACCTGATTACGCTAATTGATTCTGAGGAACAAACATCGTCGACTCCTTTATTTCATTAAAGCCACGATAATAATGCGCATTGTTCTCCAGCAAAACTGGATGATCTTAGCAATTTTTCTTAATTAATTTCACGAGTGCGCATACATCTGTCGTGCGGCTTGGTATGTCCATAGGTGCGCGGTTGTCGTTGAACTCTCTCGGAAGACAGAACCGGCTCCGGCCCTGACCAACAACAACAACAACATCAACAACAACAACAGCAACGGAAACCACCTCCTACTCTTCGACTCATTGCTTTTTTTTCCCCACTTCCACGCCGAAACGGACGAGCACACGCAGCGCATTACGCAATGATAAAAATTTGCAATTAACTTTATGGACCAGCACTTTTCAAGTTCAAGAGTCAGCGAAATTCCAATTACCGGCGTCCAATTTATATAATGAGCAGACACAGGACAAACAAGCAGTTTCCTATTAGCATAAGCAATTTCACACTTATTCCTTACCGGTATACTCATTCACATACCAAACCGTTCGTCATTGAAACGATAGCAAATTATTACAAGAAATTTCTTAATTGCATATTTTATTTGTTTATAAACAATATATTGAAATTAAACTGTAACTTATGAATGCATTTAACATAAATAATGAAAATCATCATTACCCATCGAAAATCGACCTATTTCTGCCCTGAATGAAATTATTTTATCTGCTATACAGAAGTTATTCAAAATATCTATAAATTAGTTTAAAAAATTATATTATTTGCAATACAAGATATTATTTGAATAATTAATTTGTATTTTTTTACTAATATTGAAATAGAACCGAAATTTTATTAATAAATTAAGTTATAAAATAGTATTAAAATGTGTATTATTTACATAAATCTCTTTTCAATTTATTAATCAATATCTAAATCCAATTAAACCATATCCATTTATACGAAAAATTTAAGTTTATTAGAAATAAATCTATTAATTTTTGAATGCAACTTTAATTTATACATGAATTCAATAACATTTAATTAAAGAAAAATAATTGAAATTTTATTGGACGTTTACCAAAATTACAAACAGCACAAAAGGCCTATCTTCTGATCAATTAATGGAAATATCACGTTTCCTATGTAAATAACTTATGGAATAAGTGAAGTAGTTGAAAATGTGTTTATTCACGGATCAAATTCCATAGGAAACGATGAAAAGAAGAGGCCATAAGAAATATTCTTAATTGAATGTAATACGCAATGATGTTACTTAATCCATACAAAGTATCCGGATTCAAATGCTATTTTGATTCCTATAAAATTTCAAATAATTGCTTTGTGTAATTCGAGAATTTGAATATTAATTTTCTGTTATTATACAATGAAATCTTAAGCGACAAACAAGAAATATGTTCATTGACGAGGGAACAGTTTGTTGGACATGGAACATCTGTTCCATACGACAGGTACATTTTTTTCCTACGTAATATAAGCACTCTGATGGGTTTAATGGCGAGTTACTATCTGTTATTAGCTCGGCACATAGTGCATAACTCGCATACTCTTTAACTCTGAAAGTTCACTGAAGAGTTACTATCTGATAATGATAGGTATATACTTTCACGGGACTGCTTCACTCGCGAGGATTAATGTCTAATATTAAAGTGTCTACAAATCGCAACGCGTCTGCGAATCCATCAATTTCCACCAATTTCCCCCCCAAGAACGAAACGCGTCCGACGGGGGCCGTTGCATTCTGCTTCGCATTAACGCTAATTACTTTACATTGTACGTCTGATATGTTATCATTCTCCTTTTTTCGTCGAAACCATCAAATTGAATCAATTAACCTGCAATTCGTATTAAAACGCGTTGTTTCTCTATCAATTAAATAAACCGACATCATCATCATCCATTTCAGCAGCTCTTGCAAATCCGGCTCACGTTATTAAATAAGCCACGTCTTCAATTTGATTGCATACAATACACTTCTGCTTCTTGTTATGAGATTGTCTCAGTGTGCGAACCGTTCTCATGCCGTGTCTTTTTCCACTTGACGCAACTGGATTGCGCAATTTACGCGTTGTTTTCTTTAATTAGTTTCACCCATTTCGGAAATTCTTCTAGGTCACTGTTCCACGAAATGCAAATGCCTATTTTTTTTTCTTTCATTAACTATTTTTTTTAATACATCATATTTGTAGACATGTTTCAGTGCAATTATTGGGTGGTTCGGAAAGCTTTTTCCGAACAGAGGACTTAATTGTATTTTTGTACATCCAACTCCAGACTTAAGTGTTCTTCAGTATTATTACTTGATCTTTACAAAATGTTTCAGACGGGAGCCAAAAGAACACGTCAAAAATGACTTTGATCAGTTTTTTACCAGTAAAGATCAGAAGTTTCATGAGCGTGGAATTATGGCAAAAGGTATTGGACCAAAATGGAGAATACAGTGGTACCTCGACATACGAGTGCCCTAATATACGAGTGTTTTGAGATACCAGCGATATTTTGCTTTGAGATGAGAGCAAGATTTGAGATACGAGGAATCGCACACTACACAGTTTCTCACACCTCGGACTAATTGCTTTGAGATACGAGCAATTTGACATACGAGCAATGTTACGGAACGAATTAAACTCGTATGTAGAGGTACCACTGTATATAATTCAAGCAAATATACACTATAAGAAAATCGTATTCATTTTCACCAAAAAAAGGAAACGAAATGACTTTCCAAACCTGTCAACATAAGACATTTAACAATACCTTAATGATTCGATAATACCTTAACAAAAGAATATACAAATACTATAATCAAGTTATTCATGATATATTGACTTATGTTCTTTATCAAATTTAGTTTTAAGTAAAAGATATCTATTTTTATTGAAGATTTCCTATATTCAAGTTGATTCATAGTCGTACTATTTCAATACATTTTATACTTACAAATTTTTGAAAAAAAATCTACATTTTGTTGAAATTAAAAAGTGTATGTTTCTATAAATAAGATTGATACACTAAACAAAACGTGAATGAATGCATTTATATAGAAATTCATTATTTTTAAATGTTTATTACGTGCGTTAACTGAGGTCTGCTCATTTACTTGGAATATCATTGTAATAAATAATGAAGCATGTCATCGTTATGTTAATAAAGTTGGTTATAGTAAGAACAACAAGTTTAAAGGTCACGGTAAGTCTGAATCACAGCTCGCATTAAAATAATCCTTGTATCATAAGGTGATATCTGCAAATCGAATTGCGAGAGCCATCACGGTCCATTATTCCTAACTGTAACCGAACACGAAAAATCATAAAACGAGCCAAGCTCGTTAATTACACGCTTTAGTCGCAATCTTAAATAACTCTTTAATACACACACACGGCCGGTCATTTGCGTTACTCCTTCTGCCAGTTTCAATAAGCGAAACTTAATACCCGTGCTCATAAAATCATATTCGTCGAGTACAATTTATTTTCATCTTTTTTTTTTCTTCTTCCTTCACGATTTTATTCCGTACATTATCGTGAACGTGTATATTATATAGCAGTTTTATGGGCGTTTTACACCTTTGTAATAGGAAACGTTTCAATTATTCGCGTTCCGCGAAAAGGACCGAAACTCTTCCTGCTTTGCACCGAGCGTAAAAAAGAGCTGTAAAGAGAGGAATGGCATGATTCCCAGACGTAAGGTTTACTGTGGGAATTTCGCCACGCAATTCTAATAAAACGAGTGCAAGATAAGAGATGAATACAGCTAAAACCGAATGATTATTACTGCACTTTCAATGGGAATAAAATTAAGAAAATGGTAAAAATTTACCTTATGGAAGGCGTGATTGTGGTGGACCTTGCTTGAGTTGAACTCACCTAGAAACAAAAAGAAAAAAAACGTTGAGTAAATCAAAGCAAATTATAGGATGGTTTTAGTATAACACAGTTCCTGGCGATAAATTGTTCGAAGATTTTTCGCGTTCGCACTTGAAAGATTTATCGTGTACGTACAGAGCAGTCTATTGTTAAATCGTAAACATGCTCTTTCTTCTGGACGGAAGAAGAGGTTGCAAGATATTGCAGAGATGGTACCTTCGTCTTTCACGCACAGCGCGTTCCGTACTGGGAGAGCGTGAACGAGGAAATTAAGTGTCGCTGAACTTGTTCAGCCGATGGAAAATCCGACGGCGGAAAATGAGTTTTACGAGGAAACGCACGGCGCGCGGGGAGGGAAAACTGCATTTTCTCCGAGATCGGAGCGCGTGGTACATATCGTTCCGGCCAGCATTCCTCGAATTCTGACACACACGGCGTTCTGATCACAAGCTATTCCATAACTCACAATGATTTTCTCAACTAGTACTAATCCTTTTTTTGCTATTTATTTATGAAACGCGATTAGTACCACTCGAGATTGTTTAGATTCCTTCAACTGCAACTAAACGGCAAACGCTTCATAAAGTACCATTCTTAAAGCTTGAAGATTACACAACATAGTTCATACTTTTTCAACATCAACAATTTCATCAAATATTAATAAAATCATATTTCCTCAAATTAACTTATTTTAAAGAATTTGATTGAAATCACTTGTTAATACAAAATTTAAGAACAGCAAATAAAAGGCAAACAGTTCATCAAGTACCATTCTCAAAGCTTATTACCTTCATAGCAAAATAGTTCATACATCTTCAATTCATTAATTTCATCAACTATTCATACAAATTTCCAAAATCTACTTCCTATTAAGTTTTTTTCACTAATATTTTATACTTGTTAATACAAAATTTAAGCTACGTATCTTGAAAACGTTTCAATTTGCTAAAACTTTGAATCAAAGAAAAATACTCAAATCAAAAGTGAATTACAAATAGTAATATTTACAAACATTGTTATTTTCATATTGTATCATAAAGTACTATTCTTGAAGCTGCTGAAGAATAGCAAAATATTTCTTTAAACTATGAAGAAAACTTCAAATTATATTTCTTTAAACTTTAATAACTTTTACTAATTAACAAATTTAATACATGATGTTATAAATTATCTACGTATTTTGTAATGAAAATAAATACATTTATTCTAACTGTCACTAACAAATAAAAAAAACTAAAATTTATGTCAGAATGAAAGAAATATCCGAACTAAAAACACTAAATTTAAGAACAACATTGTTTTTAATTCATCGTCGTCGTTAATAAAAGAATGACTTTTTGTAGTGTATTATGTGCAGAACCTCATTTTGTGATCGTAAAATAAAGAAATGTTTCAGTTTATTAACTTGCTTAGTGTTTACATTTACTTTGTCGATGGACATAAACCATGCTGGTAGTAGTTTTGTTGTTGTTTTTTATTAAAGGACGAAATCGGTTTCACAATTGAACGGTTTTAGTGGCATCATAAAATGCATCATCTCCTCCAACTGTGCAAGACAAACAGAACCGAACCAAACAAACGAAATAAAAAGAAAATGGAGAGAACGTCCTCCCGCTCCATTCGATCCGTTCGAAGAGACAAATTTAATTGAGACATAAAGCCTAATCCTCTACAAAGTCTTCAATTTTATCTCATAAAGTAAAGTTTATTATTTATTAAGTCTGAAGCATAAAAGTGATTTTTATTCTTATTAACTTATATTAAATTGTAGTAAAAATATACGCTTAAATATCAATAAATTTATTAACAAATGATAACATTTAAAGTTTAGTGTTTAATTAGTCCTTTTCAATACACATTTTGCAATTAAAATACGTGTTTGAAATTATGAAAATATTATTTTATTAGGATTATTTTCAAATGGCTATCGACCTGACACAATGCCTATCCGAAAATAGCTGTTTAATTGTTTATATTTACACCTTTCTTATACATATTTTGCAATTAAAATTAGCGTTTGAAATGATCAAAATATTATGTTATTAGGATTATTTTCAAAGGGCTATCGACCTGACACAATGCTTATCCGAAAATAGCTGTTTAATTGCATATATTTACTCCTTTTGTATACATATTTTGCAATGAAAATTTGCGTTTGAAATGATGAAAATATTATTTTATTAGGATTATTTTCAAATCGTTATCGACCTGACACAATGCCTATCCGAAAATAGCTGTTTAATTGCATATATTTACACCTTTCTTATACATATTTTGCAATTAAAATTAGCGTTTGAAATGATGAAAATATTATTTTATTAGGATTATTTTCAAAGGGCTATCGACCTGACACAATGCCTATCCGAAAATAGCTGTTTAATTGTATATATTTACTCCTTTTTAATACATATTTTGCAATGAAAATAAGCGTTTGAAATGATCAAAATATTATTTTATTAGGATTATTTTCAAAGGGCTAACGACCTGACACAAAGCCTATCCGAAAATAGTTGTTTAATTGCTTATATTTACTCTTTTTTATACATATTTTGCAATGAAAATAAGAGCTTGAAATGATGAAAATGTTATTTTATTAGGATTATTTTCAAATGGCTATCGACCTGACACAATGCCTATCCGAAAATAGCTGTTTAATTGTATATATTTACTCCTTTTGTATACATATTTTGCAATGAAAATTAGCGTTTGAAATGATCAAAATATTATTGTATTAGGTTTATTTTCAAAGGACTATCCGAAAATAGATGTTAAATTGTATATATTTACTCCTTTTCTATACATATTTTGCAATGAAAATAAGCGTTTGAAATGAACAAAATATTATTGTATTAGGATTATTTTCAAATGGCTATCGACCTGACACAATGCCTATTCGAAAAAAGCTGTTTAATTGCATATATTTACTCCTTTCTAATACATATTTTGTAATTAAACTAAGCGTTTGAGATGATGAAAATACGATTTTGTTCTTGAGAGAAAACGTCAAGAGTTTAATAAACGTATTCGTCCTTTGTTATTAGAAGTATAGTTACTGGTTTCCTCCATGCTGCAACGAACGTCCGAAGGATAATAGTTCTTTTTCTTTTTGAACTAATAACATACAATAATACCATTATTATCTATTCCCGGGCTGCGGGTCTGTTATTACACCAAATGAGTCTCCTCTCTATGCAAGCAATAAATGTTGCATACGAAATTATTGCTTTTAACTCTCCGTCCCATTTCATTATTATTATTTTACTTTTCGTTGCCGTTCGTTGTGTCGTTTCGCGTTTTAATTTGAGCGGATCGCAATTAATTGCGATGCGGCAATTGCCATTGTGCATATCCTCAAGTTTGTTGCCGTCCCAAGGACATTCGTCTTGGTAACGAGATGTCGGATGGCAATAAGCGGCGTTTAATTGATGGAATCGGATTCGATGCTCTTCAAGTCCGTACGCGCCTCGCACTGCAAGCAAAATCGTTTACATAGCAATACATAATGAAAATGAAACTCGTTTTTCAACGTGCAGCTTCCGTTCCACTGACGTAACACTGAATTTTAAAGCATATTCGTTTCACTCGTGCCGCTTGCCGTTTTCTTCCTCTCGTTTCGTTACCACTTCTTTCTCCTCTTATTTCATTATATTCCATCGGGCAGGAATTTGTTGGACTATCCGCAGACCAGACTCGATTCGAGTTTTACCTGGTAATAGGCAAATTCCAGCGGCAGTCAATTACCTAAGCATTTTAATATTTTTTTCCCTCCTACCGTTCGGGGAGTGCCGACGCCAGGAATCTCGTGTTCGGATTGAGGCGAAAAACCGTAGCAAAAGTAAAAATAATGGAGGAATGACAGAAAGAAGAGATCGAACTTGCAGTTTGAGAGAGCAAGGTTTCAATCCACTTTTGAAATGGGACAGAAATTGCGCAAGGCAAGGCTGTAAGTGCTGCCTGCAAGTAAACGGTTTCGCCTGGCCTAATATAGTTTATTATTTACGAGTACCAGTTTTTCTATGTAACATATTTAGATTTCGTAATAGGGGGGAAAACCACGTTAACTCGATATAATATACAATATAACTGAAAATACGATACCATAACTTATAATACTCGTTATTAAACTGTTTTTTATTTACTACGTGCTATACTCGACACGTAACTTGAACATATTTCATTAAAAAAAACGTTGTTCTTTACTGAAATTGCTTTCAATTTATGATTACATAAACATGTTCACATTGTGTTATCCAAATCATATTATACAATTTTTTATATGTAAAATTAATAAATTTACAGTAAACAATAATAATAAATAATATACACGTTATTTCGTTATAATTCATATAAAACTTGTTTTCTTTACTAAAAATGCTTTTCTTTTGTGCTCTTATAAACACTTTAACATTGTTATTCAAATCATATTATACACTTTTTTAAATGTAAAATTAATAAATTCATAGGAAATATTGTGCAATAGGTGGAAATAATATAAATATGTACACGTTATTTCACTATAATTCATATGAAACGTGTTTTCTTCTACTGACATTGCTTTTATTTTGTGCTCTTATAAACACTTTAACATTGTTATTCAAATCATATTATACAATTTTTATATATAAAATTAATAAATTCATAGGAAATATTATGTAATAGGTCGTCATAATATAAATATGTATACGTTATTTCACTATATTTCATATATACATATTTGTATTGAAATCATTTTAATATTTTTTTATGTCTAAAATTAATAAAAATATAAGAAATACTATATAATAGGCCAGAAAGCATCACTAATAAGGAGTTCACGTAAAAAAAAATAGTTAAAAATGTATTTCAAATGAATAAATAGTTGTTTTTTTTAAATATTTTAATGCAAGAGCAGAAAACGAACCCGAAAATAATTTTTATAATCTTTTACTTTAAGTAACCAAAACTCATTAATTACAGTTTTAAACGTTTTTTCACTATATTTCATATAAAACTTTTTTCGTCACCGAAATTGCTTCCATTTTAAACTTAACACATATTTGTATTGAAATCATTTTAATATTTTTTTTGTGTCTAAAATTAATAAAAATATAAGAAATACTATATAATAGGCCAGAAAACATCACTAATAATAAGTTCACGTAAAAAAATAGTTAAAAATGTATTTCAAATGAATAAATAGTTGTTTTTTGAAAATATTTTAATGCAAGAGCAGGAAACGAACCCGAAAATAAATTTTATAATCTTTTACTTTAAGTAACCAAAACTCATTAATTACAGTTTTTAAACATTTCATTATGTAATATTTGATATCATTTACAGTAATATGATTCAAAATAAATAATTTTAAAAAAAGTTTCATAACGAAAATAAATAACTTTGAAAAAATTCAACTTGATTTCAATAACTTGATTAAATAATATATATAATTTGTGAATACCTGCTTATGTAAAACACGTAAACAATCTCCATATAAGGAGCGAATACGTACACTAGCAGCTAATATGCAAAAAAGCCATTAAATTAGCCATATAAGGAGCGAACAGCTGCAGCTGCAGCTGCGATTATAAAACACGTAAACAATCTCCATATAAGGAGTGAACACCTACACTAACTGACCTAAAAACATGATTTTTTGCATTGCTCCTTTTAGTGAACCATCCCATTGTTAGTAGAGTCAATAGGGACCATCCAGATCAGGTTGAGCCCCAAAAATTCACGATTCGTCACTGTCCCATGGCCTCTCAAGTTCATAATCCGCCACAGTGCAATGTCAATGTAACATTCTTTTGAAGGCTATAAAAAAATGAGTTGAAGACCGTTTCCGAGGAATTTTAATGGAATATTTTCGCTAAATGCAAATAAACACTTTTAATGCATTTTTTTCAAATAATAATAATCTCCGTACATTGTAATAATAATGATCATTACATGTGCATTAAATACATGTTGTGCGTTGTCTCCTTTTAATTGTAGAGTGCAGCGGTGAAAACAATGCGTCAGAGTGAAACGGAAAGCAGCCGAGTTGATTGACACAGTGTCACCTACCTCTCGCATTCCTCGCCTCTACTCATTTGGTTTTAAGGTTGTGTACACCCGTGCAAACGAGCAGCAAGTTGTATTTTCGATTCATTGAAAATCGCATACCTTCGTTTATAATCCTGCCACACGTCCAAATCTGGACGGAGATTAGCATAACACGAAGGAGAATTAGTTGGCAAATTGTACGGAAACGAGAAGATTACTATTAGATGATATATATACAACATTTAACAATTGAATATAATATATATTTACAACAATTGAAAGTACTAAAAATTTTGACAGTAATTGTAATGTACAAAACGCGAAACAAGTGACAATTAACGCGTTCGAATTTGATTAATGAATGAGAGACTTTCTTAAAACTTCACTATCCGTTGATGTATTATTACGTTTCTATTATTAAATTATTGCAAAAACAAAAGCAATATTTGTCAGATGATATATAAGAAATTTGAATCATAGTTATTGTACGAAAATATATAATCAATTCCCAATAGGTTGATGCAAGTGCAAAGTAAATTGGAAGTAGTAAATTCTAAAGTCAATCATTGTCTAATTATGAAATTCAAGAAGTACCCAAGAGAAATCCAAAAATTCTTGATCAATGTAGTTCAAAAATCCAACATCGATAAAATTTATCGACTTTGCAAAAAACAAGTCAATACTTATAAAGCGATGTCTAACAAATATGAATTACAGTTATTGTATGAAAATATGAATATGATTACGATCCATTCCCAATAGGTTGATGCACTTGCAAAGTGGAGGAAACCATCGTGTGTGGAAGGAAATGGGAAATAGCATTCCATAAATTATGAAGGTTATTAACTACAAATAACACGAAAAATAGTCGTCGTTTCTTGTTGGCGAAACGTAACTGCGTAACTCTCGTTTTGCTGTTATTTTCAGGAATTACCGACCGGCGATGATTAGGTATTAATTGCGCAAGCGATCTTTCGCCTCCCAATAAAACGCGGCCGTCCGATTAGATTGCAAATGCAAATGCAAATCGCGTATAAACATCGAAAAGTTAATTGGAAACGAATCGATCCGTAATTGCAGGCGGTAATTGAAAATTATAAACTTTACCGTTGCTAAATCAAACACACACCATTCGACATTTCAACACACAACATTTACTTACAACTATATTTCCATAGAAAATCCTTCTCAAATTTGTAAATATCACATGAAACAAATCAATTATAATATTGGTCACACAATTTAACTTAAATCAACATTTATAAATTTATTCGACTCATAGAGTAGCCATTCTGAGGTCGTCTTTTCGAGATCCAGGGTTTTGTGGTCACTTTCAGGGCATTTTTCAGTGCTTCTGGACTGATTCCTTATAAAAGCAGTCTTCAAGGTATTAGTCGTTAATGAGCAATAGTTAGAAAACAATAAATGTAATTGAAAAAAGACATATACATAAATATCACAGTTTTAGTCACACAGTGATATTTAGTAACTCAACATTAATTTACAACTTATTTAAGACAAAAGCGTTCAAATTTGTAAATATCACATGGAACAAATTAATTTAAATTGAAATTTTGATCACACGATGTTTTTTTTTACTAAATTTTAATTTAAAAAAATAGCATTCTATAAAGTATTATGATACGAGTTCATGCACTGAAATTAAGATATTTATCCTAGCAATAAGAGCGTATTGTTGAGATGTGAAATTACCTTTATAATGTACTTTACCTCCTATAATAGCGTTTCGTTATATAATGGACTTTGTCAAATTTATCGAGAACAATATGTTCAATCCCACAGTATCCTTTCTCTTCCTGCAACATCATGATTGAATCTTTTCTAATACCACGCCAACGAGATTAGAAGCAAAATGGATAATTAATAGTATCTAATAGTTTACATTTTCTCAACACTCCATTGTGTCCACTAAATTAAACAATTATTAATTACTTTTGCAACGAAATTATTTCCAGCAATTGTTTTAACAATTACTACAGTAATAATGGATTGTACACAACAATATATAAAAAAAATCCACAAAATATAGTCTGTTTTTGCATAATTATTAGTTGGAATAAACTTGCAATTTCTGATACAATTTTGGCCAAAAATTTGGTTGTTTCATAACAAAATCTTTCTTTTTCAATAAAGCACTAAAATAGGATCATATTATCAATGGATATAGCATCATTAAGATAATGACTCACATTTTTTCATAATAAAGTAATGTATTTCATGAAGACTCATAATGACTCAAAATGTAAGGACTTTCAGGCTCGAAGCAACTATTTATTCATAATAAACGATCATTAAGGATGTCTACTTTCAAATGAAATAATTTGACAATTTAATTAGTAATTAGTTTTCGTAAAGATCTCTCAGTTCCCACAACGAATAAACGCTGAACGCACGTTTCATTTTCATTTACATCTCTTTTTTTTGTGACAAGATAATTTGCATGAAATTTCGCATCGATTTTTCCGTCTATCGAATCTATCAATTAGCGTATTTGTTTCTGTCGTCGAACAAAGAGCCGAAACCGAGATGCGAGAACGGAAGAATGGGATGAAGAGGAGGCAAAAAAAAAACAAAGAGAAAGAAGTGCGCAGAACACGAGAAACAAGCGGAGGAAGAATGGAAAATTAAGCTGAGCGTTTCAATCGGAATTGAATGCGATTCACAAAAGCGTGTTTAATTTTATGTAATTACTTTCTCATGGCGTGGGATAAATAGATAATTCCGTGTGGCAGCGGAGAGCTCGTGGAATTGAAGAGACGACTAAAACAACAACAACAACAACAAAGCAACAACAACAACAACAACGATCGAAGGAAGAAGACAGGACGACGCGAAGGGAAAAAAAGGAAGAAAACAAAGAGCAGGAAAGGTAGAGAAAGAAATAAAAGAAAAACGGACGAGGCACGAACAGACTCATCTCACACTTTAAATGCGAATTCTGCTCAGGATTTAACGGAATTCGAAGTTTCACATTTAGACATCGCATGCGACGCTAGTGGAAAGTCATTTTTCGAATAGCAATTACATTTTCTATGTCAATGTCGGGTTCTAATTCCGTTTCGGAGGATTACTTGCAAAAATTACACGTGATTCAATGAAACAAGAAAAAAGATATAATAATAATTATTTGGAAACACATTTTTCGATCGATTTAGAAGCGAGGTCGTTACGTTTTTTTTTCTATTATACTGTAATTCACTCACGATTCACTCCAAATTCGACAAGAATTAATTAAGTTGTTTAACGTGCAGTTCTGGAACGATTCATGCTCAATCTATTAACTTTCCTAAAGGTCAAAAAGTGAACATTTTCAGTTAGGTTCACAATTGTTGGAAAGTTTTGGATGTAAATTTCCTTTATTTACAGAGTTCAAATAAAATACATTCATAAAAAAACACGTATATTAAGAAAACATATGTTGTAATGATTGAACAATAATGCACTTAATCGAATTTTGAAGGTAATTAGATTAATAGAAAGTAGGAATTTAAAAAGTGCAGCGTTCGGTGTTGAAGCTAATATAAATGATGTAACGTTTATGGATTTCGCGAAATTGAAATTATCGAAGCAGATCCAACTAATTTCTAAAAACTTTCGCGTTTATTTCATACAATTATTATTTCCATTTTGCACTTCATTTCAATATGTAGAAGCAAAATTATATAGAAAAATTAGCAATTCCTAATAACTTAATAAAATTTTCACATTTTCATTTCAATATTTCCAAACGCAATTATTATTTCCTTTTTGCACTTCATTTCAATATTTAAAAGCGAAATTATGTAGAAAAATTAGCAAATCCCACTTGAAATTTGATAACACAATTAAATTTTCACATTTTTATTTCAATATTTCTAAACGAAACTATAGAAAAATGAACTATTCCAAGTCATAAATTGAATAAATCAATGAAATGTTTAATGTTTCATTTAATTATTTAAACATGAAATTATACAATAAATAACTATTCCAAGTTGTACATTGAAAAACTCAATTAAGGGCAGAAAGGCCTATGGTCTATAGCCCTTTGCAGCAATAGCAATAATTGTGTTTTCTTTTCAGTGTATTTGCATTACTTAGGTTTGTATTTTTTCATGTATTTGCTGCAATAAATTTGGTATTATTATTATAAACTCAATTCAATTTACAATTTTTCATTTCAATATTTAAAAATGAAATTATATTGAAAAATTAACTATTGAAGTTGTAAATGAAGTTAAATTTTCAAATATTCATTTCAATATTTAAAAACGAAATTATACATAAAATTTAACTATTCCAAGTTGTAAATTGAAAAACTCACTTAAATTTTCCAATTTATCCTATCAATATTTGAAAACGAAATTAGATATTAGTTGTAAATTGAATAATTCAGTTGAATTTTCAATTTTTATTTAAAAATTTGAAAGAGAAATTATATATAAAAATGAACTATTTCAAGGAAATCAATTACATTTTAAAATTTTCATTTCCAAATGAAATCTACATAAAAATTAATAATTCCAAGTATCAGATTGAATAACTTAATTAAATTTTCAATTTTCATTTCAAAATTTGAAAGAGAAATTATATATAAAAATTAACTATTCCAAAGTAATCAATTGCAATTAAAATTTTTCATTTCCAAATGAAATCTTCATAAAAATTAACAATTTCAGGTTGTGAATTGAATAACTCAATTGAATTTTCAATTTTCATTTCAAAATATGAAAGAGAAATTATACATAAAAATGAACTATTTCAAAGTAATCAATTATATTTTAAGTTTTTCATTTCCAAATGAAATCTACATAAAAATTAACAATTCCAAGTTTCAGATTGAATAACTCAATTAAATTTTCACTTTTCATTTCAAAATTTGAAAGAGAAATTATATATAAGAATTAACTATTCCAAAGAAATCAATTACATTTTAAATTTTTCATTTCCAAATGAAATCTTCATAAAAATTAACAACTTCAAGTTGTGAATTGAATAACTCAATTGAATTTTCACTTTTCATTTCAAAATTTGAAAGCGATATTATATATAAAAATTAACTATTCCAAAGTAATCAATTGCAATGAAAATTTTTCATTTCGAAATGAAATCTTCATAAAAATTAACAATTTCAGGTTGTGAATTGAATAACTCAATTGAATTTTCACTTTTCATTTCAAAATTTGAAAGAGAAATTATATATAAAAATGAACTATTTCAAAGAAATCAATTACATTTAAAATTTTTCATTTCCAAATGAAATCTTCATAAAATTTAACAATTTCAAGTTCTGAATTGAATTGAATAACTCAATTAATAGACGGTTAACAATGAACAGATAATGTCCATATAGAGCGAGTCTTAATGAAACAGCAAATGGCTTGTTAATAATGAAATTGTCTGCGATAAGTTATCACGTATCCACATTGCGAACACACATTGCAGTAGGTAATTTACGAGGGATAATGTATGATTTACCGTGCAGTTTATCAAGGAAAAACGGAGAGAAAGAGAGCCGGGTGATGTCATTGCATACAGAACGTGTCGGCTAAATAAAGTTTCGAGAAATCTGGATTTTATGTTATTGCCATTACACATTGGAAACATTACGTGCCCGGACGATGTTTGTTCTGCATCGAATTCCACAACATGTTCCTTCTTCTGCTGCTGCTGCTGTTGAGTCCACATTGCACCACACGCCATTCGTTCGTTCGTTTTTAACCATTCCGATGAAATTGAATATGCCATGAACGATGATAACCGTAATATTGTAATTGCAAATAAATCTTATCGTGTGCTCTGAATTAATATGATTGAACGCGAATTTCGTAACATCGCTGCGATGCGCGACGCAACAGGAAACATACATAACGACGATTTTATACAAACTCATAATTTTCAATAAATTACTGCATCATTTTCTTTTTAAATTCAATAAATTACAATTACAATCGCGAAAACATGCAGTTTTTACAAATTTATTTCGATCTTAATCACCCATGCAGTTTCTGAATTTTACATGGAATGTATACTAAGAAGCAACATATTTTACGAGCACTTTTATATATAAACATCAAGATTCAACTTTTGAATAAACAGGAAATACATTACAATTTTTAATGAGAAATACTTGTACTTCCAGTCTTAATTAATTACAGTTATTACAGTAATTTCAAGCGAATATATACACATCTTAATAATCATTAACATATTAGTTAATTGATAAATTAAAATTATATGAAAAACATGAACTTTTTTTTAAAACAAATTTTGATTTTAATATAATTTACGAATTGTAGTCCAAATATGTTTTCAAACTACTTTCTTTTACATCTGTAAACTATTTTTGTGTATCAACAAGTTGACATTTATAATGATGCAAAAAACAAACAAAAAAACGTATTTAATTTAAATAATTTTAAAAGTTCATTCAATTTAAAAAAAACATAATTAAAATTATTCTAATTTCAAGTGTAGGTAGAAGCAGTTCCGAAATCCAATTAATAGTCGTTTGTTTGTCTCTATCTCCATTCAACCGATTACCGAACTCGAACTTTCGTCTCCGCAATTTTGCCGTTGCATAACGTTCATTATTATTATTCGTTTCGTTTTCGATTGTTACACTTATCGTTTTATTTTTTTTTGTTGTTCTCTTATCCCCGAGAGCAACCTTAAACTTTTCAATTTGATTTCCTTTCATTTTTCCCGCACGAAACGCAAATATTGTATTGAATTAATCTTTCACCACCTTCCTTTTTTTTTCGTATCGCAGACCCATAGTTCTCATTTCAGTTATTACTTTGTTACAATTACACAAGACATTACTACTGACATTTCTGATACTACCATTAGAACATGAAACTACAAAATACATAATGAAAGCAATTAAATTGAATGTTTATAAAAATTCAAATAACTTTGACTGCAATTTTTCAGTTAACTCAAACTTAAAAAAATAAATAAATTGTTTTCCTTAGGAATATTAAATTGAGTCAGAAATATCTCGGTTTTACCTATAAAGATGTTGAGAAACTATCATTATTACCCAATCATAATCAAAAGAATATAAGAAATATCTAAATGAAATCTAAGACTGATATTTATTTTTTCAATGAATTGACTATTGTAGAATACTCTTAAATTCTTTCTTTTTGTTTACGATTTTTATGTAACTGATTAGACTAATTTGGAATAAAGATGTTTAAATAAATAATAAGAAATTCATACTTAAAAATCATAGTAAAAAAGTTATTAAAAGTATGAAAAATAAACATGTTTACATATCGAAATGTTACAACAAATATTTTTTGATATAATAATACTTTAAGTAACACAATGTTTTTAAGTAATATTTAACTTAGAGTTTTCTTGTGGGTTTATTTGTGTACTGTTGAGGATCGGAGGAAGATCAGACAATGAAAAGGGCCCATTGTGATAGCCTGATTTGGTTCCTTTTGGCTTATGTATCCTTATTTTTTCTTGTTTGTAATCTGATTTTCTGAACAATAAACGGATTAGTATTATTATGTTATTAATTATAACCAAATATTGGAAAAAAGATCAATGTGTTTGAAAATTGAAATATTTTTATACACAAATTAAACATATCACAGAACTTTCGAACACAAAGAAAGAGTTTTGAATCTTTTGAAATAAATTTAAGGGAAAGGGAGAGGTGTCTATTCAGGAGAGGAACAATTTTGGTTTTTGAGTAGACGAAGTTATGGATTGTTTATAATTGTATTGAAATAATAAATACAATGTTAAGAAAAGCAAATTTGAACTTTTAAAGTTTTTCAACAAAGTTAAATATAAATGTTGAATAAAAAAAATAAGGTTTTCCAAGTCTTTTGAAACAAATTTCATGGAAAGCTAAAGGTATCTATCGAGGAAAGGAACAAGTTTGGCTTTTGAGTAGACGAAGTTATGGATTAATTATATTGAAATAATAAATACAAAGAAAAAGACTTGTACTTTTAAAGTTTTTCAACAAAGTTAAATATATATGTTGTATAAAAAAAATAAGGTTTTCCAAATCTTTTGAAACAAATTTCAATGAAAGCTAAAGGTATCTATCGAGGAAAGGAACAGTTTGGTTTTTGAATAGATCAGTTATGGATTGGGTTGTATATTATACTGAAAACTTAATACAAACTTAAGAAAAGTAAAATATAATTTAAGGTTTTCCATTTACCAAGAGAATTTTACAGGCAATATGTAATTGCATGTAATTTGACAGGTTTTTATATAAAAATGAGGCAGCTTTTTTTTGTTGGTTTCTATATGCATATTCAATTAAGTTTCGGATGGGCTCATTATAAAAAGGAAATATGGTTTATCGAGCATCTCGAGGCCGGTGGAACACACACACAAAAAACGCAACAAAATCGATTTAAATATTAATCACATGTAATTTGTTTCTTTCGCCGTGGACGATCTCAATAACGAAGTCCGCAAAAGTGGTATTTATGAAAAGGCAAACATCATTATGCGTCGAGAAGAGTCCAGATTTAATTGCGGATCAGAGTGGTCGGCTTATCATTATCCTCCCTTCGGCTCTCATCCCTCCGCCTGTGCGAAAACGGGCAAAAACCATCAGCATCGGCGCTATATCGCATATTCAATTTGGTAAAGACATTGCGGCACGTTAATGGGTGTCAATTTGCTGGCAGACGAAACAAAGTGTTTGCGATTACCGTGTTTGCTGGTGGTGTTGTGCAGGAGCAGGAGCAGCACCGACAATCAGTTTCTGGAAATAAGGCCGTGTACACAAGATAATGAATGTAATAATGCAGACAATGAGAGTGCGCCGGGTTCTCTCTTCATTTTCATTTCGAGGTCGAGTGCCATCATCCTAAGTGCCGCAGAGTGCTCCAATTAAATTGAAATAAACCACTCCTGCAAACGTCGCGAAGAAGTGCCACGAGGAAGAGACCGGATTCCCTAAGAGGAATACGGCTCACGCCCGAAATGATTCATCGTTTCGATTACGCAATGATTTTTAGAACGAGGCGAACCGCCTTTCTGTGTAGGAATCACGCCGTGATTTATCTAATGTTATGCGAACTTGTTCAATTTTTATCGGCAGATTTTTATCCGAGAAAAAAACACGCAGAAATAATAAGGAGCTATGAGTTACCGTTCGCAGCTCGTGGTGTTTATTAAAGCTTGTCGACATAAATCAAAGGAATCGAATGGTCGGTAATTATTTTAATTAAAAAATATGATCCTACTTGTTCGTATCGTGCCTCGATGATTTGTCATTCCTTTTGCCAATTTATGAGTAGTCATTGATAAATGTATAACATCACGAATTATAAACTGCTTGCAATTTTTATATTTACAGTACATTGACCCATGTATACACAAAAAAGTTATTTTTCTTATTAAATAGTACAAATCTTCAAATTATATTCCATACGAAAAAAAACATATTTATTATGTAATTTGAATTTATTGAAACCTAATTACTATTGAATGTATTCAATATAATATACTTTACTTCCTTTAATTTATATTTGTTGTATCATCAAAACGTAATTATTTAATTCCTAATAATAAATAATAAGACTTTGATTAATGTTCACAAAATCATATTTTTGTATTAATTAGTTAACGAAACAAATATACTTTATGAAATAGTCTTCCTGCTATTTCATATTTAATCTTCATTTTAATAATAATATAAAATATATTGCATGTTTCATAACAAATTGCTATTATTTCGTTCTTATTTTATTGAATTATTTACAAATACTATATTACACATTTTTTGTATCAATATTTTTGATAGATTTGATGCTAATTCAATATGAAACGTTAGAAGTTATAATAGTATAAAAAAAATACAATTTTGTATGTGATATGATGTGAAGAGAAAAGTTTATATTCTTCAAATAAACATTTTCTAAACAACAAACAAAATTATATTATTGATATTTTTTAGATAAATTCAATATGATACATTAAAGTAAATTTAGAGACATGAAAAATAACAATTTTATAGGTGACATACCTTCATGTCACACACAAATGCAGTTCTTCAAGAAAAACATATTTAAACAATAAAATAATTGAAATATATTCATACAATAATGATATTTGGTATACAATACATTCAATATGAAATTATAGTGACCTGAAAAATAACAATTTATGTGTGGCATGTCCTGATCCTGAAGAGAAGATTTGAAGTTCTTCAAGAAAAACAATGATATAATTAAAGTATTTAGTCAAATTATGTAATCAAAATCATAATAATTATAAGATTTGATATACATTCAGTATGAAATTATAGTGATAAGAAAAATAACAATTTTGTATGTGGTATTTCGTGAAAAGAATATTTGAAGTTCTTCAAGAGAAATATGTTCAAACAAGGAAATAATTAAAGTATTTTGTCAAATTGTGTAATCAAAATCATAATAATTATGGGATTTGATATACATTTAATACGAAATTATAGTGACATGAAAAATAACAATTTTGTATGTGGCATGTCGTGAAGAGGATATTTAAAGTTCTTCAAGAAAAACATGATCAAACAAGGAAATAATTAAAGTATTTGGTCAACTTGTATAATCAAAATCATGATAATTGTAAGACTTGATATACATTCAATACGAAATTATAGTGACATGAAAAATAACAATTTTGTATGTGGCGTATCGTGAAGAGAAGATTTGAAGTTTTTCAAGAGAAACATTATTAAACAAGGAACTAATTAAAGTATTTGGTCAAATTGTGTAATCAAAATCATAATAATTATGAGATTTAATATACATTTAATACGAAATTATAGTGCCATGAAAAGTGACCATTTTGTATGTGGCGTGTCGTGAAGAGAAGATTTGAAGTTCTTCAAGAAAAACATGTTCAAACAAGGAAATAATTAATGAATTTGGTCAAATTGAGTAATCAAAATCATGATAATTATAAGATTTGATATACATTCAATATGACATGAAAAATAACCATTTTGTATGTGGCATGTCGTGAAGAGAAGATTTGAAGTTCTTCAAGAAAAACATGTTGAAATAAGGAAATAATTAAAGTATTTGGTCAAATTGTGTAATAAAAATCATAATAATTATGAGATTTGATATACATTCAATACGAAATTATAGTGACATGAAAAATAACCATTTTGTATGTGACATGTCGTGAAGAGAAGATTTGAAGTTCTTCAAGAAAAACATGATCAAACAAGGAAATAATTAAAGTATTTGGTCAAATTGTGTAATCAAAATTATAATAATTATGGGATTTGATATACATTCAATACGAAATTATAGTGACATGAAAAGTGACAATTTTGTATGTGGTGAAGAGACGATATGAAGTTCTTCAAGAGAAACATGATCAAACAAGGAAATAATTAAAGTATTTGGTCAAATTGTGTAATAGAAATCATAATAATTATGAGATTTAATATACATTCAATACGAAATTATAATGACATGAAAAATAACAATTTTGCATGTGGCATGTCGTGAAGAGACGATATGAAGTTCTTCGAGAAAATCATGATCAAACAAGGAAATAATTAAAGTATTTGGTCAACTTATGTAATCAAAATCATAATAATTATGAGATTTGATATACATTCAATACGAAATTATAGTGACATGAAAAGTAACAATTTTGCATGTGGCGTGTCGTGAAGAGAAGATTTGAAGTTCTTCAAGAAAAACATGTTGAAATAAGGAAATAATTAAAGTATTTGGTCAAATTGTGTAATCAAAATCATGATAATTATAAGATTTGATATACGAAATTATAGTGACATGAAAAATAACAATTTGTATGTGGCATGTCGTGAAAACAAGATTTGAAGTTCTTCAAGAAAAACAATGAAATAATTAAATCATTTGGTCAACTTGTTTAATCAGAATCATAATAATTATAAGATTTGATATACATTCAATATGACATGAAAAATAACCATTTTGTATGTGGCATGTCGTGAAGAGGAGAATAAGCAAAAGCTAACATTTATTTCCATTCTTCGAGTTCACTTGAGCGGATGTTATTCGATTGTTAATCACGTGGATCGGACAACGAACGAAACGGGTTCCGAGTCTCTGTATAAGGCACATATACAAGGGTATTGATTGATTGGAAATCTTGCGAGTCCACTCTGTATACGCGATTAGCAACGTGGAAAATAATGTGCGACCGGCATAAAATCTTGATTGATTGAAAATCGATTGGATATTTTCTATTTGCTCCTCGGGTTCCGTTCCCTTCTATCGGTTTCGCTGTTTATGGTAGGTCAATTCGATCGGAGAACAAATCATTCGGAAAACAATTCCATTGTCCGTCCTTATGTGTATACATACACACACTTATATACAAGAGAGTTAACATAGCTTCTGAATAAAATTAAAAAGATACCGGACGTGTCCTAGACCAGACAACTCACGTTCTTGTTGGCCTTCGGTAATCGAAAGAACACTGAATGCTGGCATATAAGATTTCCTCAGATAAAACGAAATCATACATTTATTAAAAGTAACAAGAAACCGATTCGAATCTATTTCACAAACAGAACAACATTCGTTACAGACCAACAACAACAAAGAGAAAAAAAAACAACAGCATTCGAATACACTTAACATTCGTTACGTGCTATTAAAATTAAGTAATTGAATGTAAATTACGATAATCATTCCATTAACGACAAATTCCATTCACAAAAAAAGTAACATGACCGACATTACCGGCAAAGTCAATTTTCGCGAAATGCTATAAATTCAATTACACTGCGAGTAAATCATTAATTTCAATTAATATTCTCTAGCATTTCATAGGAAACGGAACGTATTTGCATAAGAAAAAGCGCAATGGAACGGGAGGCCGTGTCGTAACATTATTTGCCATTAAGCGTTTTATTATGTATTGATTAATAATTGGCAATAAATAATTGCCTCAGTTTTCACAAAGCGCCATTCCTCATTTTCCGAACGTGTTTATTAATATTAATAAAGCGTTTAGCTGTTGGTTAATGCGACGACGTAACCGACTTTAACTCGTTTCCGAACACAATGCAATCGGAAAGCGGATAGACCAGTCGATTACGTAACGATTCCGGAAAAATGCGGCACGGGACAAGAAAATGGGCGAGCTGCATTAATTACCGACTCTTGCAATTAATATTTATAAAGTCGCGGTTAAATGTATACCAAAAGGTTTTAACATTTTGAAGTGTGCTAATGCCGAAGAATGTCCGAGACGGTTGAGAAAAGAAAATGGAAGAAGAAGAAGAAAAAGAACAAAAAGAAGTCGCTGCAGCAGCAATGCACATTTGCGCGCGTTGTTTGCGCAAATATTTGCAATGATAATGCGACGGCGATAATGGTTTGTGCAAACGAGACGGATCCAAAAAATACACAAAACACTCTGTACTTCCTTTTTGTTACCACGGTGTGCACTCGCAAAGTGGACACGTAAATATGCCGCTTTTAAAACTTCACGTCTAATGCTGTTTGAGCATCGATTATATCGAATAAACGTGATTAGCCGGCACCTAATTTGTGTGTGTCTGTAATGCCCGTTCGCGTGTCTCTATTTTGAAGTAACGAGATTAGTACGAACGTTATGTAAGCACAACTGGAGAAGCATTTGCAGCAAGTATGAAAGCAACATTTGAGAAATGTTACAACTTACGTAACGATTAACTACATTTATGATATATTCTAAACTTAACAATTTAATACGACGATAACTGGATTAAAAGATTAGTCACAACTAATTCAAATTTTGTTTTGAATATGTATGGTATCTAAGGTCTAATCGAAATATTTAACACAATTATTTGATATTTAACGACTAAAACGTATTAACACGTTGACAGATACTTGCGTCTATAGCCGTCAAAGTGAAGTTCACTATGTGGCATGACGGCAATAGACGCCAAAACTAAACGGTCGTTTTTAGACACTATTTGTTTTTGTTAATTGATGTCAAAATTGAAGCAAATATAGCTGAATAATGTATAGAAATTTTGGTAATAATTTGATGTAATTCTTATTAAATTAGAAGCTAAGTATATAGAGAATATATAAATTAACAAATCTTGGAAATCGTTGCTAAATTTTCAAGATTTTTATGAAAAATTAATTATTTGAAAAGTAATGTGTAATTTGAATAATTAAAGTTATCAGTTTAACAAAGATAATTAATACAGAGGTTCTGATTGTAAATCTTCAATTTATGGTTTATTTAATGAATGTAAACTTGAATGGACTACTTGATTGCAAATCCCAACATCAAATGAAAACTATTACTATAAAACATAATAATTATATAACATATTTTATTTTTCCTATGATTTTCGTGCAAATCAGTGTAAAATTTTGAACATAAAGTTTTAAGTTCTTGAAACAAATAAATAGAATTGCTGGTAATCATTAATTTGATACAATTTAGGATAAAAAGGGTATATAGCACTTTGCAACAATATTTATATTTTTCTTGTTGTTGCAATAAATGTTATTATTATTATATTTAATATGAAATTTGTAGTTAACTTTGAAAGCAACATTTGAGAAATGTTACAATTTACGTAACGATTAACTACATTTATGATATATTCTAAACTTAACAATTTCATACGACGTTCGATAACTTTAAATATTTAGATTAAAAGATTAGTCACAACTGATTCAAATTTAGTTTTGAATATGTATGGTATCTAAGGTCTAATCGAAATATTCAACACAATTATTTGATATTTAACGACTAAAACTTATTAACACGTTGACAGATATTTGCGTCTATAGCCGTCAAAACGAAGTTCACTATGTGGCATGACGGCAATAGACGCCAAAACGAAACAGTCGTTTTTACACACTACGCCTATAACAGCACAAATGTGCATTTACCGGCGTATAAGTAGAAGGCTAGTATCATGTTTTGGAAACATTTTTTAGGTTGAATTTCGTTTTCCACCTGTTACACGACTTGCACTTCACTTGTTCCTACTGTCCATCAATGTGTTAAATAAGACTTGAAACTAACATCTACTTTATACTTTTTAAATTATACATTGTTGTTGTTATGTAAGTTTTCAATTAACAATTATATTATGTATAAAATAGTTGATTATTAAATAATTCAAAATCAAGTGTTCTTATTTAAAAATATAAACAGTTGCAGTATATTAACAAGTTATTCATTTTCTCTTTTCTACTATTTTTAATGCATGATAATATATTTAGTTCATACTTATATGGAAACATCATCGTGCCTACAAAATTACTTGAATAAATGAAAC
>JAFMTC010014745.1:87788-105093 GCA_018845635.1 Nicrophorus orbicollis | reverse complement strand
TATATGGTAATTTCACTATCGCTCAGAATTACAACAAGTAAGCCCATGCATATTCTCTTCCTTTTCATTGCCGTCTCTTTGTATTGTAATACCAATTTCTATTTCTCCTATGCTGGGGACGACACGTCTCAAGCAGATGCATGACACTATTTAGCAATACTTTTGTGGAGGAACGTGAATCGAAAGAATTTGAACAACAGCACTAAAAAGTACGTCGAGCAGATCATTACATTCAGCTGTCGAAAAACGAAACGCTTTCAGGTGACATCACGTCATCTATTGCTAAATGTTAAAGCTTTTCAATGTTACGTCTATATAATATGCTTTTGAAACAGACAAGAATGATGTCCACTTCATGTAGAGTAATTATATAATCAATAGCAGTAAATTTTACTTATCTTCAAGTAACTCATAGCTATCATAAAAATAATTTTAAAAAAATCTAAATGCAAAATTATTTGACTTTTGAAATAAAGAAACTTTACAAGAAAAAATGATATCCACTTCAAATTATGTAATATTTTCACAATTTGTATTAGTAAAAGACTTAATCGTCTCTAGTAACTCTAAAATCTTATGTCACAGAAACAATTGCAAAAAAATACAGTTAATAAAAATGTAATTACTTCTATGTTAAATAATAATAATGGAATAGTTTGCAAACGACATTCTCTGCATACCGAGAAACCGATGTTGAACATTTCGAGAAAGCCAACAATTATATCGTAATCGACTTGCGAGAGTCATTACATGGATCTACAATGTCGTTGCAGCAGTTGCAGCAGCGCGTTGATAACTATTTACATTGCATTGGAACGAGCTCAAGAGTGTGTGCTTTGATCATATTAAACAAATAAGTTGTCCGCTGCAGTTTACAACAATACTCGAGTATTAGTTAATAATACGACACTCGAGTCGTGTAATAAAGTTCTGCACGGTGCCATATGGTCACATAAGACATAGACATTTGCAGAAGTGCGCAGAGACGCAGAAAAAAACGAGTTACTGTGTGTTGACATAATTACATTATTATTTTTGTACAAAGCATTTAAAAACATGTACATCTTTGCGCACATTGTTATTGTTGTTTAAATAATTGCTGCTTTTCATAAGAAATTTGTCTTTTGAAAAACTTAATTAAAATGAGAAATTAACAACTTCAAGTGAAGTTTAAGAAAACCATTTCAAAGTTTCATATTTAAACAAATTTTTGAATAATAATCCGCAAAAATAATCATAAATTTAGTACAAAATCTTAATATTTTCTTACTATTACTCGGTTTACTATGATAATGGAAAATTGCTAGTAATAGAAATTCATAAACTAAATAAAATATAAGTAGTGTATTCATATACCAAGAGATGGCGTTCTATCATCATTGCTATAATCTATGCAACACTAATAGCACTGACGTACGATATCCGTTGACGGATTACAGTAATTATTGTATATTCTAAAGTTACATTGAAGTAACGATCTTCGCATTAATTACAGTTGCCTTGTTATTATGTGCAAATGGAGGTGTATTCACGCGAAATAAATAGCATTTACATTGATTTCCTTCAAACGCTTAGCCGACACAACCTTAGTAAACGTATGGGAAATTAAAACAAGTTATTATCCGCTCGCGACACGAAGCAATTAGCGCCAATTACGAACGTTTTCATTTACAAAGGAACAATTATGCACTTACGATTGTTCGAAACGGAAGCAACTTCAATCATTTCGTCGGGGCAGGACCGGAAATTTCTACACACTCGTCAGAAAATGTCAAACTAATGTCAAATTAAAATTTATGACTACTGGATCAAAATATTTTTTTTTTTTAATTGTTATAGAGAATAAATATATATTCTGCATGTTGCGAAAGTTATCTAGTTGAAACAATGTTTTAGGGTTAAATTTTAAGTAACAACACTAAAATTGACAAACAAAATATGCTTAAAGGATTCGCACTTGTGACAACTTGAACTACTGTCAAATAAAAATAAGAACCTACTTGATCAGAAAACAACTTTATGAATTCATATAGAAATATTAATATTTCATAAGTTATGAAGGTTAAGCAATTTGAATAGGTGATCAAGTGATGTAAATAAACAATTATATAAAAGTAAACTTCTTCAAATTCAACAGAAACATGTTTAATTGTTAAATTAACAAAACTAAAATAATTGGATTATTTTAAAATTTGATGACTTAATTAGATCAAGGAAGCGATCCATAAATCAAATGTGATGGGTGTATTTGGTTTAGTAATTAAATTGATCAAATTAGTGTCTGAAAAAAAATTGATCTGATCTGCACGAGAAAACTATGGGATCGTGCGAAACATAATTAATGCAACGAATTGATGTACAGAAAAAAAATTATGTACACGTATTTAATAATCAGCCTCAATAGAATCGAATTACAAGGATTCCTACATGCAATAAATAACGAGTCTCGTATGGTTCTCTATTTATTTATACTCGTGTGTCTCTCTTTCGTATAAATTTTAGTTAACGTTTCTTGTGTTTTTTTTTTGCATTCGGTAATTATAGTAATTATGCCATTAATGTACAGATTGTCTTAGCAGATAACGGAAACACGCGGCCGTACGTATTCCATCCGTATCTTTGATCTAAATATAATACACGGTGTTTCTTCTTACTTCTTGTTCTTATGGTTTCTTCTGGGTTTCAGATCGTAAACTTCGCAGGTAAACATTGATGCATTTTTGTACTGCGTACATTTTTTCAGTTTGTTATCAGTGAGCTGCGGACGCAAATACACAAGAAGAACTAATCCAATAGAGGTGGAATGCAAACTTAGCTCGGAATTTATGCAATGTATTTGCATAATTTTCCAACGTCGGAGCTGATAGCGCGTTTCAATATTAACATTTTTAGTTCGAATGACGTTATTTATTATTCACACTGTGTTAGATCACTATTTCAAACGCATCGATCTATTTCAATTCTAGAATGCCATATTTTCGAATGTACAAAATTTCGAAAATATTATGAAATTATTTAGTATTTTGTATACATACAACCAATATTTACATTAATACCATTAAGTTAATAGTGTATTTAACTAGTTTTAGATTGATTCTTGAAGTTTTGTTTGAAAAAAAAATCAAAATGAAAATTTTCAATTTTGACGTTTTAAAAAAGCGTCTTTAGATATTAGTAAATTTCTCGGTTATCATAAATGTCAGTTTATATGTGAAATATGGAAATTAAAGCTAAGATTATAAAGAACAACATGCATTATGTAAATTATTTGAGTCTGTTTCATTGTTTTTGTTAATTGATGTCAAAATTGAAGCAAATATAACTGAATAATGTATAGAAATTTTGGTAATAATTTGATGTAATTCTTATTAAATTAGAAGGTAAGTATACAGAGAATATATAAATTAACAAATCTTGGAAATCGTTGCTAAATTTTCAAGATTATTATGAAAAATTAATTATTTTAAAAGTAATCTGTAATTTGAATAATTAAAGTTATCAGTTTAACAAAGATAATTAATACAGAGATTTTTATTGTAAATCTTCAATTTTTGGTGTGTTTAATGTATGTAAACTTAAATGGACTACTTGATTGCAAATCCCAACATCAAATAAATACTATTACTATAAAATATAATAATTATATAACAGTTTTGTTTTTCCTATGATTTTCGTGCAAATCAGTGTAAAATTTTGAACATAAAGTTTTAAGTTCTTGAAACAAATAAATTGAATTGTTGGTAATCATTAATTTGATACAATTTAGGTTACAAAGGGTATATAGCACTTTGCAACAATATTTCTATTTTTCTTGTTGTTGCAATACATGTTATTATTATTATTGTTATGTTTAATATGAAAATTGTAGCAAAATTTATAGAGAATATATACATTATTTATAGAAATTAATAAATCTAATAGATTTCTGAGAAATAATTGATAAAATTGTTAAAAATCTAAATGAAAATTTTCAATTTTGACGTTTTCAAAAAGCGTCTTTAGTTATTAGTCAATTTCTTGGTTATCATAAATGGCAGTTGATATGTGAAATATGGAAATTAAAGGTAAGATTATAAAGAACAACATGCATTATGTAAATTGTTTGAGTCTATTTCAGTGTTCTTGATAATCGACGTCAAAATTGAAGCAAATATAGTTGAATAATGTATAGAAATTTTGGTAACAACAAACGAAATTTGATGTAATTCTTATTAAGTTAGAAGCTAAGTATAAAGAGAATATGTAAATTAACAAATCTATTCGGTTTCTTGAGAAATGTATAGAAATTTTGGTAATATCAAACGAAATTTGATGTATTTCTTAATAAATTAGAAGCTAAATATATAAAGAATATGTAAATTAACAAATCTCTTCGGTTTCTTGGGAAATATTGGTAAATTTACACGAAAAAATGATAAAAATTATTAATTAAACTTAATATCTACGAGTTGATTGATTCAAGTATCGAAGTTGATTGAAACAAATGACAATTATAAAAGTATTAATGAGGTGTGCTGAGTGGTGTAGCAGTCTTCGTGGACGTTCTCACACGTGAGGAATTCCAGATATAATGATTAGAGCAGATGATTATCGCGAAACCAAATATAATGAATTAAATTAGATGTGAGAAGCTGCGAAGATGCGTATCAGATTGGGTTCAACAAGTAAAATGTCGTAAGACAAGTTTCGCCGCTTCCTCGTTTTTTCTTATTTGTTTTACCTTTTCGTTGCCGTTCCATCAATTATTACAGCATCATACTCTGAGCAATCCGAGCAGAAGCAGCAGCATCAACAGCAGCAGCATTCGATACGGTGGCACCGCTGCAATTTCCGGCAAAACCAGAAGCCGCATAATAACATAATCATTTTTGATGGATGCAAATGCCCCCATCGAAATTGGTTCGTCGCAGTTCCGAGAGCAGACTGAGATGACGAGAAGAGACGTGTCGTGAGATGAAGCGAGAACGGAGTTTGAGAGTGAGAGCAGAAAACAAAGAGACCAGCAGGAGGAATGAAGAAACCGAAGGAGGAACGGAATAAAGAAAACGGGGCAAGAGAAAAAAATCACGATCTCCGTTCCCGCAATAAATCGTTCAACTTTCCAAAGGCGAGTATAGCCTGGCTGCAGGAGAGTGCTCTGGTATTAATAGCCCATAACCAAGATGGTCTTGGATAAAGAGCGTATATACACTTTGTGAACAAGCAGACTTAAGCTACTTCCGTCACAACCTCTCAGGATTGATGTTCCCCCTATCTGATCACATGTACCGAATCCAAATACCATTTCACCATTACATCATACATGCACACGTAAAGACTGCAAGCCTTGCAACGGATAAGACAATACGTTAGTCTTTGATCGAGAACCAGAAAAGCATTTCTTCTTTCATCTGATCTTAAAACCATTACCCAGTTTTGGTTATCTCCCAAATCTCATTCAAATGCAATATAGATTTGCACACTTTATTGGAATTGGATACAAAAATAGATAAAAAACAAAGACAGTATAAATTCATAGTTATGATTCAATTTCCCATCAAATTTTCATTACAATACAACACAAATTTCAGAATTTTAACCAGATAATCTAATCAATTAGTTAACTACTTCATAAAATACTATAAGGAAATCGTCTTTCATTTTCTTACAAAAAAGAAACCGAAACTTTCAATCAATTGAATGAAGTTAAGATTTTAGTAAAAGTTTCACGAAAATTACAGCAAAATGTTTGTGAATAAAATACGTACAAATTAAGATAAATTATTATATGAGATATTAAAATTACTTCTGTTTGGGTGAAAAAAATAACATCATATACAAATACATCATATATTTTTGTTAAATTTACACGAAGATTAAGTAAGTTATGCATTACAACACACCGTTCTGTGAGTCAGAGAATAAATAAATTCGGATGAAACATAAAGTAAACCTCCATAAATTATTCAATTTCAAATGGTAAAATCTTGTGTAACAAACTACAAACTGCGTGTAACACGCTAATTCTTTCCATTAATCACATATCATTCAAGTTATATGTAGAAACTCACTGAAACGAATGATTTCAGTGAAAATTCTTCTGCTCGGAATTCCATCTGCGAATGCAATTTCGGACTGAAATTTTAATTTCGTGGATCAATAGCCTCTCCATGGTCAACGTATTTATCTCCTTTGGGTCGTTCTTCGTCCGAGCCGACCCAACAACTTCTCATTTCAAGCATAATAAAGTCGAAAACACGTTTCAATGTGGATATAAATAAATAATCAGATGTTGTTGTGCGATTCTGTTCTCGTCTCCGTTTTTTTTTTCTCCATTACTCTTTAATCCGTCTTCCTTCACCTTCTTCTCTTCCTCTTTGTTCGGTTCGATGTTCTGAAATTGCCATCCAAATTGGATCGACGGAAAACGGAACCGGAAACGATCGTTTACTTCTACAACTTTTGCTCAATTTAGCAACGCGTTTTATTTTTACATAAACGGCAACAAAACAATAATTTATAGCTAATTAAAGCCTTGTTTTAAGTAGTTCTTTTTATATTAAGCAATTATTTATAAATAATTAGATAATTACAAAAATGAATCCATAACAAATTTCTTTAAATAAATACACAAAATTTACTTATTTACTAACATTAATAACAACTATAATTACACACTGCAACTATATAGAAATTGGCACATCTATTTTCATAAATGATAAGGAAACAACATTAAACTAAACAATTTTATACAATTTTCTCATTTATTAAATTTATCCGAAATTGTTACGTTTTAAGTAATATTACACTTGAAATGCAGACTTATAATTCTAAAAATCAGAATCAATACATCCTTTTTTAAATAAATAAATCTCTTAAATCATGAATGTAAGTAATTTCGCACTGAATTTTACTTTGTTCCGCATTGCAATTTGCAAAATATCTGCGAAATTTCCATTCATACTGTAATTTAGTCCGTTTCCGAGAATTCGATAAGTTTAATGTTATGAAGATCGTGGTCTAAATCCAATCAAAATAATGGTAATTGCTGCTCTGATCAGAGAGAAGGAACAAAAAAATACGAGCTACAGTTACGAGCCGTGTTATGCAAGAATTTCGTTGCGCGGAGAAAGGAAGACTTTGATGGATCGCAGTTTTATGTACTTAAATCCAATCCTATTACACGAAATATACTCATTATTACAGGGAATTTACATGAATAATACACGTTTTAAAACATTTGTTGCAATATGCAAGAAAATGTTGATGAAAAATCATCGGATTTCTAGAATTGTTTCAATCCTATTTTGATGATTGTTTTTGTTCCAAATTGATATATTTCTTTACTTGAATTCAATTCTATTACTCAAAATATACTCGTTATTTCAAAGAGATTTAACAATAATATAAATTTAATAAAATTGTTAATATTTTCACAAAAATATTGATGAAAAATCATCGGATTTGCATCAATACTTCAATCAAATTGTTATTGTTTCAAATTGATATATTTTTGTACTCAAATGGAAACTTTTTACTGAAAATATAACCATTATTGCAGAGAGGAATTTTATAATTGATTAATACATTTATTAGCATTTTCAAGCAAAAAAAGTTGAAAAATTATTGGTTTTGTATTAAAAAACTAATTTTTCTGATTGTTATTTTTATTAATCTATTGATTAATTCTACTAAAAGTAATCTATATTAGAATTTAAAATAGTAAATTAAAATATCAAATCATTTTTCAATCATTTACTACTGAAAATTTATAAGAATATAAAGAAATAATTATATAAATTTAATAATAAACTAAAGAAGGATATTTAATTAATTGACAAGATGTTAAATAGTCAATATTGTTCTAAAAAAAAAACACGAATTTTACTACTATTTACAAATCGAAAATTTGCATATTCAAATTTGTATTTGAAATTATCAGTTTTTTTTTAACTTTAGTTTTAAAAGATCATTAAAAATGGACAATAAATTTGAAAAATCTCTTTTTTTGCAATATTATGATTTAATCACAAACTAAATGAAGTAAACTTGTTCTAAATTTTCATATTATTTATGCCAAATTCACATTTTAAAAACGTTTTTAAAATTAATTGCTTAATTCAATAGTTGTTTTGAATAATGAATTGATAATTATTTCACATTTTTGTATCCAAAAAAATATACTAATTTCATTGTCAGGAGTTGCGAAACACGTATATTTAGCTTATGAATCATTACAGCAAAAAATACACGTATCTAGGAAAGCAAACAGCGTTAATGTAATCAAAACTCTCGGTCTCGTTTACAAAATTTTCTGCGAAAAATTCACGTAACAATAATGATAACCTAGATTAGCCTTTTTTCTTTCTTTCTTTCTTTTCGCAAAATGGAATAAAAAGGAAAACGAATTACGGAACAACAAGATAATTGCGCAATGCGTGCGACGTTTTTCCTCATTCGCTAATGCAGCGAATCGAGTTCGTAATCATTCTCAGAATGAATGAAAAGACGTAGCACGAATAACAATGAGTTCATTAAGTTTATTAATTAATGTTAATACAGTTCTTTATTTCAGTCATCATTTTTTTTATATTATTGACATATATATTTTTCATATAAAATGTTTACACACACATAATTTATAGATTTTTTAATTAATTTAACTTTCATATCCATTTGCTTTATAAATCGAACATATAATAAGATATTAACAACAATAATAAGTATTTTTATTTAGAAAAAACATTGCTAATAAGAAATATCATTAAAATATTGCATAAGGTTTTGTTATAAAAGCAAAATATACATTGATTTATTTAAGAAATTTTGATGTGAATTTGAATATAATTGATTTAAATTATAATATTACACACTTTAACCGAATTTGGATGTGAAATTTGTTTGTTAAGATCAAAAGTGCAAATCTTAATAAGTTTTTAACTTATTTCATATTATTCTATGCACTTCAATACATTTTGAACAATGTTAACAAATTAGTATAGAAAACATGCGATTTTTCACTTATTTATATGTTTTTTAAAGTATTTATTTATGAATATTATAGAAAAGTTATATTTCCATGTAAAAACAAAAAAAAAACATAGATAAATATGATAGCTATTGTTATTACATTTCTTTAAACATTTTAGATTAGACAAAAAAATGTTTCACAAATTTTTTAAGAACTTAAAAATTCTTTATGAATTTGAACATGTATTGTTTGTAATTTAATCTTTATTGTAAAGAATGAACCAAATTAAGATATTTAGCAAAATACAAGTTAATAAATGAAATTGTTGGTTCAGATTTTGAGTTCAAATTATTACTTTTTAGCATTGCTCCAAACTTGAATATGTTTGATTAAGAATGAATTGTTGTAAATATTTCAATAAGTTAAGAAGTTAAAAGTAACTTTATAGTTCTTATTGGATTCGTGGTTATTAACAAACATACTTAAAGTAAAGATTTGTGTATAAAGTAAATATTGTATGTGAATGCGATTTTAGGAGCGACTTAAACGATTATCCAATTAACGAGTTGTGTCAGTGTCGTGAGTTTTCGAAGTGGAATGTGTCCTCGATGCGTTTGAGATCAAAACATTTGGATCGTTTTTGGTGACGATTAAAAGAAAAGAAGTGCATGCTGTGCGATGATGTGTGTGTGTGTGTGAGTGTTTGTGTGTATTTGTGTATATATATATATTGGGGGCCTTTGTGGCGTGTCTCACCTGCAGCAGAGAATACCGGTTGTGAGTGCTGGGCCTGCTGGCAGTCCTTAACAGTAGTTTGAAAACCGTACGCAAGTAATAAATACCTTCACACAACACTGTTTCTTTTCTCGCTATTCGTTTCGATTTAGGAATGCGACAGAGCGAGAGATTCGCAGCTGAAGAAGTCGTTGGTGATGGAGGAGAATAATATGATCAAGAGTGAGAAAACAGAGGGAGCACCACCACACACACAGCAAATAGATTACAAAGAAATATTTGTTATTGGCGCACAATTCCGGTCCAAATCTGTTGGTGATGATGTTGACGTGTTGGTGGTGATGATGATGATGATGTCGTTGTTGCTGTTGATGATGATGTATTTGTCTTTGCTGTTGTTGGAGATAGATTGCGAGAGAGGAGAGCGCGCGATAGTTTCGGTTCGTTGGGTGTCTGTCGTTCGTTGTTCTTGGATCGGGTAAGTAACGAGCACTACTTCTTCTGCTGCTGCTGCTGCTGAAGCTGTTGATGCTGCTAACTGGCATGTACGTACTGAAATCGGGTGTATGTGTTTATACTGTATGTTCTTGCATCGTTCGTATCTATCTATCTATTCATGTGTGTATGCTTGTATATGCAAGGATGTAGATAGATGCTGTGGAAGAGTGGACGGACTGTCGGTGCAGTCTAGAGCACGGTCACACCATCACTGTCTTACCTGAGAGTTACCTGTGCGCGCGAGGGGCCACCGACAAGAGAGAGCCCCCACTCGTACAGACATTACCTGACCATGTTTCTTCTGACTGCATGCCATTCTACCTGAGACCTGTTGCTTGCTCACTGTTGCTCGATCCGCTTCAATTCAAACGCACACTCAAACACAGCACACTCTTCTTCCAGCATCTTCCAACATCTCTTTTCCCAAAACCTCAAACTTCACCTTCTTCTCCATGATCAACATTGTGCAAGGATCTGTCGCGTTAAATCTGCTCCTTTTCCTTTCTTTGATCTGTTTCATTTGTTCTCCGTTGAGCGCAATTGTTGCCGATTCCTCAGCGGCAAGAAAGACATTTAGAATCCTTGCCATTGCGATCCTCCCCGGATCCGTACTTGCTGCATGCAGGCTACATTCCGAGACCGCGGCCAACAAAATAAAGGACACCCGTCCGTACATATGCGAACGCTTTTATCGGAAATCTACAATCAATAACATAATTCTTATTCCACTTTTTCTTCTTGCAAAAGAACAAAACCAATCAATCCAATTTCAATTCGACATTCGTAATCAATTATCCACTGCACACATTAATTTTCATATAATCTTTATAAACAACACTATTGCAAAACACATTTTTTATATATTTACTGAGATTTAGTTACAAAATAACAAAATTATATTTTTTACCTTATAAAAGTATGAAATTAACTATCATTCCATTAATGTACATACAAACTTATATAATACACCCATACCTCGCTTTACGGTCTAGATACGTTCCACGAAACTTGGCCGCAAAGCGAAAAACCGTATAACGAATCAATTACTGCGCTTGCGCAATATTGGCAACATGTAGATATATCGACTTCGAAAAAAAGTTTGTTTTGCCGTTATAACGAAACATTTTAGGCCGTAAATCGAAAACGTGTCTTAATTGAACAGAGAAATGCCGTATAAAGAGCGGCCGTATAGCGAGGTATGGGTGCATACACACTACACAAGCTATGAAACACATTTTATATATGAACTATACTCAAAATTAAGTAACTTTATAAAACTATTTAGTTTACTTTCTTCTAACACTTTAAATGTTAATTATTATTAGTAAACACCTACACAATCCATATAAGGAGTGAACACCTGCACGTTTCAGCTGCTATAGTAAAGCAATTAATAATCTATAATCTGAATGCAGATACGATTTTAAACTAATTTTTTTGCATTGTTCATTATCATGAATCATCCCATTCTCAGTTCTTAATCCCCCAATGCTTCAAACAGTGAAATATCAAATGTTTTGAATCTGTTCAGATTTTAACAATATTTTAAAATGCACATTAAAAATTAATTGTAAACATTAAAGGTGAACATTTCTTATTTTTCCAACTCTTTTTATACAGATTTTATTTACACGGAACTGCGTTTAAAAGCTGCTCAAATAAAAGTACGCTCCAATACAGAAAGAACCCCTCTTTCAATTCGCAGCCTTCTCGAATCCACTTTAAAAAAATCGATTCGTAACATCCGTTTTTGAAAGGCGAAAACCTTTTCACGACGTAATTAAGCCGTGCAAATATTTGGACATCAGAAAATGCAAACATTCGGAAGGTTTGTTTGTTTGTTTTTTTCGTTTTGTATAAATCAAGGTGTTATTAAGTGAAGCTTTATGAGAGTTACTAAATAAATTTCGAAAATAAAAGGTAAAGATGAGCGCGTTTCACGCCGTCGACAGCCCTAAACACCCTTTACGACCACGATAAATGGCATAAATGCCTATTTTATATTATCCACTTAACGAGGGACGCGCAATAATTCGAAACAACATGATTTCAGCGATTTTACGAGGCTTTAAAAACGAGAAGAAGCAAAAAAAAGTATATAAATAAAACGAGGGATGCGAATTTATATTTATAAAAAGGAAAAAATTGCGCAGCTCATTTTTATAATGCTAATAAACGCTCTGAGCTTCTCACAGCCATCTTCCATTTGTTTTCTTTGCGAAATCGTTTTGTGCGTACGTATTATGCGTGTATAAATATGTTTGTGTGAGCGCACCCATTAACAATTCCCAATGTACAATTAACTATTCATGTATTCACGTAGTTTGTAATTAGTCCAATGGGTTTCCCATGCCCCGTTTAAATGGGGAGGTCTTCTTATTAAGTTAATAGGAAGATGGAGGGTATTAACGCCCGGCGCGACGTACCGGTACGTCCGGGCGCGAACAATAAATCACTCCGTTTTGCCCGACACCCCGTTCTACCTCATCTTGTTCTTCGGCTCTTTATTATTTTAATACAATGATTGGATCGCATTTGCATTTCCCAGACGTACGCGTACGTCGCCGTCTCGGATCCAAACGAAAACTGTCCATCTAGTGATCGTAAGCAGGTCATAATTTATCATAAATTATGTAGAGTGCGCCAAGTTCTGAAATTGAAGCCATTTGGAATGAGAGGGATATTGGGTATTAGGTATGCTAATTGCGAACTCCAATTATTTGTTATTATTTTAAGTATTTCAATCTTCCTCTTTTTAAGGAAATTATTACATTTATAAATAGACTCTTCCACTTTGCTACATTTTCAATTCTGAAGATTTAGTGTTGCTAAACTGACGTGTGCTGAATTGGGTCATGTTTGTTTCATTTGGTTTCAGGAATCTACCAGCAAAACCGTAACTATCTGCTCTATTCTTAACACTTACATAACTTCTTTTGTCTAATACATTATTTGTTATTATTTTAAGTACTTAAATCTTCCTCTTTTTAAGGAAATTATTGCATTTATAAATAGACTCTTCCACTTTGCTAAATTTACAATTCTGAAGATTTAGTGTTGCTGAACTGACGTGTGCTGAATTGGGTCAGGTTTGTTTCATTTGGTTTCAGAAATGCACCAACAAAACCGTAACTATCTGCACCATTCTTAATACTTACTTAACTTCTTCTTTTGTCTAATACAACGATTATACTAATATCATATACCAGGGGTGGGCAACCTGCGGCTCGCGAGCCACATGCGGCTCTTTGAAGGATTATTTGCGGCTCTCGATAAATGTACTCGAGTTCCCCTTTTCATTTTTGTTCTATTATTTCAATACTTTTTTTGCATACCTTTTAAATAATACCCCTGTAATATACGAAAAAGAGAATCTTGAAAAAAAAATACACAAAAATGTAGTGAAAAACTAAGCTAAGCTAAGTTTTTCACAATAATTTTGTATATTTTTCAAGATTTGTTAATGTTCTTTTGTATTTTAAGTAAATAAAGAATACATTAGGTAGAAAGACCTTTAGCCTTTCTAAGTTTTATTTGTCTTTTCTTTACTACTATTGTATTGAGTTTATATTTTTCTTGCAGTTGTTGCTGTAGTTGTTGCAGTAAGAAAGTAAACTCCTACACAATCCAAATAAGGTAATACCTGCACTTTTCAGCAAGCAATTAATAATCTAGAGAACACCTGAAGGCAGATACGAGATTAAAACGTGTAAACATGATTTTTTGCATTGTTCATTATCATGACTCATCATCCCATTCCCAGTAGGGTCAAGTTCTTAATCCCTCAACGCATTGAAATACCAAATGTTTGGAATCCGTTGAGATTTGAACAATCATTAATTATAAAATAAATGGCATATTATAGACGGAATAAAGCTTATAAAACATTTCCATATTTCAAGTAATAAATTCCTTCTAAGATATTTCAAATTGGATTTATGAGATTTATACTATTAATATTTCAAATTCCATATCGAAACGATTAATAATAAGAACAACAAAAAATAATAACTACGTTAATTACGTACATTATTGCGTAATTATGTGAGTTATGCAGAAGCAGAAGAAATAGTATTGAGATCAGCATATTGAGTTAATAATAAGGCCTAGATATGCAGCTGGAATTCCATTATAAATTTCCAACGGCAACAGATGGAAAATGAAGACGCGACGTGATCACGATTTGTCAGGAAAATTGTGGCAGCAGCACTCTCCTCTCCGATAAGACGCGAAACGATTGATCTGCTCTTATCAGCTGCGGATTATTCTCTGAAATCGAGTCGAGCTGAAAGGATAGGACCGTTAAGATTTTGCTGAATCGCTCAGTCCGGTATGCTAATTGTGCGTTTCGAGTACGTGTGCACTTTGCTTTGTTCGTTTCTGTGTGATATCTAAACTAGAGATTCAACGAGAAATTGTTTGTAAGGAGTTTAATATAATTGGGGATAAGATTAGGAATAAGTTCTACTTAAACTTAATACAATTAGATTAATACTTAATTGTACTTTACTTTAATTTGTTTATGTTTTATAGAAAAGAAGTAAGTATTCATTTAAATCTATATAAACTAATTTTGAAAGGGCAGAAAGGTTTATGGTCTATAGCCCTTTGCAGCAATTAGCAATTATTATATTTTCTTTTTCCTTTCTATGTATTTCCAGTGTATTTGAAAGTTGTTGAAGGTTTATTAGAGATTTTGGTACTTTCTGATTTAATTTGATTACAAATTTACTAACTTAAACAGCTTGTCGACAAAATTGTTGCATTTTGTATATAGCAAGTTCAATACAAATAGGAAGTTTTTGATGAATAATTGTGTTAATTTGATTATGAAATCTATTTGCTTACGATTTACAGAAAGATTATTTTCTTGTTTTGATAGTTTGTCAATGAAATTTGTTGCACTGAATTGTGTAGTGAACAAAATTGAGACAAATAATTGTGTGGGTTGCAAGAGGTTCATTATAGAAATAGGTAGTTTCTGATGGATAATTGATTTAATTTGATCCCGAAATGGATTTGCATTTGAACTATGACACTATGTTTTCTCCGCAAATGTTTATCAACGTGCAGCGTACATTATTATTGTATTTTTCATCGCTTTTATTTTTCCTCGTTTTCTTTATTTCTTTTTGTGTTGTTGCAACTTGAGCTTTCTCTTCGTCTGCACCGCATTTTTGTCATCTCGATCGGGTCGAGCTCGAAATTTACGTTCCGCCGATTTGGAAATAAAGGTAAGAAGAAAAGTAGGAGAGCCTCGCATTATATTTTCTATATAGAATATAAATTGCTCGAGCTCGAGTGTATCTGATCCTGTGATTCCGGTGAACTCAACCTACATCGATGAATTAATTAAGGTCGCAGGTCAGAAAGTCTACGATCAACCCCCGGCATCGGAGATAGACCAAAAATGGGTGCGTGGCGGCTTCGTGACAAGGAAAAACCGTTCTCGGTCGTCGTGTGTCTTTCATTTTTATGCTTCTTTCTGCTGCTTTAACTTATTCTTTTTGCTTCTTTCGGGTTGTTGTTGCTGTTGTTGGTTTCTTTCGCAGTCTTTCCTCGGGCGTCTCGGCAGGAAAACGGCGAAGCAGACCAAATTTGGCGAACGCCGCGTTCTAATTCTCGGCCTTATCTCGCCTCTCGACTCGCCTAGGTTCACACGAACACTCAGATGATGATGATGTTGGAGATGGAGATGAAGAGGACTGCTTCCCCTCGGCATCATCCTCTTCCTCGCATCCACACACACACACACAAAAACAAACAGAGAAAACCTCCTTCGTTGGTCGGCATGAATCATAACGAGCATCCTGCCAGATCGAGATAAGCCACTTACGTGTTTGATGGATGATAGCTTTGTTTCTGTTTGGAATATGTCGCCCGCATCACCATAACGATTCGATCTGTCTCCGATCCTCTCTGTCTGCGTCTCTTTTCCTCTAACTCCTTCGATATCTCTTCTTTCACGATAGGAAACATATGGTGCTTTGGATAGAAGATATATCAATAACTAATCTCAATTCTACACAATTAACTACATAGTATTACTTAACAGCACGACGTTCATACAAATTATACAATATTTTATACAAAGATTTACTAAAAACTGCTATCATCCATGTTTAACTTAATATACCTTATTCTGCGCCGTTCTTACGATTTTGAGACACAAATATGCAAAAATCGCATTTGCAAAGTGCAGGTGTTCACTCCTTATATGGATTATTTAATTGTTTTACAATCGCTGTTAGAATTGCAGGTGTTCACTCCTTATATGGATCATTTAATGCTTTGTAATCGCAGCTGCAAGTGCAGGTGTTCGCTCCTTATATAGAATGTATAATCATTTGGGAATGTCTGGTGCAATTGGACTGGATGGTCTCTTTAGTGCCATTATAGATATAAATTATTACTACTTTTAGTATTGAAAAGCTTCGTTCGGAGTCATCAGTGTTTATATGATTTGGAAATGAGATGTATCCACAAAACAAAAGAAATACATCCGTTAAACAAATTCAATTAAGACCGAACAAATCGTGATTTCAGAGAAAAAAATCATCAAACTGAAGAAATCTGTAGCTCTATGCGTGGACTTATTGAAGAGTCATCGTTGTTGTTCCAATTCCGGGGCAGAAAATTGCGCTCCAATTGAATACGATTTTCGATGGATCTAAGAAGCAGCTTATGTATGGACGGACATCTGGTTCGTGTATTACGGTACGTGGCGTAATGTTGCGTAAACAGGCGTACGTAGGTTTTTCCAATTTACTTTTGTGTTCAATCGTAAAGTGTAGAATCGATTCTACGCAGAGGAACTTTGGACACTTCCGCTGACCACCGGTCCATCTCGAATTCGATTTAACTGCGATTGATTGAATCGCATTTTATTTGGATTTTGTCACGAGGATTTATTCTAATCCAGTATTAAGTTTGCTTATAGTTTCATGACAGGTGAAAAGTTTGTTCATTTTTTTAAGTATTTTAATATACAACCTAACCATAGAAAAAAAAAACAAAAGTTGAAATTTTTTTAACCTAACCATAGAAAAAAAATCAAAAGTTGAAAAATTTTTTAAACTAACCATAGAAAAAAAATCGAAAGTTGAAAAAATTATTAACCTA
>JAFMTC010014745.1:58208-86596 GCA_018845635.1 Nicrophorus orbicollis | reverse complement strand
AGTTGAAATTTTTTTAACCTAACCATAGAAAAAAAATCAAAAGTTGAAATTTTTTTAACCTAACCATAGAAAAAAATCAAAAGTTGAAAAAATTATTAACCTAACCATAGAAAAAAAATCGAAAGTTGAAAAAACTATTAATCAAAATTATTAACCTAAAAACATTAACCTAAAAGTTCATAAAAGTACACAAAAATGTATATAAAACTATATAAAAGTATGAAAAACGTACATAAAAGCACATAAAAGTACATAAAAGTATAAATAACGTACATAAAAGTATATAAAAGTATAAAAAACGTGCATAAAAGTAGCTTTTCAATGTTAGTAATTCAATAAATATTTATAAAAAGAATAATATTGATTTGTTTCAAAAGAAAAATATTTTTGAAGTTATAAACTTGTGTCACTGATTGGGAAATTAATTGCAATTGCTTTCCTTTTTCGTTTGTAAATTGATCTTCGGAACAAAAGTAATGATTCGTCCGAGAAGAGATTTATTTCGCACAATGAATATAATTAATCTTTCTTATAGTTTTTTTCTTTATCCTCTCGCGTCGTCCGTCGATCAAGATCTTCTCCGTTCCTTCTCTNNCCCTACTACATCTTCTTCTTGGTGGATCGATGATGAATTCCAGCAATATGTTGCTCGACCTCTGACCCTAATTAATGTATGTCGAGTTCACTGAAATCACTGCATCAGATACGTTCGTTTAGGCCTCTCGCATCATTCGCCAATCTTCTCTCATGTTACTTGTTGCTGTTGTTATTTATCGTCAATTTCTTCTTTTTTTTTCGATGGATGGAGAATGGTGTGAGCGAGGAGACAAAAAGATGAAGTAATGCAATGAGTTTTGCGCAACGATGATCTTTGTAATACGTTTATAACGACTCCATTTTCAACAATGCGACGCGCCGTAATTGGACCCCCCATTATTTTAATAGTAACAAATCTGTTCCGTGTGCAGAGTTTACCACGCATTCAGAAATTGAGGTTTATTCCTCTTATATTTACAAATTAACATTGACTCAAACATCTTCACTTTATTCATATACATCAAAATGAAATAGTTTGTGGTAAGACCAACTGACTGTTGACATATGATAATATTTTTTAAGACCAACGGTTGCAACAGGAGCATACTTTTCACCAGTTTTCAGTTTGAATTTAGTGTCAGAAGCAGCAGTTGCTCCCAGTACAACATTTCCTCAAGTTTTTTGAGCAAGTGCATATTTCAAACTTAAGGGTAGTTATATACACAAAGTTATATACACGTTAAGTTAGTGTAGTTCTATCGGTTGATTTGGGAATATCGGTGTACTTAGAAGAAAAAAATTGAAGTATTATACAAAATGAATAAGAAACTTAACAACAATACCAATACAAATGATAAAGTTCTCGTCATATGTTTACTATCATTACTGATCATTACTGTTGCATATGATTACTATAAGGCCCTTTGATAGCCAATTTGAACCAATAAAGATGTCAAAATTAAAATATTTGAAAAATTGAAAAAATATTATGAAAATTCATCCACATAAGAATTCTACTTTTTTACGGAAAATTATGATCCCTTGATATTATGAGATGGATAAAACAGCTAACTTGATACATCCTAACTTGATATATACTAATTGTATTCGTTTTTCAGAGAATAATCGCTATAAAAGACTATTGTGGGTGATTTACAGGAAATTGCAAGTGTTGATGATCCTGAGTTGGTGTTCCCTGTGGGTGATTTGCAGCGAGAATAGGGTAGAAGAGAACGCGTGAGAATGATGGCTGTGTTGGTGGTGTTCGGTTTGGAAAAATCTATTAGGAATTCTATTTACCACCATTAAATCCATTCCGAGAATCCTCAGGATCGGCGTCCGGCGGTGTCAACTTCTCGGAAGGCAATATAATTTATATAAAGTCGCGCTGGGGTTTAATTAAAATTGAAGCCTATTCTTACCACCATCTTTCTTCGATTCTTCCTTCATTTCTTTCGACCATCGGAGATTTGCGCGCAGCAAACGCAGACGGAAGAAGAACCATCATCATCATCGTCTTCGCCGTCGAGCGTTTTCCTAATTGAATCGCTCGACGACAGAACCGGACTCTTCGGTCTCTTCCTTCTCCGGCCGTCATCATCATCATTAACATCATTTTCTTTTTCCTCTGCAGCCTGGCGACGAAAAATTTTTCATTCAGAAAACGTCTCCTAATGCGACTTCTGACGGCGTTCCGTAATTATCGGGGGGATTGGCTCCAGTGGTGACCAACTGCGGTGGAAAGAAATAGATTGGCTTTATGGTGGACGATCTTCAACGTCTTCGTCGTAATGCTACACCAATTTAAATCGGGATTAAGTATATTGACCTTCTTCCCACCAAGTGCACACATAGATAGAAGCACACTCGCAGCATACCACAACGGCAATAGCAACAGACGACAGTGCAGATCGTCAAGTCATCTTCGCGACGACGAAGCGATCTTGGGAAAGGAAAAAGTGAACGCGGGCTGTGCAAGAAGCGAGGAGGCTTCATCGCAAGAAAACTGCAATATTTTGCATTGAATAGATGTTTATAAATTATCGGACGTAAATCTTATTAATACCGATGCCCATACTATTGCCTCTTCCTCTTCGTCCGCTTCTTGCTACCCTGGCTTGTCCCTTTTTTTGTTGTTGTTGGTATTATTCTTCATCTCTCCGTTCTTCGTTCTTCTCCTCTTCTGGTCTTCTCGCATTTGATGAATTGACTCGTGGAGGCTTAGATCGAATGCGATCCACTCGCCTTGGATGGGAAGAATACAAAGTATGGGCATTCGCAATTCGAACGTTTGGATTGCCCGAATGGGACTCGGCTGCATCCAAGAAAAGGAAAGGAGAAAAGAGGTGGACACCTTATGAATTATGACAAATCTCTGCAATTGCCTTTTGCAATACCTTCTAAACGACCTCAACCATAATCCATCTTCGAATCTTCACTACAACAATTCATTCAAACAACTATTACCAAATTTTCACAATTATGTTTGTTTTTATATTTATATTTCAATATTATAAAAATATCTTTCTATAACTAAACGTTTGTTAAAACCAAAACATAATGTTTGTAACAAATAATAATGTTTATGCAAGTTTACGTTTTAACATCTTTTCAAAACTTATCCTTCGTTTTCCCATGAACAAGTTTGTTTTATCAACAAGAAATAAATTGTATTAATTCTTAATAATGTTAACTGATAATAGTTAGATATTAATACGTTTCATGATTGCCATACGAAGTGATTCCTGAAAACACGTGAAGTATCGAAAAGATGTTATTTCAGGACTTACTTCACTTGTCCAAGAAAACGTATTTCTAATACAAACTAATACTAATACAATATAACTACTACTAACAGTTTTTAGTAATAGTCATACTGTATTAGTAATGGTTATACTAATACAGTATAACTATGGTTACAGTGATGGTTATACTAATACAGTATAACTATGGTTACAGTAATGGTTATACTTATACAGTATAACTATTACTAATAGTTTTTAGTCTTAACTAATAATAAGTAAATATGAATTAGTTTCTTAAGTAAAATAAATTTTCAGCCGATCGAAGTGAGTCCTGAAAATAACTGAAAATCTTTTCAAAGCTCACTTCGTTTGCCTATAATGAAGTATTTGAAGATGAACTAAAGCTTGATATAAAAGTTTGTTGCAAAATTACGACCAACTGTTTTAAAGTGTATTTAGAATAAGTTATGTTCATACATTAACTACATTAATGATAAATTAGTTAAAATTTTACTCAAATTTGTCTAAAATATTATCCAATTAGTTACAGATAAATTATTAATTGAAATGATTTGAGCAAATGATCAAAAAAAGCAATCATATTTTTTGTTATATATTTAAGAGCAGATATTCCGAGGTGTTTAAGGAAGTTGTCAATGATCAATCTTAATTCGAAGAGCAGTTGAAATCCGACGAATTGAGCGATTGTGGAACAAGTACAGAAGCAGCAGCAGCAAAAAAAATGTGTAAACGAGTTATGAAACGAGAAATTGAGACAATTAAAATACAATTACGTTTTACACGTGAGAGCCGAAATTGAACTGGTCTGAACTGTCTCTCATCGGCCGGTGTAAAATTCACCATTTCTGCAGGATTAACCACGGACTCTGCTCCGTGTGTCCTTGTGCGGTTGAGAAGCCAATGACTTCCGCAATGCGAAGAGAAGAGAGCCTCTCTTCCAGCAGATACGAAACCACTCTTTGGACGGTCGCGCTTGTACATTTATTATTTATCTCGCTTTTGTTTACACTCTTCCTTCGCTGTTCTCGTCCATGAATTGCACATTCATAATTTGGGAGGAAATTGGATTGTTGCTTCGAATTACGAATACATGTTGTTTTTTTAAACAAGTTTACGCAAATATCGTGTTGTTGTTTTTTTCGAGTCGGATTCCATATGGCGTTTTCCATTCAATTATCGACGATTCACTCTTTGAATTAGTGTACATTTTGGTGTAATTACTAGTTTCCTTAGACATCATCAAATCAATCATTGTTTGATTCCTTGCATTATTATCTAATAACTTGTTTTGATTCTCACAAGATTTAACATCTGTTAAATAAGTGTATTATCATAACTATTTACAAAGAATCTTTCATCAATTCTAATTCATATCATGATGATAGTCATAGTGATAAATTATTATAAGATTTCCTTCTTATAATCTAACCAATACTATTGTTAGAAATGTTGCTTAAAATGTTCGAAATTAGCACTATTTTCACACACATTTTGTGATACTAAACTGACTTTGCCAAATTATTGAATTATTGTTAATATTCATTGTTGAATTTGGCAAAAAGTATATTGAAATCAGAATTATGTAATTATCAATTCCATTACATTTTCAAAACTATATGAAATAATATTTAAGATAACACTTTCCAAAGGGAATCAAAATTTACTCACAAAGCTACAGTATGTTTAAGATTTTGTTTAAGTATTAATATTTGTACTTATTCCAGTTTATCAAAATCTTAAATAAATGAATGTAGTTTAGTTTAAGTTACTTTTATCTAATTACAACTAAACTTAATAAATACGTCAAGTATAAACTTTACAAACTCTTCAGATAATCTTGTATCAGTGCACTAATTAATGTGTACGTTAAAAAAACAATTCGTTGCAACTTGTATAGTTAACTAAGCTTAGTTGAAACTTTAACACATGAAACTGAAGTTTTTAATCGTTTGAAAACGTATAAAACTTATTTTTACCCAAATACAGTGATTTGTCACATGGATGATAAACTGTAGTTCTATCAATGATTAGGAGGAAACTGAAGGAATAATCCTTTACACTATGTGTACTATATACAAAAGAAATGTACAATTAGTAATTCAACATAATATTAAGTAACTTATGTAATGACAATGTACTTACTATAAGATAAATTTAGTCAATCGATTGTAATCTATGAAACATAGGTAGTGCATGTAGCATTGATAACTATTAACAAGAACTCTTGAAAATAATACTAATAGTTCAATCTGTCATAAAATGTATAGTTATCGGAACTATGTAATACCATAATTTATGTGCGATTTATCAGTTCGATCGAAAGGTCAGCCTGATGAAATACCGCTTAACAGCAGGATTTGCTACTTGCTGCTGCTGCTGCTCAAGTCGACATTTATTCCAAGATTTTCTTTTTTCTATTCCGTACTAATTGATAAAGGATTGCGTTGGACAATTGTCGCAGATCCTGAAGCGATGAAGGCGTGCAACGGAGGCGGAAAATCGAGCTCAATACCGTTTCGTTTTAACGCTTTTTTTGTTGCCCTCTCCTCCTCCTTCTCCTGCTTCTTTTCAGCTCGATCAACCTTGTATTATTCTCTCCGTCTCTCTGCCTCCTTGGGTAATTACGGGCTTCGCCTGACGCAACGAATATTAATTATTCCAGCGCGTACAATTATTTATTTACGTGCCTTTTATTTCTCTCCTTCTTCAGCATTTTTCGCCCCGTTCTTAAGGTGCGTTTCGCTTCGTGCAAATCGCGAGTGAGCGACGGTGGTAGTAGCCTTCCATTACACTTAAACGGCTCCATATGCCATAATGATACAGATGTGAGTGAGTGGTCAGATCGCGGACGATCATTATTACGCAAATGATGCAAAAATATTGGGTTACGCATTGCACATATTACTTATTGAAATTGAGTTATCCAAAAAGGAGAAACGGTTTTCAGCATAAAAACACTCATCAACGAATGATTTGTATCGTGCTGCATCGAAGATTTGCATTCCTGATTTTCATCTTTCCTTCTTTATTTTCAACACTAAATGGTAACAACAATGCAATACGCAAGAAACGAAATGATTCTTGTAAATTGTGAATACACATAGATCAAACAAGATTCATTCTTTGTTCAATCAACTTTTAATTAATCATTTAACAAACTTCCATTAACTTAACATACTTTAATTTAAATATGGTTCTCAAAACAGATCAGGCCAGAAAAGTTAAAAAAAAGACAGACTTTGTTAAAACAGAACAAGTGCACTTCATAGTACAAGAATAATCTGATAAAAATCTGAAAAATCATGTTTACAGAAAGAAGTGTAGTAATTATAATATCATAAACCTTAACCAACAGCTATAACTCGCATGTTCTATTTGGTCATAGTTCTGTTTTTTCACTTTTCTGTTTCTTGTTCATCAAACAAGATTGCACTTTACTCAGAAAACATTGAATTAAACATGTAATAAACTTTAATTATCTTTAACATACGTTATCAAAATCGTTCTGTTTTTTCACTTTTCTGTTTCTTGTTCATCAAACAAGATTGCATTTTACTCAGAAAATATTGAATTAAACATGTAATAAACTTTAATTATCTTTAACATACATTATCAAAATCGTTCTGTTTTTTCACTTTTCTGTTTCTTGTTCATCAAACAAGATTGCACTTTACTCAGAAAATATGGAATTAAACATGCAATAAACTTTAATTATCATTAACATACGTTATCAAAATCGTTCTGTTTTTTCACTTTTCTGTTTCTTGTTCATCAAACAAGACTGCACTTTACTCAGAAAATATTGAATTAAACATGTAATAAACTTTAATTATCTTTAACATACATTATCAAAATCGTTCTGTTTATTCACTTTTCTGTTTCTTGTTCATCAAACAAGATTGCACTTTACTCAGAAAATATTGAATTAAACATGTAATAATTTTTTTTTATCTTTAATATACATTACCAAAATCGTTCTGTTTTTTCACTTTTCTGTTTCTTGTTCATCATCCAGTTACCGATCAAAAAAGATTGCATTTTAATCAGAAAGTATTCAATTAAACAATTAACAATATTTAATTATTTTTAATACACGTTTTCAAAATCTTTATAAATTTTATATAAGGTGATAATTATACAAATTTTTATTCAAAATTATACTTTTTTTAATGATAAACCACAAATTGCTTTTATTTCTTTGAAAATATACGGAAATAATTACTTATTTACTAAATATTAAATGCAGCTTTTGCAGCAGCAGCAATTATAACTAAAGACGTAATAAACAATTTTCCAGACCGCAGATGGACAAATATACTGATAAGTGGTTTTCCAGATGCAGTTTTTCCAGTTTTAAGCGTACGCACTTCAAATTTATTTCCTTCTAATTTTAGAGTAATTGAAACAGAAATTACGTTCTTTAACAGTAAATGATAATTGCTCAATTTCAGGAAAAACCATAAAAGCGAAGGAATCATCAGTCACGGGATTGCATCTAATTCAAAACGTTGTACTTCTACATTTAATTTCTTTTTAATATGACTTTTTTTTACAAATTTTAATAAGCAAAAACATACTTTTCAGGATGTTAAGATCCATTTGATGAATGCATAGTTATATATTAAAATATTGTATTTCGTTTAGCTAATATTCAGATAAAATTAAACTAATAGTAAAGGAAATAAAATGAGAAATTTGGAGTGAGATCTATGTATTTTAACTTACTTATTTCACTCAACTTTAAATAGAATGAACAGAAAAACTTGAAGAGAGTTAAACTCATTTAATTTTGATCCAAATTATACTAGTTTACGTTCCAGTCATTAAGCGCGGACAAGGTTACACTTAGTGAACATTGAAAATGAAATAAGCGCAAAAAAATAATGTACATAATATTCAGTTGTTGTGGTGTATTAGATTCGTAATTCGTTGAATTAAAACGGGATGACGGGTTTGTCCCTAATGTCTGTGTTATTACACAAATTAAACTAAAACAAACACTTATCTGGAAAACATAATAAATCACGCAACAATTTGCTAAGATGATCTTAAACCATGGTGTTGATAGAGTTACGTAATGAACGTTGTTGTTGTTGGAATTGGATTTTTTTTCGTTGTAACTCTCGTAATTCAATTGGGAAATTGATGAAGCGTAAAAGGAATACGTTTAATGGTTGGAATGAAATTTCGGCTAATGGAAAATTGAAACAGACACATCGAAAATCGCCATTATCCCCCTCGAGGATAAACGAACGTGCATCGAGGTTAAACATTTCAAGAATGCCGTTTCGCGGCTGGACTGCTCTCTCCTCCTGCTCCTCTTCTCCTTCAACCTCCGAGCATCCTCGACGTCCTCCTCATCCTCCTCCTCCTCGATCGTCTCTTTCTCTCCAAGAGCTGCAGACACGCTGCTAACGTATACACCCTAAACCGCACAGAAAAATCTTTCGCTTTTCATCTCTATTTCGATAATCTCAACTAAAAATTCCTTCAAAGTATCCTCACACATAAAAAGCCTTCAGTTTTCATCAATTAGAGCTGATTACATCTGAAAGCATTAAACTGTTAACGAACGTATTTCCAAACGACTCTTTCGATTTTTAATTAAAATATTTTATTTCAATTTCATTCATTGCATCAGATTACATTCTATATACATTTTTCATTCTTTATATTAAGATTGAATGTTGGTTTTTATTGCAAAAATGATATTTTATTTGTAAATATTGAAATTTCATTAATTTATAACATTTTTTTATCATTTATTTGTATTATATTATTTCTGATCTGTTTTACTTCAACAATAAACAAATAAATTTGATACAACAAACAAAATGAAAAGAAACAAAAATTAACAGAGAGTGGAATGATTTCCAAAATAGTAATGAAATGGAAAAGTACTAAAAGTTTATTTAAGTGGTTCCAATAATAAATGTTAAACTTCATTTAATTGTGTCATGTTTCCTCTTTTTGATGTTTTTTAAAGTGTATTATTGATTGTTTAATATTTTCTTTTGCAAAGTGACAAATTAAATTTCGAAAAAAAGTATAGTATTGTAAAAGTATAGTGAATTGAAAGACTACAATTTCGTTTGTAAAAATACTGTTTATGTTTGATTTTATGTTGTTAATTATTGTTGAATATTTTGTTGTTCGTGTTTATGGAATATTTGTTTACCTTAATAGAAAAAATACCAAAAAAAAACATACAATAGACAAGCAAATAATGAGTTTAAATTAACTGTTCTACATATAAAAAACAATTAGAAACTATTTGATTGTTGAAAGTAACTAAGTGAACATTTTGTGGTGAATGTTTTGAAGAGTGGAACTGAAATGTTTTCGGTTGTATCGGTATGGGTCTTGCATGGTAGCAAATCACATAAAAACAATAGAAGTCTGCGTGTATCGAAGGGAGAGAGGACTGGATTCGGAATGGAATCGGTTCGTGAATGAACGCCGGACAGGTTTCCTTTTGCGTTTGGCCAAAAAACAATCGAAGCACGTCCGATGTAGAAGAAGAGGATGAAAACAAGAAGAAGAAGAAGAAGATGACGGAGGAGAAGAATAAGAATCGGGTCGAGGGTCCGAAGCAAAAAGGAACCCGATGGTAATTCGGCAACATTCCTCCTTTCAGCGCGCGTACCCTTCTTCATCCGCCGCGTCCGTCGTCCATCCTTGTCCCACCCGCCGCATCGTGCATCCCTCTTCTCTCTTATTTCGGTCCGTTTGCGGCGCCGCCCGCGATTCCCCCATCAAAAGAGAAGTTCCGACAACCCGAAGGAACCCCTCTCCTTCGCGTCTGCTGAGATCGTCCTTGCGAGGTCGCGAAACCCATCATCATCATCACCATCATCATCATCCGCGCGCCCGTCCACATAACGCAGTAATAATAATAATATTACTAAAAAAAAGCGTAATCCATACCGCTTCTCGGATCGATCCTTGGACACTTCGGTACGATTGAATTTTAAATGGATCGCCAATTACTCTAATTGATGTCTTCATAATCGCTCGACAACACCGTTTTCATCCCAAGAGCTGAGAACAGCAATAGAAAGAGAGAAAAAAAGTTGTACATTTGCTGCTGCCGTTGTTGTTGTTACGCCTCGTCGATGTTTCATGAGGGGGCAACAACAGCAGCAACAGCAACGACGACAGCTAATGTATTATTGCATGGTGCTCGATGCTAATGCAATTTATTTGGAAAAACTATGGCTGAATCTTGATCAGAGCTCCGAAGACAGGGAACGAGAACAAGAGGAAGATGTAGTGGTAGGTAATCGACTGTTGTGTGGGGGACATGATGTCCCGGTGGCCGACGAAGTGACGGCCGTCGCAAATCCACCGACGCATAAATTACACTTAATTAAACAATGCCCTCGGATCTTTCCTTCTCATTTTTGCTGCTCAGGGTTCAGGACGGTTCACGAGCTGCGATCATCTTCGCCTGCACCATCAACAACATCACCATTACCAGATGGTAACCGTTCGAAACGGACCGGGTAATAACAATAATTTCGGACGGCGCGCGGTTTTCGTCCTTCTTTTAAATTAAAACGCACGATTAAACGGTGCGAACCCGATCGTTCTTGCGATGTTTTATGGTTGCTATACCAACTTACTTAACAAGTACTTGTCACGTACCCTGAGGTGGACCGAAAACTGGACAACATTTTGGGGCCACGTTAAGTAAACTACGACCGAATAGATGTGCATGAAAGGATGCAAGTTTATAAACGACATAAATATTTTCAGGTGTCATTTTTTTTATAAACGAAATCGCTTCTTCAAGCCTAAGTCTAAACCCAAAGGTGTTGTGGCCCCACTGGGTTTCAGTCAGCCAAGTGAATAATATGAAGTTAGCAACGAGAAGAAGTGAGAGTTATATAGAGAGATTGATTAAAGTTGTGAACTAGTCGAAGATTTACAACCATAGCTTGGACAACAACCGAAGTCTTTCTGTCCAAAAAGTAAAATTTATAACTTAAATACAAAATGATACAAAATAAAGCGAATTAATTGAAAAAAATAACAAGATAATTATTGTTATATAACATTTTTTTTTGTCTGTTTGAGATTGTTGAAACTATTATTAGTGTTTTTCTTAGGATTTTGTGGGTATTATTTCAAGAATTGTACAAAGAAATATAAATGTAAGATTTATAATATTCTTGAAGATTCTGTGACAAGACTGGAACGTGGTTGAATGAAGAAGAGCGCAAAGGCATGATCGGTTTCTCGCTGTGCTCCGAGTATGTGAAAATAATCGGTGGTGCGCATCCCAGAATTGAGACATAGATGTTGTTTGTTGTTGTTGTTGTTGCTGGTGGTGGTGGTGTTGTATAGCCTGATGATGATGATGATGATGGTGGTGGTTCGAAGAGAAAGAGCAAAAAGGAGCGCGCACGGCTATAAACGTTGTTGTATCTGCTATATAAGCGAGGAGTGCAGATATTTTAGTTATGCTCCCTTGGAGTTATTCTGGTGTGCCAGTCCGTTAGTAGTTACGTGTGTTTGTATCTGGCGCATTCCTGCCGATAGATTTCTTGTCATTTCAGTGAGCAGCCGGTGGAGGAGAGCCGCTGAGGTCAGCGAGAGAGGAGAAGCCAAAGGGGGCAAAGAAAAGCGGACGACTGGACACGAAAAGGAGGAGAGCTGCTGCTGCTGCTGTAGCTACCGGTCTGGGATCTGCTTCTGCTCTGCTCCTCTCCTCTCTCTTCCTTCTTCGTCCCAAAGAGTCCGATGAGGAGACACGGTGAAGGAGGTGGAGGAGAGAGAGAGCAAAACGACCGGCGAGAGGAATAAATAAAAAGAAGCAGTAGCCACGTGCTTTTGCCACGCACAGACGCTTCGTTTTTACTTTCTTATTATTCCTCTTCGTGTACCCTCTTTTTACTCTTCCATCCTCATTTATTTCTTCGTTTCGTGCCCTCCTCCTCTTTGTCTTCCTCTTCGCTCTTCCTCCACATCCTCATACTCATCATCATCATCATCATCATCATCCAGGCCAGACCGGGGTGTATTAAGACGTCCACAAGACTTTATCAAATAATTTATGCGATCTGAGGCCGACTCTGCTAACTCTTCTCCGCTGGTGCATACATACATACATTGCATTTGTACATTGCACACAGACAAACATCGCGCATATACACATATTGAGTGACGTATTTATGCAAGCCAACCGATCTAAAAGGCCTCTCCACTTCTTTTTCCCGTCCTGCACTAAATGCATGCATACAAACTCGTATTCCCGGAGCTTTTCCATATATTACAGATAACGATGTCATATAATCCGGTATGCAGAACCTCCGCTCCTTTTCTCTATTTGCTCCTCACTTCGTCTCGCCGTACAAACACAAACACACAAATAAATACATGCACAACAGACACACACACACACGCATCGCATCTCTCCTTTCTGTGTTTACATCGATAAACAGGCGAAAAAGGGTATCGAAAAATCCGCGCAACGAGATCTTCGGTTTCCAGCTCGTTTCGCGGTCGAAATTCTATCCATCTGAACTGGAAAACCGACTCATTCGATTCATATAACATTTCTTATAACAAAAATGTTACAGTTTCATATGATATTAAAATATTCTTCATTTTGCAAAAGCTGCAAAGGGCTATAGACCATAGGTCTTTCTGCCCTCATAAACTAATATGATACCTTTCTTAGAAGGCAATGCCATTTGTTAAGAAAGTTTTGTTCCGGACTTTCCAACATCGACTTTTTTCAACTGAATCTTTAGAATAGGTCCCCTAAGTTGGAAATTAGAGTTCGGCATGAAAAGAGCAATGTTTAATATCAGAATTGTTCAACATTGAATTAGGTGGATTAGTGAATTCTGAGACTAAATAACTAATTAGCATTTGAAGTATGAAAATAACCAACGCATAATATCATTTGTATCACTCCACTTTCTAATCGGTTCCTCGATGGCAATTTCTCTGGGGTCTTTGGTAACGTAATGAGATGATGCCAGTTTCTTGCTGTTGTTATTATTATTTCTGTGCAGTCTCTTTGCTCGGAATGCCACGGAGGAAAATTTATGAGCGCTCGGCCATCAGTGGGGGCTGGACTGCGGTTTGGCGTTTACAACTAGAAAATGAAGGATGCTTAGTACCTTCGGGGTGTCGCATACGATCACGTCCGCATGGAAACGCGACCGATCTCCGCACTAATTCCTACTTCTTTCATTCCTTCAACTTTTTCCTCCTTCCTTCGATTCAATCCGCACAAAGCTTCGACATCCGGGTCAGACGGTCCACCTAACTTTCAACTGCGACGTATTAATTGCCAGAGAAATGTTATAATTGTCGCCGCAACACGACCGACCGCAGCAATACATCATCTTTCAACCGTCTGTTATTGTTTCTTTTATTCACTTCCATTCTTTTTCTTGATGTTATTATTATTTTAACCCGCGAGTGCTCAAAAATCCTTCGATCCGCCACAAGACACAATGCTTTGCTCCACATTGCAAATTACTTCCACCGAACGGACAACCACTACTTAGGTAATGGATTTATGCATGCGTCCTTCTCTGATTAATTGCAGTCTTCTCTTCGCCGAGGCGATCCATTAAGAAGGACGTTTTCTTGTAGAAATGAAACGATGAGACTTGGGCATCTAGTCGAGAGAATTGTTGACCCATTTTTCGATGGGGAGTGTCCCCTTGGCTCAGCGTACGCAGTGTATGCCGTATGTCAGACACGATTGGCGTAAATTCTACTAAGCACTTATTAAAACTTTCTCGGTTTATATACACATACAGTCTACCAATCCTCTTCTATAAGGAGAAAGGCCTACCGCACCGTTCTTCATCCCAATTTTACGTGGACTCTATGATCCCAGCAGATTATTTAATGCCTCTGTTAATCCAATAAACTAATTCTATTCACAATGTAGGTGCATACTTCCAACATTCCTCTACATAAATACAACTATCTTCATATTATAATTCAACATCTTTATTGGTTCAAATTGGGCCAAGGAGCTAACAACCGAGGTCTTTTAGCCCCTATCTTCATATATCTTTGGTTTAATCAAAACAAAATGGGCCAAAGAACTATAGTTTAAGGTTTTTCTACCCATAAGGTATGAAATGTATATTTGCAAATTACACATTTTTCTAATGGAAATTGTAAAATCAAAATTTCCAATGATATCAAAAAAAGATCATGTTTTATTTTCTAAGAATTTATAACTATAAACTTTTCAATGAACTAAAGGTATATTTACAGTTGTGCAATTGTGAAAAAAAATAAGTTACAAAAAAATATCAAGAAATGATAATAAAAGTGAGAGATTGGTCTACTTCCACATAACACTTAATTGGAGGTAATACTAACGTGTTTTCAATTAATCAAACTAATTGATTTACTATTTTTCGTGTAATTCGTATAAGGAACTTAACAATTAGATAGAAGTGTTAAAGGTCAAAGTTATCAGAGATTCTCAATTAATTATTAGTTTCAAGGAAACTGATTATTATGATTGAATTAATAAACGAAAAGGAGGATTCGGATTCCTTAAATGAGTGGTTCTCGTGATGCGTCTAGATGTATGTAGTACAACTGGTGGTAAGCGTAATTGATCCGGGCATGAATTTAATTACATACAACGTAATAATGGGCCATAAATTACGAAAATAATAGCGCTTCGAAATCAATTAAAATCGAATTAATTCAGAAGAGACAGGAAGGAAGGAAGAATCTAACTGTCTATTGTATATGAGAAGAACAACAACAACAACGAGGAGGAGATCGATCCTATTTGAGGCTTCGCTAAGAACCGGTGTAAATGTCTCTCCGGAGATGAGCGCTTCCATCATGCACACTTCTTAAGGTAGTGAAGAGGACGCGTCTCGGGGGTCGAGGAGGCAGGAGAGAGGAAAGATAGAGGAGAGCCGTACGAATATGCAAATGGGAAACGATGTTATTACTCGTTCCGTTATCTTCTTCGGCTACTGTAATGATGACTGCGATAAATATGAAATCCTCCGTGACGAAACTCTCTTTCGGTCTAACGAAACGTTTCCTTCTTACAACCCTCTTCGTTGTTCAGAGAAGATTCCTAATGTTATTGCCCGGACGGTTTAACACTCGGCGTTCAGTCAAAACGAATCCCAACAAATTCGTTGCACTCCGTTAAAACTGTAATGCCGAGCGATGTGACAGATCCGAGCTTATAAGAATTTCATAGTTTGGTCAAATTACAATTCGAAATTACTTAAAATTACACAATTATCAACAAATTATTAACGTGAATTAATTTAAAATACGTTTAAAAGAGAATTAGAGAATAACAAAAATGTTGAACAAAGTATTAGTATGTTGTATGATGTATTTCTGTGCTATTTAAGTACTAGAAATTCATATTTTTTTAACTAAAACATTCTCAATTTCAGTAATAACTTTCAAAATATGATCGATATTTTATTTAAATTGCAATAAAATGTACAAATTTTCATAAAAATCAATATATTGTTGCTAAAACAGATATTTGTAAATATGAAAACTTTCAAATTTGTAATACTAATGGCAGTAAGAAAAACAAATTGCGCTGATTTGCATTTAAAATTTTGGTATTTGTAGCTTTCGAATAGAGATTTCATCATATTCCCTACTGAATTAGTATGAGCACGTTGAACATGCAGTAATCACTATCTTTATGCATGCATTATTTAGCTGTTGGTTGCTGCAATCCGTGGACGTAAATATAAATTTGTAAGGAAAAGCATTGTCGATATTCCGGAATCGTGCCACCAAAGGCCGTTAAAACCCGGGACAGGAAAGAAGCGAAGAGAGAGAGAGATAGATGAATGAGAGCGAATGAAAGAGAGAGAGAGAGGGGAAAAGTAGAAGAACGAAACGAAATCGAAAACGGAGCTGAGCGAGTAGAAAATCAGCAATTGAAATTCGAGAAACGATTCGTTATTCTATATTATATATATATATATATATATTGTTGAAATAATGTCCGAGGCTAATCTGTGGCCGAGCGGAAAATTTGTTGTAGGCTAAAGATTGGCTAATGCCTTCGATTTCCAGTGATTTACACGATCGAGATCGAACGTGTTTGCATGTTATTAAAATATATTGTTACACCTATCTCGTTATGTACGTTTTACTTTTGCTCGCATTTGCAGTTTCGTGGATGGAAAGTTGCTGCTGCTGCTTTATGCACACACACACAATCCGCTCGGTTTTCCTTTCGGTCGGAACAAGAAATCATTGAACACTTGTTGTTCGTATTGTGTGTGTTTGTGCCGTGATTACTTGAACAGCATTTTCATATAACCATTTAAATATTCTAAAACAGTCGTTACGTTTAATTTGAAATATTTTGTTCGAAAATCCAATTCTTTGAAAAAAAACTCAATTATAACTACAATTGCAACAGTATTGTATAACTAAATTAGTTCTATATTTGCAGACATATGGTATAAACGAAATGATATTAAGAAATTTTGGTAATACTACAATACACCCATACCTCGCTTTACGGCCTAAAATGTTTCGCTATAACGGCAAAAGAAACTTTTTTTGAAGTCAATATATTTACATGTTGTCAAGGAATTAAAACTAACAACAATTAACCATGTTTGGGAAAAAATATGGCCAGAATGAGTAAAAAGTACTGAAAAAGTTAATTTCGTTCCTGAAATTAGACAAAACATTTTGAATCCAGCACATGATCTCAGCTTTGGAGGTTTGAACGAACGTGATGTGCTTGATCTACTTGAAGCTGATAGAGAACGCCTTTCAGATGAGGAACTCATTCAGTTGCAAGCAGATCCGGCATTTGATGAAGAGACAGAGCCTGTTGTATCCAAACACCTAACAACAAAAAATTTGTCGAAAGCTTTTTCCTATTTCGAACAAGGAATAAACATCTTCCTTGAAAACGATCCTGAGGTCGAACGTAGCTCTAAAGCTTCTCGAGGAATTAACTTAGCCATTAGCTGTTATAAGTCACTGAAGAACGAAATAGACAAGAAGGCAAGACAAAGTTGGACAATTTTTTTAAAGCCAGGCCAATCCTTACCAGCGAAAAATGATGACGACAGTGATCTGCAGGTTACCATTTCTTCATCATCTTCAGATTAAAGCCATTTAAACAAAAAATATGAATGCATACAAACACATATTTTATGTAACATGAAGTTGTTTCATTTTTGTTCAAAGATTATTGTTGGTTTTTGGAGTCTGTTATTATTTTATGTACAAATGTATGTACTTGTAATGTATGTATTTTTGATTGAAATGAAATGAAAAGATAAAATATATTTTGAATGATAAACCATATTTAACAAATTTGGAACCGATCCCATTTCTTTCGCTTTACGGCCAAGTTTCGTGAAACGTATCTAGGACGTAAAGCGTGTACACAATTGTATAATTGAATCAAATTTGTTGAAATTTACAATAGCGTTTCAATTAGATGTAACAACGTTGATGTTGTATTAAGTGTACAATTTCATAACTTACTAAAGAATACGAGTTGTAGCTGTGTGGTAAATTGCTTTTAAAGTTGTTCTGATTGAAGCTTGCGCAATTGCGAATACGTTTGCTCTTGTTATGCGATGTATAAATGTATTAATAAGATATATTATTGAAGCTATTACAGGGCAACAATCGCAGTGAAAGCAGCAATGGAAGAGACCCCCACAATCTCGCCATCGGTGGAAGAGACACAGAGAATCCCATTGTCCGATACATGCATGTGCATAGCAAACGAACGCTCAGGACATTATCTTTGAAAAGCTTCGACTTAATGAAATCAGAGGAAGATAAATAAAGAAACGAGAAAGAAGTGCAGGAGAAAGAAAACACTTTCGGTTTTCACGTGCATACGAAATGAGAGCGTTACGCAACGACGACGATCCGTATCGGGGCGCCGTATGCCTGCAGACTGTAATAACCTCCTGATTACCATCTTGCCGTCACTCTCGTTTAATTTAATACATTTTAATCACCCGGAGGAATCAATTTCAGTGCACCGGAGATTAATGACAACCATTATTCGGAGCGGTGTGCATTGAGGACACATTTCGAACGTGGAGAAAACCATTCAATATTAATACAGAAAACTAGTTTTATTCACGTTAAACTTATCTCTGACGATTATACGATCTTAACTTAATCAATTGGAATTCAGAATAGCTGCGTTTAATTCAGTTTACAGAAAGTTTAATGAAATCTCATCAATTTCAGTCATGGCTTTAAAATAAGTTGTACAGTTTATAAGGAATAAATATTCTAAAAATTTGCTACAATTACTATTTTTTGGTATAAAATAATTGAATTTGATAAAATTCATCTAATCTATAAGAATATAGTGAAGATATTACTGAAATTCCGTAAATTTTCATCAATGTAATAGTAAAGAAATTATTTTTTTTTGTAAATAAATTTCCTTAAATTCATGATAAAACCATAAAATTAAATAGAATTGATGGTATAATCATTTAAGAATTTGATTATAATAGACTAACGACCATAACAAACGATGCCTTTAGAAGAAAATAAGAAATTTCTATAGTAAAATCTTACATAGAATTTTTATATGAAAACTATCCTTGTTATGAAATTTTGTTCGAAATTTTCATTTAAACAAATAAATATAATGTTTTATGTTAGAAAATGTTGTTAATGTCTCATTGCAAATAAATTCTGGTGAAATTGTTAGAAAATTTTCATTTAAAGAACGAAATTAATGTTTACTTTTTAACAAACTTTATTAATGTTTCATTACAGATAAATTATGGTGAAATTACTTTGAAATTTTCATTTAAAGAACGAAGTTAATGTTTACATTTTAACAAACTTTGTTCATGTTTCATTACAGATAAGTTAAGGTGAAATTGTTATGAAATTATCATTTAAAGAACGAAATTAACGTTTACTTTTTAACAAATTTTGTTATTTTCTCATTGCAAATAAATTCTGGTGAAATTGCTATGAAATTTTCATATAAAGAAAGAAATTAATGTTTACTTTTTAATAAATTTTGTTCATGTCTCATTGCAAATAAATTATGGTGAAATTGTTATCAAATTTTCATGTAAAGAACGAAATTAATGTTTACTTTTTAACAAATGTTGTAAATGTCTTATTGCAAATAAATTATGGTGAAATAAGTTTCCATTTAAAGATAGAAATTAATGTTCACTTTTTAACAAATTTTGTAAATGTCTCATTGCAAATAAATTATGATGAAATTGCTATGAAATTTTCATTTAATGAAAGAAATATGTGAACTAAATTGTAAAATTAACATTGTGTAAATGAATTTAATCTTTACTTGAATTTTTGAATAAATTGAATCAGAGAAATGTAATATTTTATGAGAGAGAACAGTTTACGTTCCGAATGAGTAAGTAAGCAATTTGAAGCACATCCTTTTCGAGGTTTATCTAAAGAGGATTTCCAGAGCATCCTTTTTCCGTCCAGTTTTGTGGACGTTCGCTTCACTCTTATCTCCCATACACTTCCCGTGTCACACTTAATTGGAAATAATCGTTGCGTAATTCGTGTCAACAACGCATTATTCATATAACATTCATCCATTGGAATTCTTCCTTCCAATAAGAATATTTCTATCTCAACAACATACTAATCTCTTAAAGCATATTTCATGTTTAAAATCATGAAAACTGTTCTTGGTTTAACTTACATACAAATCTCTACATTCACTTAATCAGTGAAACTTATCTCATTAACAGTTACTTGTGAATTATTATGATTGAAAAAACTACTGAATTTTTATACATTTTACTTAAAACTAATTGTTTCTTTTCAAATGTAAACAAATAGTAAAATTATGCAAATTTGAACTTTAACACAATCAGTAAACCAAATATTTAGTATTAAGACACGTAAAAGTAAAGAAAACTTAATGTAGAATCACAATTTGAATTGGAAAATACGTTAACGAAGTTTATTTTTAATTGTGAAATATTCAAAGTATTTTCAACTTTGCTTGGATATTTTTATATAATTTCATTATTTCTATGTTTCATATAATTGTTGATTGTAAAATTTTGCAAATGTATACTTTAATTCAATCAATATTTGAAACTTCATGTCTTTAATAGATTAAGTAAACAAAAAGTTTCATATTTTTCCAATAGAATTCAAACATTACAATCTTCTATAAACACAAATTATTAGTAAAATCTTAAAAAAAAAACACGACTTTTGGTTTCATCCAATTTTCACCAAATTTAACAAATTACTTGAAAAATGGAAACTGTAGTAAATAATTCTTGTATTTAAATGTTTGGTACCAAAATTACTTATTGAAAATTTATAGTAAATTTTCACTAGTTTTTTTTTCTCAACAAATTCAAAGAAATATTTCTATTTAATAACTACACACTTGTATTCCAGAATCTAAATGAAATCGATAAATAAACTAGTAATTAATATAAAGAAATGTTAAAGATTTGTTAATTGTAATGATATTTCTATTCAATATTTTCCGAGTGTGAAAGTGATGATAAAATTATATTCTTTTGTGTGATCAGTTTTGGAAGAATCACGCATTCTTCTCGTATTATATGAACTTGATGGATTATCGGAACGTTTCTTCGGCGTTGAAGCTTAGGGCGTTTCAACAAAGCAAAGATATCCGAGATGAAATGAATGGAATTGATTAAAACCTGCATGATCTCAATGCGAGTGTGATATTTCTATTAGTCTTCGATAAGATGAAGTGGAAAAAAAAGAGCATAGTCAGAGGGTGCTTAGATTACTATCGGACATTTGAACTTTACAATTTCTGAATACAAACTTCAACTAAAAACTTTATAAATTAATCAAAATTTGTATGTTTCATGAATGAAAATTATTAAGTTTCATAGTATTGTTTAATATCATTCAACATAATTTTAGTTCAAAAATTGTAATCAAACGAAAATTGTTCATTATTTATATGTCTCTGAAACGAAATGATAACATTTCATAGTACCATAACATTTAACAAAAAAAAACTATAGTTACAAATAATGCTCATTTCTGTATAGAAATGAATAAAGGATAAAGAAAATTGTTTGTGGAATGTTTAGATTCTCGTTTGTGATTCTCCGAATGGACTTTACCGAAATGCCGACAAGACACACGATTCAATTTAGTACTTCATGTCTTCTTCACGTATTATTGGACAATGGATGTCGCCGCTATCCTTACAAAATCTGGTAATTTTCGTTTTACTGCCCGGGCCTTAATGTCCGGGGCGTAATTTACAACCGCAACATCTCTTCTCTCGCCGAGAGAAGAACATTGTCTTTACACAATGGGAAACAACCTCATCAACGATACCTGCCTATAAGATGATTCACTTTCCGATTAAACAAGAAAAGACAATTAGTTTTAAAGTGCTGTTTAAATATAATTATAACAGATTTGGTGCAAGTATTACATAAATTTTATAATCATTAGCAATTTGCTTCTCAGTCAAACTGGTTGGGAAGTTAAAATTCGTAAGTTGAATTCGTCGTAAGTCCAATATTATATAAAGTAATAGCACTTTCATTGATGTAAATCCATTAATTAATAGACTTTATTTCGGTTTTTATCAATTAAGTACAATCAACCCTCCTATAACGCGGAACTGAAATTGCGACAGCCCTCCTATAACGCGGTACTCTTACAGTGCGGTTTCCGCAACGAAAATAAGGAAAACGAAAGGGTGCCAAATCTCGATTTACAAGAAGGGCTAAATTTGGATAAAGAATTAGAATTTCATTTCAATCAAACTGATCGTTCAACGGTGCACAGCGCAACGTTTAAAAGAGAATTAAGAAATTGCTGAGCTCCCTATAGAGAGGTTTTAGTGGAGTTAGAAAAAAAGCTACAATCGAAAACCAATGTGAAGATGAACTAAGTGATAAAGACATTTGGCCCATTAAAAGAAGACGAGTTAGGCGACTCATATCTGACAGCGAGGATGAGTGTTGAAAGATTACATAATTTTACAAAAGTAACTCTTCAATTCAATTCAATAAAAATAATGTATAATTTATCTTGTCTTTTGTATTTATTGGTCTCCATATAACGCGGTACGAATGATGTGAATTGTACTAATTCCAAGTTTCTTATAGCGCGGTTTCCATACAACGAATTAGCCTGGTTTGTACGCTTAAATCCGAGTTTCTTATAGCGCGGTTTCCTTATAACGCTGTACGCACTCACCACGTTATAGGAGGGTCTGTACATCAAATTTACTTGAGGAATTATGAATGAAAATCTATTGTATGGACAAGATTTTTTGATGAAAATGATGACATTTATTCGTAGGTCGAATTAAGAGAGTAATTAAGTAATCTTCATATTTCTGAAGAGATTAAAACGAGAATATGTAAAACACTATGCAAGATGTATGAGATAATAAGAAAACAGTATAAAAATACATCAGTTTTCTTCCTTAGAGTGAAAATTACAAAATCGTAGTGTTCTATATTATGCAACTGAAGAAAATTTGTAATGTAAGTTCAGATATCAATGAAATTTATGAAAATACTTTAGTTTAGTGAAATTTTTATGGTATTTGTCACCACTAAAAAACGAAGATTTTGAAACTAGAATCCTTAAAGGAAAATGCATTACTATCTAAACCAATAGTGGTGGAAAGATGTGAGGGTTGTGGTGGAGGATGAGGTGGAGGATGAGGCATGGCCTGGTCCGAAAGGAATGCGAGACCGGCGCCCGCGCGTTCTCGCTATCTCCGGCAGCATCTAAATGAGATGCAATTAACACTTCCAACGGTAGATTTTTCCCTGTGCCTCACTGAACAACCTGAGCAGCACAGGAGACAGAGACGGGGGGCACAACAAAAAGTGCATCTCATTAGGAAACGTTTAAGAGAGATTATCGGTCGGACACGACTCAAGGACGGAAAAATCGGCCGATCCGCTTTGCCAAGCGTCTGGTGCTCTGCAGCAGCAGCAGCATCAGCAGCAGCGGCAGCAGCAGCAGCAGGACGAAAAGAAGAAACCGCGCGAGCAGAAAGAACGAGGCTTGAAGATCTTGAAGCCTAAGTCCGAAGTGAGGCGGTGCAGCAGGGCAGGATGGAGATAGCAGGATTGCTGGGGTGAGAGAGGACGATCGTTTTTGCCGTGTACGCGCTCTTGAACTCCTCTTCATCTATTTTCTTTCCTCTCTCTCGCTCTTTCTCTTCTCTCGATTTTCTTATAAATGACGCGTAACGAATGCGCATAATTTGCATTAGGTATTCGCATTAATTTACTCTAAATTCACTATCCATCACTCTAGGCCGACCCGGTGTCTACATAGATACACTACACAGTTAATTGCTAAACACATTTCATAAACCGAGACACTTCGGGAATCCAGATTGCACTCCGCTGCAGGAGGATCGGACACGCTCGTAAATTCCTAAATGGAAATATTAATGCAGCTTGCAGCCTTAGATCTCCATCTGAGCCTTCATTTCGAACACATATTCTCTCCTTCACATCTTCCACGTTACACACTCATCATAAACTAGAAAGAAATTCGAAAAAAAAAGAGAAAGAAACAAGAACAAGAGTAAAACGATGCTCGGCCTAATTATAATCTGCACAAAGTAAAACGGACATTAATTTTATTACCGCTTTTCACAATGTACTCTCTATTTGTTCAAACTGCCCTGAATCAGTCAGTATTCCTCGATTTACAACAATTATTTCTCACATTATGCATTTCTAATCTAAACATACATTTTACAATTACATTTTCCAAGTTTTGAACACATATGCTATTTCACAACGTATCAAAATTATTCAAATCTATGAGCAGAAAGACCTAAAGTCTATAGCCCTTTCTTTGAATTTTGAGTTTATATAATATTTACACGAATGATATAGCCGAAATCAAACTTAATGGCAAACTATACATGTATGCAGACGAAACATGCATATTGTAAGGACATACATTAGAGGAACACCTACAAAACAGCATAAACGAGGACATAGACAAACTGCAGGAATGGTACTTCGAAAACTTATTGACAATAAATGATTCAACAACATACTACATAATAATTCAACAAAAAGTACCTCTGGGCATAAAGATGAATGGCGCAAGGGTGGAACGAGTGGAACAGGAGAAATAAACATATTAGCTTTTGATTATAAGTAAAAACGCATCATCAATAGGAACAATAAAAAGAATAGTAAGGTTTCTATACGAGAAATGTAAAGTACCCATATGTCATAATGTGATTACATCTGTTATATGTTATGATCTAGAGGTATAGGGAAACACTACAAAGAAGAATATAAACGCACTACAAAGACAACAAATGAATTAAGACGAATAATATTTTAGGACAAATTAGAAGTTTAACTACCAGACGTGGAGACTCTGAGGAAAGTGCAAAGGTCAGTATACATACACAGAATTACTCAAGAGAAAACAAAGACACAATTGGATCTACATGCAAGCAGTGCTATTCACACATACAACACAAGGAATATACATAACTTGAGAATGGAAAAGAACAGAACAAACATTCTAAATAGGAGCATAGTGGTACAAGGTATTAGTGGATGTAATAGTATTCCAGAAAATATTCGAATGGAACTGAACATGGAAAAAAATAAACAAAAATTATATGAGCACTTCAGAAATGAATCAACAAAATTCGCTCCCAATACCAGTCCCTAGGATTGCCCAAAAAGGACTGAAAAGGAGGAACATCGAGTAAATAGTAATAATAAATGGTAATATTTCTCTTGTAGTTGTTGTTGCAATAAATTATTATTATTAAAGAAATACAAAGAAACATCAAATATAATGCTATTGCTGCAAAGGGCTATAGACTATAGGTCTTTTTGCCCTGTTTCAAAACGTTTTATCAATATTTAATGATTTACCGCAAAGAAGGTATGAAGTGGCTGTAACAAATATCTAACTTGAACTAACTTAGAGAAAATTTATGCGTGCGATAAAAAATGCAGTTTCCAAGTGCTGGTATTAACTCCCTATACATAAAGTTAATTCATTCGATAAGTATAGTTGCAAAGTGTACAACAGTGCCGTTACGAGAGGATGAGACTTCTGTAGTAAGTGTCTAACTTTCGTTACCAAAATTGATGTAAAAAGTTATATTTTAGTAAATACAATTACGCTTCAAACAGAGTTGTGTCTGCTTCTTTCGCCACCGAAATAATGTTAATGTTTTGAAAGGATTTCAACAGTTTTAATTCATATTAAGTCTTGAGATTTTCTTCTAAATCTTCATTTCGAACATATGATTTTCAATCACTGCAGTCTCAGAAAAGACAAATTAAAATTTTCTGATTTATATTGATTGAAATCACAAGACTTTTAACAATATTTGCTGAATTACATTTATATTTTAATAGAAATGAAAAAGTAAACAATAAATAATTGTTTGTTAATATTTTGGACGGATTTCAACATTTTTTTTTATAAATTGATGTTCAGTTTTTCTATAAATCTTTCATTCTTAAAGATATTTTGTTTAAATAACTACAGTCTATCAAAAAATACAATAATTTTATTAATATTTATTGATTTATATTAAAAAATTGATATAAATTATTGGTAAAAAGTAGGAAGAATTTTACATATTCATTGATTTAAATCTTCAGATTTTCTTCAAAATTTTCATGTTATTGATATAAAACTTTAATTATTTCTAATTATTATAGTCTATCAAGAAAGCATAAGATACTTTACTGACTTCTATTGATATTTTGATTTGATATTTTGGTGAAAATGGGAAAGAACAAACATGCACTTTTGTTCTAAAATAATTGTATAGATGAAGTTTAGACAAAATGTAGACACATTTCTTTTAAAGCGGATTGTGTAAAATCTTCAGGTTTTCACAAATACAAAACTTTTGACAATAATTAACGAATTATATTATTGTTAGAAATTCTTGATAGAAATGGGAAAGTGTGCAAATACATTTTTGATATAGAATAATTGTATGTTTGCTAATTTTTAGGAAGAATTTCTAGATTTCTTATGTAATATTTTCATTTTAATGGTATATAACACTAAGAAATTGTCTGTAAGATTCGAAGAGTTTGACAATTTTATCTTACCAAAAACATGATTTAAGTAAAATTCTTGAGCAAAGAAATAGTTTTCTTGGAGTTCGTGCGGTCGGTTTAACTGATGTCACCTAATCAGCATAGAGTGATGCACACGAAAGAAGAAATAAAGAAATCCGTGTATATTCTTTTCACGTTTGCCGATTTTAGAGCGGTTCGTTTTCGAAGCACGTCCGTTATTACCATATGGAGCAGTCCTCTCGTTACCGCTGCCGCCCATCTTCGCGCTCCCTTATGGGCTTATCTCGACTAGGAAACCGACCTTCGACCTCACCTTTCCCGGCCCGTTTTCCCAAACTCCCTTTAGCAGCTTCAAACGGTACGCATATTGAATAGCAAACGACGATGCTTTGATTCCTGCGAGATAACGCCTCAAGATTCCATCCACCACTCTTCTTCTCCCGGACTTCTTCTGTTGGAAAGATTCGGAAGAGACGGGGTTAACTAATTGCAAATGAAGCGAATACGAAATTTCAATTAGTCTTGCTATTTCGGTGCGCCTCTTTATCGTCCACGGTAATGGATTTACGGCTGGCAATAACGTAACGACGTTCGTAAAATAATCGCATTCGCTCTCACTAAACCAGTTCGTTAACAATAATAAAATTAAATCCCGCAAAAAGAGACGCTATCCTCCTTCCACGATCTAAGCTCAGTTCTTCGCAAAAGACTCAATGTCTTCCAGTGAGAACGGAAAATCGCGAAATCTGAATGCGCTCAAACAAAAGGCGAATCTCCGACGTAACGGGAGAAATGAGGGGGGAGGGGGAGGGTAGAGTGGTAGACTTCTATATATAGTAATGGAAGTGGTGATATCAAGGCAGCTTTCTTCATGGTAAATAGTTTAACTATTTCAGGATCCAGTTTTATAATCATTTTTCCTTATACATCCGATCGCCTCGCCGTCCCATCGCTCCATTATCATCATTATTATTACAATTCTTATTCGCAAGATGAAAATCGCTCCGCAGATGCCGTCCGTTCGTTTCAGAAATAATCGTGCATTTATAATACCGATCCACGGCTCTATATGGCATTTCAGGACTCCTTACTGTCATACCACTTCTTGCATTCCATGGTAATTACATTACTTAATACTTTGCGTCAATACTGAAACATGCTTATTTACTGTTTTAAATAAGCGCTGCACGGCAAGAAACTATATATTTAGTTTCAGAACAAAATTTACATTTCCAATACTCACGTATTATTTGGAATTTTATAATTTAGAACTTAATATTTCGATTAAAGTAATTAATTACTGTATACATTTTTTCAAACTTTCGTAAAATCTATTTGTTCAAAATATCGTTGGAAAAAAAAAGCTTTTTTCACCTTACGTATTACTTCATCTATTACCTTGATTAAAGTAATTGATTCTTGGATAAATCTATTCAAACTTTCGTAAAAATCTAAAACAATTTGTTCAACATATCGTAGAAAAAAATAGCTTTTTTTCACCTTAAGTATTACTTCATCTATTACCTTGATTAAAGTAATTGATTACTGGATAAATCTATTCAAACTTTCGTAAAAATCTAAAAGAATTTGTACAAAATATCGTAGAAAAAATAGCTTTTTTCACCTTACGTATTACTTCATCTATTATCTTGATTAAAGTATTTGATTACTGGATAAATCTATTCAAACTTTCGTAAAAATCTAAAAGAATTTGTTCAAAATATCGTAGGAAAAATAGCTTTTTCACCTTACGTATTACTTCATCTTTTACCTTGATTAAAGTAATTGATTACCGGATAAATCTATTCAAACTTTCGTAAAAATCTAAAAGAATTTGTTCAAAATATTGTGGAAAAAATAGCTTTTTTCACCTTACGTATTACTTCATCTATTACCTTGATTAAAGTAATTGATTACTGGATAAATCTATTTAAACTTTCTTAAAAATCTAAAAGAATTTGTCCGAAATATCGTTGGAAAAAAAGCTTTTTTTCACCTTACGTATTACTTCATCTATTAC
>JAFMTC010014745.1:34720-54105 GCA_018845635.1 Nicrophorus orbicollis | reverse complement strand
GTTTTTTTAAGCTTCGAAAAAGCGGTGTCTTTACGTTTTTGCTTATAACTCGAAAAGTATGCACGACAATTTAATAATTAAGCATTCAAATTAAAGATAAATAATCACTCTTTGAAACGCATGTATTTGTATAATTGTATCGTTTGTCATTTAGCTGGTATTCACTGTCAAAGTTGAAGAAATTATTTTGAATCTTGGAATAAGTGGTATCTTTGCATTTTTACTAATAACTCGAAAAGTGAACAACCAAATTAAACCTAAATCTTTACACGTTTATAGTGTTCTAGTCATATAGAGAAAAATATATGCTATATTATTAAGTTTTCTATATTTTGTTAAGTTATGTTAAGGATCCCCAAAATATATTCCTGGCACATGTTAATCAACATAAAATCTGTGCGATGAATTTGGAGCTGTCATAAGTAATCCGAAAGCATATTTTATTGTTCACTAGATGTGTCGTAACGGGACGTTTCTTCAGGAATTTCGGAGTCCAGTTTCGTTTTCGTTTTATCATAAAAAATGCATCTCACTTTCTATAAATGCGCCTCGTCCGCACTCCTCAAGAGCCATATGCTTCTCGGAACATTGTGACGATGACTATTGTCGGCCTCCTCAGTCACCGAATTCATTTCTGTCCCATTGAGAGAAATCAGATCAAACGCGATGAACTCTCCCACAATTGTCGGGAATATTTGTAAAGGTTACTTACCTTTTATGATGATGGCGCTTCGCGGACGAAGACGAGGTTCTGCGCTCGTTGAAGGAGTATCGTCTTCGGTCGGGATTGTCTCCTTTGCGACGCTGCGCTCGACCTTCCGAAGAATGCGTGGACTGAGATCTGCTGATTGATGGACCGGGTGCTGTCTTTGGGTCTTCCGTGCCAACGGATTCTTTCCTCCAGGATTGACCGGAAGACCTTAACTCGCGAAACCATCGCGACCACACGCTTCCCGAACTGCAACAAAGAAATTATGCAAAATTTAACACTTAATTCATCAATCAAATTAGATACTTTTTAATTTACAAAAGAATTTAAACAACATCTTCTAATTAATTACAATCATAAAACATGAACAATATTATAGAAAAAGTAATAACTAATTCTATAAAACAGGAGAATGATATTTACAACAGATTTTCATTCATTTTGGATTTCCTTTAGTATACACTTTAGTAAAAACGTTTCTATAAACAAAAGCATTCAATTTTTTACATATTTCTTAATGAATTCGAATTGAAAATCATATACAATAAAAGGTAAAAAATACTTCTAGAAAACAATGATAATAGCAGTTGATTTTGATTCACGTTCGACTTCCTTTCAAGCACGACACTTCTTCCTGGCTACTTTGTTTGAAGAGTGTTCGAAAACATGAAAGAAATTTGCGATTTTCATCTTAACCTTTGATCTCGATCCAAGAACATCCTTTCTCCCGAAGTATTCTCGATACAAAATCAAAATCGAAATAAATCAAAAGCATCAGTGGAATAATAATCAAAGTTTATGATTCACGTTTTCATTTCATTATAACGAACTGAATCTGGAGAAAAACACCTCACTTTACTCCACTTAAATTCTCTTCATTTTATATATGTAATAGACGAGAGATAATCGGAATAAATCTATATTTTTAATATTCATTCGTCATTTGCTCAAAAACAATATTTTAATGTGTTTATTTGATAATAAATTTGAACAAAAATGGGCATTTTCATTACAAGAAACGCTAATATAATTAAAGAAATATGTAATTTTCATTTTCAACATTCCTTATTTCTCGTAGAATGATGATGAAAAAGACTGGTAATAAAAAAAAACTGAGTAATTTCCACTTATATCTTCATAATTTCCATTAATGATAACATTTATTGAATGAATAATTACAAAAAATAAACTCAAAGCAATAAAAATGTTGAAATTGACAATTGACCATAGATCTTTCTGTCTTATATTAAAATTTATTTATTTTTTTGTAATATAAAGTGTTTTCATTCTAACTTAATTACTACTTCCAATATATGTCAAATTCAACTTTTTCTATAAATTTACAAACTTATAATTGAAAGCTACTGAATTTGTTTTGAAGCTAATTGAAATAAGTTTATTAACTTCCCTTTATGACTGCTAATAAGGTCAACGAATTGTAGATTATTTCTAATTACAATTTGATAATATGTGAATATTTGCGTGTTCCAATGCAGAAGTTGTTGTGTTTCCAGCATTTCGCTCGTTTCGTCCGTTTATCTCAATCGATGCCGATTGTTGGAAACGGTTTCCTCGGTAAATGCTTGTTATTGAAAATCGCATGCGAACATCCAAGTTTATCGGTTCACGTTGCGCAATATGGAAACACAGTTTCAATTGCACACCATTAGCATTTATGGAGTAATTGCGTTCTGATGCAGCAAATTCGCGAGATTTACACAACCGTGAGCACAATAAGGCCGTAAATTAAGTATATATATACACGTATACGTATATACATTCAGACACACACAAGTGGATAAAATGTTTCCAGAAGAAGAAGGAGGAAGGATGCACGAGCACGAGCACATTCATCCTTCCATTATTAATCACAATGTGCACATATTTGCGTTTGCTCTTATGAAGACGAATGCATCGCGTATCGATCTTTCGGAAAATCGAATTAATTAGTCCGGCACAATGCAATTAAGATGCGCCTTTCCAATCGATCAACGCTTCCTGCTGTTAATTATAAAATTAACGCCGTTCACTACGTGTGAGTGTGTGTGCCCACCACCGCCGCGCGTTTTGGTATCCATCACTGTTTGCATAATGAACGTAATTAGTTTTACGCAATTAAAGTACGCTCTTCGATTTTCTCTGCATCTTCTGTGAAGTGTTTGCATCCGGCTTCTAGAAAGGTACGATACAGAAACAAAGAGACAAAAATAAAGTGCAGAAAGATAATCTTCAATTCGTTATTAATTACTTGAATATACTAAATTTTTCATTACATTTTATTTAATTTATATATTTTTTTTAATATCTTCTCTGAAGGTTTTGTATACAGTTAATAGAAGTAGAAATGTTTGATTACAAATAATAGAAAATTACATTGAAGAAAATTGAAAAGTTTTGGAAGAAAATGATCTTTTATTCTTAATTAATCACAAAACAAGGCCAGTCTTTCGACCCTATTCTAGAAATTATGCTTTAATTATTGGTTTTTTATAATCAAAATTAATAAAACATAGTCACATAATTAGTTCTACTCAAGTAAATGAAGCTTTTCAAGTTTCTGCCTATTTGAAGAATTTGTATTCAATTTTGTATTCATTATATTATGATTGTAAATAATAGGTATTTCAAATGAAGAAAATTGAAAAGTTTTGAAAGAAAATATTGTTTTATTATCTGAATCTAAATTGAAGATCCAAGGGCTTGAAACGCTAGTCGTGTTATTGTGTCTTTGTTGTCCAGTAGGTTGATGTCAAGGGTGTTGTCATGGTGATCAGGTCTGTCCGTATGCTTCTTAGATATGTCTTTCAGAATTTAATTGAAGAAAATATCTAAGTTTTGGAAGAAATAATTGAATTTATCTCCAGTAATTTGATTCAACGAATTATGATTTCATTTGTAAGAGATGTTCATTACACAAAGTAATTGAAATGAAGAGGAGAGAAAAAAAGTACAAAGTAAAGTAATGAAATTAAAGTTGATGATAGAAAAAAAAATGAGCAAATAAGAAAGAAGAAATTGTAACTTATTTGAAGAACTTGTATTCAATTTTGTATGTATGAACTTATGATTGATTAAACAACAGTTTGAATTGAAATGAAGAAAATTGAAAAGTTTTGAAAGAATATATTGATTTATTGCATTAATTGCAAGTAAGTTGATTCAAGAAATAAAGCTTTAATTAATATTTTTTCTTTACAAAAATTAATGTATAAAATTTACAAATTAATGAAAGTTTTTAAATTTTCTGTATCTCCTGAGAATTTATATACAATTTGATGAATGATACCAAGTAAAATTGATGAAAATATCAAAGTTTTGAAAGAAATAATTGCATTTATCTCCAGTAATTTGATTCAACGAATTATGATTTCATTTGTAAGAGATGTTCATTACACAAAGTAATAGAAATGAAGAGGAGAGAAAGAAAAAGTACAAAGTAAAGTAATGAAATTAAAGTTAATGACAGAATAAGAGAATGAGCATATATGAAAGAAGGAATTGTAACTTATTTGACGAATTTGTATTCAATTTTGTATGTATGAACTTATGATTGATTAAACAACAGTTTGAATTGAAATGAAGAAAATTGAAAAGTTTTTAAAGAAAATATTGATTTATTACATTAATTGCAAGGCATTAGATTCAAGAAATAAAGCTTTAATTAATAATTTTTGATTGCAAAACTTAATGCATAAAATTTACAAATTAATGAAAGATTTTTAATTTTCTGTTTTTCCTGAGAATTTATATACAATTTGATGTATGATACAAAGTAAAATTGAAGAAAATATCAAAGTTTTGGAAGAAATAATTGCATTTATCTCCAGTAATTTGATTCAACGAATTATGATTTCATTTGTAAGAGATGTTCATTATACAAAGTAATTGAAATGAAGAGGAGAGAAAGAAAAAGTACAAAGTAAAGTAATTAAATTAAAGTTGATGATAGAAAAAGAATGAGCTAACAAGAAAGAAGGGATTGTAACTTATTTGAAGAATTTGTATTCAATTTTGTATGTATGAACTTTATGATTGATTAAACAACAGTTTGAATTAAAATGAAGTAAATTGAAAAGTTTTGAAAGAAAAATATTGATTTATTACATTAATTCCAAGTCATTTGATCCAAGAAATAAAGCTTCAATTAATAATTTTTCATTACAAAAATTAATGTATAAAATTTATAAATTAATGAAAGCTTTTCAAATTTTTGCATCTCCTGAGAATTTGTATACAATTTGATGTATGATACAAAGTAAAATTGAAGAAAGTATCAAAGTTTTGGAAGAAATAATTGCATTTATCTCCAGTAATTTGATTCAACAAATTTTGATTTCCTTTGTAAGAGATATTCATTATAGAAAGTAATTGAAATGAAGAGGAGAGAATGAAAAAGCACAAAGAAAAGTAATGAAATTAAAGTTAAGGACAGAATAAGAGAATTAGCATATACGAAACATAGAATTGTAACTTATTTGACGAATTTATATTCAATTTTGTATGTATGAACTTATTGAATGATTAAACAACAGTTTGAATTGAAATGAAGAAAATTGAAAAGTTTTGAAAGAAAATATTGTTTTCTTATCTAAATCTAAATTGAAGGGAAGTCGTCTTATTGTGTCTCCGTTGTCCAGTAGGTTGATGTCAATTGCGTTGTCATGGTGATCAAGTCTGTCACTGCACTTCTTAGATAGCCTTTCAAAATTTAATTGAAGAAAATATCTAATTTTTGGAAGAAATAATTGCATTTATCACAAGCAATTTGATTCAACGAATTATGATTTCCTTTGTAAGAGATATTCATTATACAAAGTCGTTGAAATGAAGAGGAGAGAAAGAAAAAGCACAAACAAAGTAACGTAATGAAATTAAAGTTGATGACAGAATAAGATACCGAAGGATTTCCGATTGTAATCGAAATGTAATCTTTATAAGCAAAGGCCGAGCAATTAAAATCTTCAACATTATAGTGGAGAATCAACGCAAATAATCATCGGTCATCGTGGTGTGTTATTGCATCGCGTCGCGCATCATATCGAACTTAATTAGTAATCAGCGAAATGCAATTAACCGAAGGCCGCTCGCTGAAATGTGTCTCGCGCATCCTTTTAGTTTCTTCGGTTTCCTGAAAGAAGAAACCCGACGATTCCTATCTCGACGTGCTCTCCTCATTTCGGATCTCCGATTCTGATCTCGCAACTTTTTCCCTCTTCTTTTCAATTGCACTCGTCTTTCTACTTGCCGAACGTTGGACCATCATCAATGGAATACCGAGACACGGCAAAGTAAATCGCAAACATTCTTCGATGATTGTTTAATTGATTTCCCTTTTTTGTTAAAGGAAAATTTATTGCAATGTTAACTAATGTATTTATTTCAAACATTCCTCGAATCAAATGCAATAGTTTCTTCAAATTTCTTATAATTAATTATGGAATATTCATTTTCTGTTACAATTCCAAGAAAATGTAAGGGAAGAACGTAAAGTTTGAAGAGCTTTGTATTTCAATAATTTGAATTTGAAAAGTATTTGTTAATCAGCATTATTATCAAAATCAAATTTAAAACCAAATCTTCAAATAGAGAACTTAATGAAGGTGTGTAATTTATTAATAAATCTAAAGATTCCATAACTTTATTGTAAATATAATGAAATGTTTTCTTTCAAATAAAGGCTATGATTTCTCTTAGATTTTATCGTATTTCTGAACAGAACTGCAAAAATTATGGATTAATTATTGAGACATTCGTTTTCTTATTAAACATTGCAGATCATAGATACATCAAGTCAATGGGTCTGTCGACATCGACGGAACAAAAAACAAAAACAACAACAATCATCGTTTGACATTTCCCTGCATGCTAGATGTGTTGTGCAACGGAACGTAAATTTCGTTCAATAAACTAATTAAGATCGAATGAGCCAATAAAACCGGTATTAACATAATTGCTTTTCTTCCATTTGCTATTGTTGATATTATTACTGTGAGCGCATGCAGGAAAAGGCGGGCATTGCGAGACACCGAATTCCTTATTAAGAAACGCGGACCGAAAGAAAATATCGAATAAATTGCACTGGAAATAATCATAAAAAGGAAGAGAGAGAGAATGGATATGCACAAAGAGCGAGTTACAGGCGAGTGCATAAATAAATAAAATCCGCAATTTATTCGCGCTCCGTAATTCGCAACGCGAAAAACGAGTTTTAAGAAGGGAAATAACGGTGGATTAATTACCTTTTGGGTACGGTATTTAATTTAGAATCGAAAATTCTGGATATGTTGTGAATAATGTTGATAAAATTAGTGAAAGAAATGATTGAATAAAGTGATTGAACGTTTTATGCGTACTCCTTTATGCGGTTTTTATTTCAAGAAGCATTTTTTTAAAATAACTATTTTAGGCCATTTTGACACGTTAAAATTCAAAGAAACTAACCAAACGTCGACAGTTTTAGCTGTAATAATTTCTTAAACACATGAAATTGGTGGGGAAGGTTTTGAAACATATACCCAAAACGATTTAGACGAATTACTTGAGGATAATGTCATGATTGACGATGATATCATTGGTATTACTCTTGATACCGTTGAAGAACAAGAAAACGAAAATGAATCGGAAGAAGAAGAAACTCCAGTCACACTCACTGCAAGTGTAATTAGAGAAGGTCTTCAACTCTGCAGTAAATTGGCAAACCATTTCATTGAAAAAAATAATTCTGAACGAGCATTCAAGTTTCAAGAATTGCATTTCTGGATATCAGGAATTGTACAAAGAAATAGCAAAGCCATCGCAAAGTTTAATCACTGATTGTATTGTCAAAGGGAAAAAATCAACATGCGAAGTTGAGACTAATTTTACTTGTGAAGAATCATTATCTTCAGGACATAGATCTGATATGCTGACTATCTCTTCTAGTGATGAAAGTGATTTTCAACCAGTTCGCAAATTTTGCCAAACACTCTCATATAGCAAATATGAAGAAGGATTAACTTCATTACAAATTTTCTGTATTCTTTTTTGCATAATTTTTCCGTATAGATTTAGGAGGAATATGTTACACTTTAACGCTTTTTAACGAAATTATGTAATAGTTTTTTTACTTAATATTTCTACAAATCAAATGATTAAACTAATTTATTACAAAAGAAACATAATATTTTTTTCCAAAAATTTCAAGTAAAATTTTCTTTTTTTTTGATAATAAAACCTTTTTTCGGAAACATGGTAATGTTAATAAAATTAGCACAAAGTATTGAATATTTTAAACTTAGGTTATTGTCTTGAAGATAGTTTTAAAGATTGTTTTGTTAATTTTCGACAAATCGACTAATACTACTAAATTAATCATTGTTTTCTGAAAACTGAAAGAGAAAAGGGTATATAGTAAAATGGATAATGAGCAGATATAAATTGTACGTTTTTACGTAAGAAAACTAACGTGCAGAGGAGTTGGACGTGGATGGAGGATTGCTTTGATGATATAGAGGACGTGCAGCAAGTACGAGGAGAGGATTTATCTGCGGGTCGGGTAGTTATGATGCAGATGCCTGAATGAATATGTGTACAAATGTATAATGCATACGGGAGCATCGGATTGTCTAATTAATGAATTGAATCGCGGCAATAAATTTCAAATAAGCAAATATAAAAGTCAATCAATTCGAAGCGGACTCATAATTAATGCCGCTGCGGCAGAGGCCGTCCTCTATTTATAGAACACAATGAAAGGACTCAATTTCATTATTCAGACTCTCTGTCTTTCTTCACTTCACTTCTCCTCTCCTCTCTCAAGACCAGAAGCCATAACCGTTCTAGACATATACACACACACATCTATATCTTTGTATTTATATATATATACATAGATGTATGTGTGTATATATATGGGTTGTATATAAGTAGACTTATTTATTGCTCGCCAACATCCTGTGCAATTAAGAATCAATTTTTACGGGCCGAGCCGACGAGATAACAGAGATAAATCTGTTTCGCCGGTCCGGTCTTTCTCTCAATGCACACGGCTATATGCTCTTGCTGTATATACACTATATAGCATCTCTATATGTGTGTGTGTGTTGTATTTATAATCTCTTTCGTATAATCGCTTTGATAAATATTAATTAACGAGAGCGCGCGTGAAGCGGGGTGGCGCGGAGGGTTCGGTAGAGAACGCAGCCCCCTGGAAGGGAATCGCTTTAATTTGCGCAAATTCGAGCGGCAGTTTGCGCGAACGCGCCACGTCCATTAGCTAATTAATGCCGTGGCGCCATCTGTCCATTGGAGCGAAACCCATTGTTCCAATCTAATTACAGCTTCTTCAGCTCTCTTGAATGCGATACAAATGAAAGAATTTACAAACTGAAAACAACTTCGAAACTTCGAAAAATGTACAAACTGAAAACAACTTTAAAACATGAAATCGTTGTATAACAAGAACCAAACTAAACGAACAAGAACAAGAAAAACATTACAAAAAAGTGTTTTTGTTTTTAATGGTGTCATTACATAAGATTTGACGAATGTTTTAGGAATAGAACTTATTGACCGGTTTAAACGATTCATAAGATATTGACAAAATAAGCTAAATTTAAGAGAAGGAAGTAAATCTTCTGAAAATAAAATAATGACTGATGATAATAAGATGAAACAGGAAAGCTATTGCTAGAGAGTATCGAATATCTCTTAGTTAAGAGATTTAGGATAAAGTTTAATATTTGAAAAGAGGATTGTGACAGTTAAAATAGTGTAACTAAGCAAAACAAATGAGTGGAGAAGGTAGAAGATGAAAAATTGTCAAATCTGACAATGAAGGAAAATACATAACAACTAAGAAACATAACTGAAATAAAGGTAAACTCAATTGAAAACAAATTTACATAAGTTAGGGTCTTGTGAAAAAGTGTTATGGCATTACTTTTGATGAATGGTTTAGGAAGAATTGCTAAATACCTCAATAAGTTTACCGGTCAATACGATTCATACGACGTAAACGATTCATAAGAGAACTAAGTAAATAAACTGAAATCTTCTGAAAATAAAATAATGAATGTTGATAATAAGATGAAACAGAAGAGCTTTTGCTATCAAAATAAGGGTATCTAATATCTCTAGAGCTAGGCTAAAGTTTTATCAACTGAAAAGAGGATTGTGACAGTTAAAATAGTGTCACTAAGCAAAATAAATTAGTGGAGAAGGTAGTAGATAAAAAATTGTCAAATCGGAGATGAAAAATTGTCAAATCAGACAAAGAAGGAGAATGCATAAGAACTAAAAAACAAAACTGAAATAAAGGTAAAGTGAACTGAAAACAATTAGATTAAGTGACTTGTGATATATAGTGATAATGACTTATGAAAAAGTGTGATGACATAACTTTTGACGAATAATTTAGGAAGAATTGCAAAAAGCTTCAATAAGTTTACCGGTAAATACCAGTGTAAACAATTCATAAGAAATTGACGAATTAAGATGAATTTAAGAGAAACATGTAAATAAACTGAAAACTTCTAAATATAAAATAATGACTTAATAATATGAAAGAGAAGTGCTATTACAAGGATTAAGAAAAGAAGGCAATGATTGTTGAAATAATGTCACCAACCAAAACAGATGAAGTATAAAAGGTGAAAGCTAGAAAACTGAAAATAAGTAAAAGCAAAAGTAAAATCAGACAGATGAATGAGATTTCGTATGAACTGAAAAATATAACTGTGAAAACGTAAACTAACTGAATACTGAATTTCATAAGACATTTTATTACCTGAATGTAATACAAAGTGTAGGTGAACTGAAATCTGTTGAAAATACAGTTGTTTTCATAAGATTTCAACAAAATTAAATCATATGAACTGAAAAACATAACTGTGAAAACGTAAACTGAATGCTGAATGTCATAAAACATTTTATTACCTGAATGTAATACAAAATATAGGTGAATTGAAATCTGTTGAAAATTCAGCTGTTTTCATAAGATTTCAACAAAATTAAATCATATGAACTGAAAAACATAACTGTGTAAACGTAAACTAACTGAATACTGAATTTAATAAGATATTTTATTACCTGAATGTAATACAAAATAGGTGTATTGAAATTTCTTGAAAATACAGTTGTTTTCATAAGATTTCAACAAAATTAAATCATATGAACTGGAAAACATAACTGTCTAAACGTAAACTAACTGAACACTGAATGTCATAAGACATTTTATTACATGAATGTCATACAAAATATAGGTGAATTGAAATCTGTTGAAAATACAGTTGTTTTCATAAGATTTCAACAAAATTAAATCATATGAACTGAAAATCATAACTGTGTAAACGTAAACTAACTGAATACTGAATGTCATAAGACATTTTATTACCTGAATGTAATACAAAATATAGGTGAACTGAAATCTGTTGCAAATTCAGCTGTTTTCATAAGATTTCAACAAAATTAAATCATATGAACTGAAAAACATAACTGTGCAAACGTAAATTAACTAAATACTGAATGTCATAAGACATTTTATTACCTGAATGTAATACAAAATATAGGAGAATTGAAATCTGTTGAACATACAGTTGTTTTCATAAGATTTCAACAAAATTAAATCATATGAACTGAAAAACATAACTGTGAAAACGTAAACTAAGTCAATACTGAATGTCATAAGACATTTTATTACCTGAATGTAATACAAAATATAGATGAATTGAAAATAAAGATTTCAACAAAATTGAAACAAATTAGTAAATAATAATAAGAGAGAATAGAGACGAATTGTTACAACAATAAAAGTATTTAGTATCAGGAGTCTGGGAAAACTGAAAACTGTTTAAAAGAAATGTTGAAATAGTGTAAATAACCAAATCAGATGAATTGATGAGATATATAGATGAATTGCTTAGAACAACTAAAAGGAATTGAAAGTTATGAAAAGGAGCGATAGAGAACATTGTAAATTAATAACAGAAGAATAAAAGAACTATTGAAGACAGCAAATTATAAAAGTAAAGAGAACAGACCGGATCGTTAAACGCGAACGTTATTGAAAGACGTAACATTCCGATCCTGAATTACTCCCGTTGCCTGCATGTTTAATAACCAATACCAATAATAATCTAATCTTTATTCGAATCGTAGACTCGACGTATTTAAAGCCCTCGCATGAGCATAGGTGGAGAGAGAGAGAGAGAAGGAACGAGAGTGAAAGGGAGTGAAAGAGAGAGAGAGAGAGAGATCTCCGGTTCTATATGAGAGCTTAAGATCCGGTCCGAGCATCGCAACTACCTTGAGGACACTTCTTTTTTGCTCTGCACCGGCTTCCATCCGCTCCGATATTTATTGGCGAGTCGCCGCAAAATAACAATCCAAAATAAACCAAGGAGGAGGAGGAGATTGGAAGGATGTGGCAGATGGCACAGGACGCTCTCAATTATAATTGGGATCGGTAAAAGAGTAAAACTGCGAAGATTCAATAATTAGATCGGAGATACGTGCGAGTGTGCAGAGGAGGGATCGGCCGAAGAAAGGTCTGCGAACCTGAGCGATCGAGGAAACATTTACATCGCCTAAAACTGATTGTGTACGACCACATTTGTCAGCGTTAATCAGTTTTCCAAATGGACTTCCTAGATTGGTATTGCATAACGGTATGGAACGGTGCAGGTTTATCTCGGATGCACATCTCCGGGGCCCGTATATTTCCCTCCTCTCGATCGATGCGCGCACCACTGACTCACCATCATCATCATCATCATCTTCTTCATCAACATCAAACTGCAACTGCAAGACTATTACCACCATCAGCGGCACCCCGAATGTGTCAAAACGATAACTTTCACTATCGTGCTCATCCAGAAACGAAACATCGAAAGAATGTCGGAAACGCGCTATTTCCAATCTTCACAAAAAAGAAGCAGTGAAACTCAAACTCTTACTAACATTTATTTAACCGCAACTTAATTTTATACCTTACCAACTTTTTTTGAAATTCCATTGCAACAAATTTTATGCAATAAAACGAGATTGTTGATTGAATTTCGTTTACTCAAATGTATTTTTTCGTATAATCTTTTGAAATTATAGAGAAAGGAGCTAATTATCTCAATTTTGTTTTCAAATTCACGTAATATTGTTGTTCTTTAAAATATCATATTTTGATTACATAATATGCAAGCAAGACATGCCTCTTCATTTCGACTTGTTAATTTCTTATAAAATTCCTTTCTCTTGAAGAAATCTTTCGTATTTCGCTCTATTTTTAATGTTTTGATTATATAATATGATATCTCTTCAATTAATTTCTTTTTGAAATTTCATAAATCTTCTATTTTCAATGTTTCTATAACAAAAACTCAATTTAGTATTTGGAATACACATACTTATCACACCTTTCAACCTCATTTCTTCATCAAGTTCCATTTTCTTATGGAAATCATTTATATTTTGCTTTAATTATATAAAACTGGAATATTACTTGAAATGCATATGATTGTCTACTTCATCTTATTAATTTCTTGTTCAACTCTGTTCTCTTTAAAAAATGTTTGATATTGTAGTTTCAATGCATTGATTACATAAAATCGATATAACATTTGGAATGAATATAAATGTATTACTTTTCTATTTTATAAAAATCATTTCTTTTTCTAAATTTCGTTCTCTTTGCGAAGTCTTTCATATTTTACTCTATTTTCAATGTTTCTATAACAAAAACTTAATTTAGTATTTGGAATGCATATAATTATCACACCTTTCAACCTCATTTCTTCATCAACTTCCATTTTCTTATGGAAATCATTTATATTTTGCTTTAAATTCAAAGTTTTGATTATATAAAACTGGAATATTACTTTAAATGCATATCGTTGTCTACTTCATCTTATTAATTTCTTGTTCAATTCTGTTCTCTTTAAGAAATGTTTGATATTTTCTTGTATTTTCAATATATTGATTACATAAAATCGATATAACATTTGGAATGTATATAAATCACTTTTCTATCTCATAATTTCATTGCTTATTCTAAATTTCGTTCTCTTTACGAAGTCTTTCATATTTTGCTCTATTTTCAATGTTTTGATTATATAAAATCGTTATATTGTTCTAAATATCTATGATTGTCTCACTTTTTCTACCTCATCATTTCGCCTATTAAGATTATTTTTCGAAAATTCCGTTCTCTTTAGGAAATCTTGCATATTCTCTTCTATTTTCAATGTTTTATGTAATCATAATCGAAATTATTGGGAACGCAATTGATTGCCGGTTACGGCGTTCTGAACTTTTTGGAATTCAGCTTTTCGAATTCCTGTTTTTTATTTTCGTTTTTTTCGTTGTTGTTGTTGTTGTTTTTCGTGCAATTTCAGCGTTGATAAGTGAAAGGGATCTATCTCTGCTCTACCCGAAAGATCAGCCTTACGTAACCTGCGAGACCTGATAAAGCGCTCTTAAATGCAGACTCCGGAATTGTTATTAATCGGGGGGAGTGCGGTGGGCGATCGTTCCCGCTCTGCCCATGCATCTCTATTTCCATTGCGTAATCCCATCGATTTGTCTCCTTCGACCTCGTTCCACTATTAATTTCGTACAATTCTCCGCAATCTGGTTGCCATTATGTGCAAATTGCATTTAATGTGTATCGCGAAATTCTATAGCCGATCTAGTCATTTTCTTATATTATTTAACATATATTTAGAGTCACGATAACATCAATGAAAGTCAAAACACGTTGCTACTAAATTTTGTAAACTAAACGTTCAAATTTTATCAAAACTTATTGCTATATAACACATTTCGCTTTAAAGTATTTGTTACATTATAATGTATTTAAAAAAAATACTAAAAGTTGGCAAAATTTCGTAAGAAACACATGTTTACTGTACACCCAAGTATTGTATAATCTTATATTGATTTAACATTTACAAGAAACGATTAACTGTTTTCAAATCATCAATTTGTAATAACAATCAATTTCAATGTTGAAAGTTAAATTTTCAATATTTCTTAAGAAACAAATGTACACAAATGCATGTTATTTTATAATCTTAGATTGGTTTAACATTTACAAGAAAAGATTAACTGTTTTCATAACATCCATTTGTAATAACAATAAATTTGAATGTTTAAAGTTAAATTTTCAATATTTCTCAAGAAACAAATCTATGCAAATGCATGTATTTTATAATTTTAGATTGATTTAATATTTACAAGAAAAGATTAACTGTTTTCAAATCATCAATTTGTAATAACAGTCAATTTCAATGTTGAAAGTTAAATTTTCAATATTTCTTAAGAAACAAATCTATACAAATGCATGTATTTTATAATCTTAGATTGATTTAACATTTACAAGAAATGATTAACTGTTTTCATAACATCTATTTGTAATAACAATAAATTGTAATAACAATTAATGTTCAAAGTTAAATTTTTAATATTTCTCAAGAAACATATCTATATTTGATTGATGTTACATTTACAAGAAACGATTAACTATTTTCAAAACATCCATTTGTAATAGGAATAAATTTGAATGTTGAAAGGTAAATTTTCAATATTTCTTAAGAAACAAGTCTATACAAATGTATGTATTGTATAATCTTATATTGATTTAATATTTAGAAGAAACGATTAACTGTTTTGAAAACATCCATTTGTAATAGGAATAAATTTCAATGTTGAAAGTTAAATTTTCAATATTTCTTAAGAACAAATGTATACAAACGCATGTTATTTTATAATCTTAGATTGATTTAACATTTACAAGAAAAGATTAACTGTTTTCAAAACATCCATTTGTAATAACAATCAATTGCAATAACAATGAATGTTCAAAGTTAAATTTTTAATATTTCTCAAGAAATATATCTATATTTGATTGATGTTACATTTACAAGAAACGTTTAATTATATATATAACATCAATTTTTTATAATAAAATTCAATCAATCAAAGTTATTTTTTTTTCGAAAATATATATTTTGATCAAAATTTACTTTTACATTTAACTTTTAACTAAAAGTTAAATTATTATCGAATTTCATAAAACCTTACTTATCTTCAGTAAGTCAATGTTTAATTAAAGTTTATCACCATTATGAAAATTCATAAAATGTATTAGTAGTTTTGGACAAATTTCATGAAACCTAGTGTCTTTAACATTCACAATTTCCAAATTTATATCGATTTGCAATTTTTGTTTAAATGGTGTGAATCATTGTGTAACAGAAACAGACAGAAAACAAAAACAATTTAATTGAATACAATAATATTCTAAATCAGAAAATCAGAAAGAAGGAAACATCTGTCACAAAGGACACTTTTTGCCCATATTTTTTTGTTATTTAACTTAATAGACTTTCATTTGCAATATTTACGACTATATTATCAAGTTAGTAAATTGTATCAGTTTCCTAATCAAGAATTGTCCACAGGTTTTGTTGCTCAACTTTTGCTGACAATGCGTATCAGATGGTTGATCGTTAGTCTGAGTGTTGTGCAAAGACCTTTAACCTTCTTCGAAAATAGCCGTTTCCATGGTTTCGATGCGATAAGACACGCAGTATTTGAATCGCCAATAATTGCTCCATTCGGATGGAAGCGATAAAAACTGGAATTCATTATTTTGAATGGACAACGCCCGGCGCCCGTCGCACATTGTTGCTGTTGTTGTTGTTCTTGCTGTTGTTCGAGCAGCAGTTGTTGTCCACGATGCAGCAATATGATAAAATATAATTGCAGTAATGGCCGGGGCCGTAATGTTTTATTGTTGTTAGTCTTGGCCGTCTGCCTGTTATGAAATATATCGTCGATCCAATATATATTGCAGTCGGTGGTGGTGGTTGCAGTAATGGTAGCAGCAGCAGCAGCAACGGCAAAGAGAGCGAAAGAGAAAAGAAGTAAATTAGACGCGAGGGAAAATATTTACAAATGAAGGAGAAAAGAGAATAGCGATAAAAACGAGAGGAGATGTGGGGATGTGCTGGAGATCTCCAGCAAGTCGGGTTCGCGAAATGGTAGAAAAACATTAATCTTCGCCGCTCTCTCCGGACTCCCTCGACCGAATCCACGCAATTATTCATCCTCTTCCATCTATCCATCGTCTTTGGCCGATGATGCTGCCTGAACTATGTATGTAATTGGGCTATTAGCGTACTTCTCCTCGTCGGGTTTCTTTTTTCCATTTCTGTTCTCTCCACGTACTTGCTTCCTTTTCTATTTCGCGCCGCCTCGGCTACTTACCTCCATTTACCAGTTTCCATCTACCTCAATGTCATCTATTCCCGAATGATTTATAGAACGGTCCACGATAGTTGCGTGCCCCCACGATTAATCTTCCTAAGATATCGCAGCCTCCTCGCCAATTCCTGTTACTTTGGAACACCCTTAGGCCACGATCCACCACCGTGTGGAATACATGACTTATCGCTCCTTAACTCTCTGTCCTTCTACGGGTCTTTAAACACTTGCAAAACGCCCGCACACTATGACAACTTTCTCCGTACAATTGATTGTTTTTAACTAAGAAGTTTTTATTTCAAGGGTCTTGAAAAATGTATTGTATTATATCAATAAATTGAAGTTCTCTATACATTCTAAGAAAACTAACAATAATAAGTTTTATTGCAACAACAACTACAACAAACTTAATAGAATAGTAATAAATAAATTCAAAGAAAGGAACAATAAAATATAATGCTATTATATTATGCAAAGGGCTATATAGACCATTGATCTTTGTGTTATGTTCCATGAAGGTTTTGGGAACACAATAGAAGATTTCTTTATTGTTGTTGGATGTGGAACCTTACTGGGAATTTTTAGTAAATTCGACTGGTTTAACAATAACTTTATTCTCAAATGCTTAAGTGGTACTTTTCTAACACTATGTTCTTCTTTGAATCCCCAACCAAGATATTATTGATTCTTCGAATCACCAATTAAGACTGTTGGGTGTCCCTCTGATTCTCAACTAAGACTAATTCTAAATACATATTACTAATATAAGATCAACTATGTTAATGGACGGTGGGACTTGTGATTCGGTGAGGAGGACGTGTTGATTATGGATTCTTATGGGAACGAGTTGGTCCGTGTTGCAATTCATCTACTCTGCATCTTCTGGTGATAACTATTATCCGCAGGTGCATATGCATATGGGAATAGCCGGTAAAGTGTCAATATAGTTATTACCCTAATTTATACCCTAAACCAATATTTATCATATTAATGAAACAAAACCTGATCAACTGTTACATAAATAACAAAAAAGATCTTTGATCTCATTACTATTATTGAAGATTTACTATTACATGTTTAACTTAGATTAATAATGTAATTAATGTGAATATCTTTTACAGCATTTTATTAGTGTAACAGTTTATCGGGAGATGGAAATCGCGAAAAACCATAAATTAACCAGTTCCGTTTACGCATGATGGAGGATCATCCATAAACGGTAATCGAGCAGCATCATCTTCTTCTACCAAAGAGGTCCCGTTTCTGTTTCGGCGAAAATATCACGAATCCTCTTGTGCTCAAATGAACGCTGTTTATGTGTGTGTGTGTGTTTAGTGGATGTGTACGATTTTAGTGAGGATAAGACTTGCACGAATTACGAGGCCAACAATCACGACCCATCATTGCTCTATGCGGTGCTCTTCGGATCCAAGCAAGCGAAAAAAGAATGAGAAAAAGAAGAAAGAATAGTATTGGAATCATCTTTAATGCCGGCATTGCGGTAATAAATCTTCGGAACGTAAAACGCGAGGCAACCACCACAAACACACACACACACACACATCCATCGATCGGCCCAATAGATAACCTCTTACGATTTTTCCACCTAATTTACGTCCGACTCTTCCACATAAATCACCCGTGGTGCTCATCTTGTCTCTCTCTCTCCCCAAGAGGAGTATTGTTTTAACGGTCGCAACCCGAACCGAAAACAATCATCTCTGTTTGCTTTTCGGTAATTCCTCTTCGACGACTCCTCATCTTGCGCTCGCACAAGAAGATCGACCCATTAAAGAGAAGAATTATATCAGGAGAAAGATTTACAACAACCCCAATATATTTAGTTGAAACAAATCTTTACACTTAAAAAAAACAAATACTATTACTCATAGAGAACTATGATTACTTTGTGACAATTACTTAATGTAGCCCTAAGTTGAGTCAAATTATACAACATAATTTGTAGTAGATTTTGAAATAAATTGAACCAACTTATACAACTTAATTTGTGTTAGTTTTGGATCTAATTAGAACTAAATTAATCAATTTAATTTGTGTCAAATTTGACACTATTTTGAGCCAAAGTATACAATTTAATTTGTGACAATTTCATTTTGAAACAAATGATAGAATTTTATTTTGTGGCCCCAATTTAAACAAATTTATACAAGTTAATTTGTATTAGATTTGGCACTAACTTAAACCAAATTATTCATCTGAATTTGTAATAAATTTGGCGATAATTTGAACTAAATTACATAACTTAATTTCTGATTGATTTGGCACTAACTTAAACCAAATTATTCAACTGAATTTATAATAAATTTGACGCTAATTTGAACCAAATTACACAACTTAATTTCTGACTGATTTAGCACTAACTTAAACCAAATTATTCAACTCAATTTGTAATAAATCTGGCGCTAATTTGAACCAAATT